>CM056502.1:4912348-5512348 GCA_029783415.1 Anisodus acutangulus
GAATCACCTGCTTGAAGAATCCATAAACCAATGCCACTGTCCAAATAGTATTGTGAAGGAGATTTCGTATTCCACGTGTCAGATATTCATTCCAGACAAACATGGTGTCATACAGGTCTGGTCCAGTCTCATTATTGCACATGTTCTTCTGTAGACTCCTCATAACTTGGTATGAGTAACTGAAGAAGAAGTCCTTCGTAAGGTCCACCATGCAAAGGAGTTTCCTGTACCTATACCATGAGCAGATCAAGACTAACCAACCATAAAACTAATACAAGTTGAAACGAACAGAAACGTACAAAGACCTATAGTCTTGTGGAAACCCGTCAAACCTGCCCTCATCATAGAGAGAGCAGAACCAACATGGTACTCTTTTTCTTTTCTTTTTTTGTTCAAACCAGCATGATACTTTCTTAGTCATCATCAATGTTTTCCCTCCATAGACCCAAAATTAACAGTCAAATAGTAAACAAAGGATTACAGTTCAGTTTTACCTTATCAAGAAAATAGTAAACAAAGGAAGGTCTAAAGAGAACTAGATGACTAAGAACCTCCCGAACTAAATTAAGCGAAAGTAAACATCCGTTAATTTTGACTCTGCTTTTTCCTTCCCTTTTCTTTTTCTGTGTGTGTGGTGGTGGGGGGGGGGGGTCTCAATCCAAAGAACCTTAAATCCAGATCAAGTCTTATTTTATTCAGTTTTGATGTTCCGTTACTTCACATGCTTATACAATTAGAAGACATCGGATGTGCATGCATATATTGTCTCCATCATGTACTAAAAGAATTTAGTACCACATACCAGATTAACAAATTGCAAACCTTGAAAAAATAAATCAGAACACATAATTTGCATACAGGATTGAGAATTTCCTAATTAACTTTTTCTTGTAATAGAAAAATATTTTTATTGATGATGGAAAGGAAACTCTTGTACATAAGCGGTATACCAAAAAGTAGAGAACCTACAAAGAAATATGATTCTCTAGGAAAGACACCCAGTCTTTTATGGAACCATTTGTACACCCAAAGAAAAAAGGGATAAGAGGTTATTCCTAAAAAATATACAAAATCATTATGTGTCCCTTCGAAAGCGCTCCCATTTTTCTCTTTCTATACAGCCCGCATGTTGTATAGCTTACTTACCTGCGCTAGTTACTGCTTACTTTTTCGGAATGCGCTATCATGGCTTATTCACTTTTGATACCGGTTTAAATTTTTTCTGACCGGGTTTGGCCGTTTCTCTGGCTTTGCTCCTACTTTACTTTTGTTATTGCTTTGCTTGTGCTTATGCTTTGTCTTGAGCCGAGGGTCTCTCGGAAACAACCGCTCGGTAGAGGTAAGGTCTGCGTACACTCTACCCTCCCCATACCCCACGTTGTGGGATTTCACTGGGTATGTTGTTGTTGTTGTATACAGCCCACATGCTAGTGGAGCATCACAACCTTTTTTATGATGTTGGTGTACGGGCTATTGCGCACACTTCAATTATTCCATCGGGTACCTGCTACCGCCCACCTCCCCACATTACAATTAACATCCAACTTATATTAAAGATTAAAGACAAATTTGGTATGCATAAAATTAACCGTGTTGAATTTGGTATGCATAAAATTATGCCGAAATTGCCCCAAGGGAGTTGGCTCAATTGGCAAAGGTCGAGGGACTTGTGTCTTGGGTCACAAGTTCGAGCCCAGTGCTAAGCGAACTAAGTCCAATATTTAAAGGTAGAGGGAAGGGCCCATCATCCCCAAGTTTCGAAAGCTGCGGTTGGCCAAAAGGGTTGGCTCCAGACGAATTTCTCAACCATAAAAAGATGCCAGAATTGCAGTATAAAATTATACCAGTATTGCTAATGAAGCATCAACCAAACCCAATACAGACTACCAAATTTTATATGACATTATTTTTCTAATCCCAATAACCAAATGATCCCTTAATGCATGAACTCTTCCCAAACTGAAAATGGCATAATTACTCAGAGGCACTCAACAGAAACTCCACATTCTAGCTGTCAAATAAGCAAGAATAGCTATAGATGTTAACACCTAAGTCTAAGAAAAATTTACGCCTTTAAATGCAGATCATGCTAGCTCATCTCCAGATAATAAACATGATCTTGCATTAACGTATGAACCAATGACATTGATTATGGTTCAATATGGACCTGAATCTCATAATTGTGCAGTAGACAAGGCAAGAGATATCGAGAGAATGTATGTGCAACAAACTGGATTGAATCCAATTAACCAGGGTGTACCACCAATGCAAGGGAACTGAGAGAGGTAGATGGTGCCTAACCTCCAGCTTCACTTGCAGGAAGTGAAAGCTTTCAAACTCATTTCAACATTCTAATATTTTGCAGCCTAATCTTCTACCATTGGAGTAAAAAATGCCAGTTTCCACCAGTAAATCAAACAAAAACAACCAGAATATATAGATAACTCAAAAAGTTTAAAAGTCATGGACCATATACAACATCCATATCAGAGAAAGAGAAACCAAACATAGAAAACCACAAACCTGTTTTCACTCCTATAATTAACCATCTTTGACCTTGTTGCGGCATTTGGAACTGGGATCATTTCACTCTTAGTGATCGCATACACAGTATGACCACAAATAGCACCAATTTGCCTCCTTTTCGTGATAAGCAGCATATAATAAGGCCCCAGAAATTTGATGAACCCTAACAAAGAGCATAGAGATAAATGAAATCAGAAGAATGGAGCCTCTCGCATCAGAAAAGGTATACTCAAGAATTCACATACCGAAAATGCCGTAACAGGTAGTGACAAATTTCAGACCCCCTGTGGACTTGTTCCCCTCGTGTATCCTTCCCAACAAGTCAGAGCACTCACGTTCAGTATAGGTAGTTGAATCTTCACGTACGTTAAGCTCAGAAGGCTCCGTCCTGTCAATTTTCAACACTCTCCAGTATGTTCTACTCTTGTCCCTTCCTATCATGTAAAATTTCTGTGACAAAGTTTTTCACCAAAGAAGAAAAGTATGTCAATAACTTTAATGAGAGGAAAAGGAAATAATACAAAACATAGAGGACTACGGCAATGGACCCCAACCACACTATACACACACGCGCCATCCTTCGATAATACTCATTGCTCTTTGATCAGGAAACTACTTTCTGCCAGATGTGTCTGCATACATTTTATCGAACTGTGCACCAGCCACCAATACAACATGATTTATCTTGTCAATAAACATTGATATGTGCACATATAGAATTGTCATCGAATTGTCAAATATCTGCGAACTTGATGACCGCATAGGATGGAAAAGCATCCTATCGCTGCTATCGCTGCTTAGCAGCATTTACACTCAAGCTGATCTTAAATAAGAAAGATTTAAGTGTGTTTTATTGGTAAACAAAGATTGAGTAAGCAAGTATAGCAAGTTGAAGGTTGCCTCAGCAGCCAAAACAAATTAGTTAACAGGTTATAGAAAGTAATTAGAAGTGTTTGTCAACAAAGAAGGTATTAATGAAACAATACATGCCAGCTTGTGGAGATTTAACAGGCTTATCTAATCTAGCATTTTAAATTAGGGAAATGAACTCCACGTCACGGGAGGACCTACCCTATTAGGATGGGGTGCACGTGCACCCTATAACTTCGGAAAAACCTCTGTATATATGTGTATATACCTTAAAAGAACTAGATATATATTAAAAGGACCCCTCAAAACATATATATTGGACTGGATCATATGGTCAGTGTGCCGCTTGGGCCCTTGAGCGCCGCCTTGCAACCTAGAGTTCGATTATTGGCTGCAGCTTTTTTTTTAATAATAACTAAAAAATGCATAAAACGTGTAGCTGGTGTGATTCAAACGGGCAACCTAACATATGCAAAGTGGTGCCTAAACCACCAGTCTGCGAGGCAAGTTTTAACTAGTTATTCCATTCAATTTTTATTACTAGTTAGTACATAGGTTCTATGGGTCTTTATACTAATTTCCATAATCAAAATTCAAATATAAAGCAATTCGGCACTCCATAACTTGAATTATCATTATTATCCTAGAGGGAAGTCCAAAGAGTCAAATATATCATAAGATCTTAATCCAATTAGCTAAAATCAAGTGATCAATCGGCCACTAAGATTCGACTTAGTGTAATGCAATAGGAATTGCAATCTCTTTGACCACTGAGCTGTCAACTTTTTTGGACTGTCTTTCACTACTTAAAAGACACATTTAAGTACTCTTAAAGCCCTCTGATCCTCATGTATATACTTCAGTTTCTTAATTAAGCCTAAAATAAGTTAAGCATTATTACCGACAGTGTTTGATAGAGCCTGAATTTCTGCATAAATCCTTCTCGAATCGACGAAGGCGGAGCAGAAAGGTCTTGTTGTTCATGTTGATGTTGTTGTTGTTGCTCCATATCACAACCTGCCATTTTGTAATTGAACCTATACTCCCCAATATATAATACAATCGAAACCCGAGCCCCTGGCTCGGGAACCAACTATTCCAGCATTCAAATCCAACAAAATAATGCAAAACCAAATCCAATTATCGAGCACTACATACACTCAAACCAACAACCATCACCACACACTTTAGTTGCTCCAAATATAGCATTTTTTTCTTCTCTCTACCAGCTCAGCAATAATTGAAACGCAATTCTTCAGCTTTAGCAACAAAAAAAAACTCAATTTGGAACCCTAATTGTAATTTAAATCCCAAATTAGGGAATGATCATAGATCAAAAACGAAAAAAAAGGGTCAAATCTTGATGAATTATAGATGGAAATGTGGGATGTAGAGAGAAAAATTGCTATATCTGTCTCTGATGGTGATTATATGATAATAATAATGATGTTGCGTATTTTTTATTTTTGAGTATTTAATTTAAGAGTATATAATAGATCTAGCAATATAGCCAAATTGATGGAAACCACAATTCTCTTTTCTTTTTATATGCAGTCTCCCAATAAATCGCGTTTTATATGCAGTCTCCCAATAAATCGGGTTATACCTTAACGATCATGATTTGAGAACAGATCAGTTGATAATGATCACCTATAAAGGTCATAATTCAAAAGAGAGCAAATTGCTTCCATCAGAGTTTGAAAAAACATAGCAACTAATATCACTATCCAAAAGAGAGCAAATTGCTCCCACTAGGATTTGAAACCACGTTGCAGACCTTCAGCTGAATTTTAAGTTTCCCTCCTTTGCAATCCAACTATGACCGGAGTTGAATGGTCGGAGCACGTATCACAACATTGTGGACCATAAAAATATTGGAAAACTATATGTTTTATTCTTAAAATATTTGATTTTTTTCCTCCAAAGTTGCCTACTAATTATTTTTTTTTTTTTTTATAATTCAGGTATCCAGGCTTGCGCCTGACTACTTCACTGGTATTACCCAGACGTCCTGGAGATGATGGGACCGGTCCTTCAGCACCCCACCACCAGGTAAATCGCGTGATGTGCACACATGGTGGTCCGCTGCGTCCCAACGGATCAATGCTACAAGGTTAACCCTCACAGCCCCATCCGTATAGGCTTGGCGGAGACCGAACCCACACTACAACATGCCCACGGCTTTAGCGCCAGCTTTACCACATGTATGTGCCCCGGAGGACGATATCCGGAGGGGAGAATCGAACTTGCGACCCTAAGGCCGCAAAATTGACTCCCTGCCAGCAAGCTGACCCCTCTGGATAAGTTGCCTACTAATTATTGAAGGGACATCCAAAGGATTCTATAGCATCATTTATAATTTCACTTTAAAAAGTCACTCTCGAATCACTTGATTAAGTGGGGGTGGGTGGGGGAAGTGATAATCTAGCTAAAATATGTGCAATTTTAAGAAATATATATAGGTGATTAAAAGAAGAGACATATTCTAATCTTCACAAATTATGTTTATTTTCACAGTATTATAGTTTTTTTCTTAACATTGCATTACCTACAAGTTTTGCATAAAGTAATTGTATCATTTTCTATCGTTTTTTGAATAGCTTGTTATAAAGCTTTTTTTATCGCTAGAACTTCAACAATCGTGGCCTTCCCAACATACTGGACTGGAAATCCATAAACATGATACAATCGTTCACAACTATTCATAGCAATTACCATCTTTCTATGAGCAAATAAATAATCCCTTACAATTATTTATACTTTTCTTCATCGAGTTAATTTATAAATTTGCATGCGTAAATAATTTTTTTTTAAAAAGTAGTTAGCTTAACACATGAATATTATTGAATGTGATCATAAAGGGAAAACAAGATGTTATATGATCTTCAAATCCATCATAATCAAATAATGACTTCGAAACAATTTGTGTTGATTCAAGCTGTTCTTTGATTAAAATACCAAATATTCGTAACTTTTCAAATATGACACATAACACTAAAGCTTTGTTTAAATAAGTGTACAAATTCAGAATATTGTTAGAATTTAAAATCTATTAATGCCATCAAATATAAACATCATTAATATCTTTCAAAATCTTGCCAACTAACATGACGTATTTTTCCCACTGATTGAGATCGGGTGTATTGAAATAACATATGTTCTGTAATTTCAACTCCCATATACACATTTCACATGCTTCATTCATATAATTCAGCCTCTTGGCAATTTTATTAGTCATGTGTAGAGAAATAAGTATACATTTCCTTTGAAATATTTGAGTGTATTTTTAATACCTATTACCTGCAAATACTGTCTGAAAATTTTAGGAAAAGAACTTATTAAATGCCAATTAATTCATCTTCATCATGATCTGTATTAGATAGCAGAATAAATAATAGGAAAATTCATTTATAAATCAGGAAATCGCATCCAACGTCAAATGTGATTATTTTTCTAATGTTCAATTTAATATGTTTGAAAATTGATCTTTTACATAACTTCGTCTTATATGTGTCTTGTATGGATCAAATCTCCAAATAGCCATATAGCCATATATTTCATGCACACTGATATCATAATGTTTTAATATAAGCTAGTCATTTGTTATCAAAACTCAGTCAAAATGTAATATTTTCTTTAAATATTTGTGTGCAATCAAAAAGGCATACTTAAACAAAAGTAAGCAGATGAAATGTTGGCATGTGGTTTTTTTTTCAAAAAGGCAGTCCGGTGCACTAAGCTCTCGCTGTGTGCGGGGTCTGGAGAAGAACCCGACCACAAGGGTCTATTGTATGCAGTCTTACCCTGCATTTTTGCAAGATTATCACATTGGTGTTGGAAGAGATTCACATCCTCAGACTCCTGATTATGATACTATGTCAAATTAGGCTTTAGGCTTAACTCATTCTCCAAAAGCTAAATTAAAGAGAGAAGAATTATTTAGTCCTTATAAGGAGTTTAGGGATCTCATCACACGTCGATATGGTATATTTCTTTACAAGTTGCACTACTATTGTTTGAAGCAATCAAGAAATGACAGTCAAAAGTATTCAAACTAAGGAACGTTCATTAAGAAGAACGATACAAGAAGGAAGCATGTTAGGAGAGCTAAAACTAAAATTGTACGTCGCTTCAGTAGAACAAAAAGTCACTTACATAGCAGAGAAGTATATAGAATAGAAATCTTCGGAAGTCAACTATACAATTCGTAAAAAACAAATATAATACAGAACATTTATATTTAATGATTTAAGATTTTTCCTATTTCAGTTGGTCGTGGTTAGTTGACCACTTCTCATCATCGTTTCCCCTTTTCTTTTTTTTTCTTTTTTTTTGTTTTCTTATATTTTCTATTTTGTACAATATTCATATTGGGGCTCTACTAATTCGGATTCACGTTGCGTATGGTTCATTTAAAGGGAACCGCTCCTTCACATGATTTTTTTTATATACAAAACTCGAATCCGAAACATTTGATTAAGGTAGAAAAATTATATTCATCCCACCATAATTCTTGTCGGTTGTTTCGCTATCTTCTTTGTTGGTGAACCATCTGAACAATAGTTTATTTGTATTTTTAAATTACTTACAACCACATCCTAGTGGCGTGGAGTGTTTTGCTTTGTGTTGCCTATTTGGTACTAAGAAGGAAACAGTCAAATGGATTCTTAGAAGTTAATAGTTTACTCTTCAGAATTGTGTTGCTTATTCTAAATTCTAACTATAATTGATAGAACTTTCGCATCCTCATTTTTTCTTTAATTTTCTTTTAACAAATTCAATTTTTTGTTCCACTAATTTGGTATAGAAAAAGTTTTTATAATGACTTTTGGATTATAAAATAGACATTAAATTTTAAATAAGTAGAATTTATTAGCCGAACACTTATTTTCACAAAAATTAAGGCGCATCATCTCTACAAAAGAATCTTAATAACATAAATTCGGATTCCGTCAAAGAATTTTTTAAAGAAGAGATTATTTTATTTTATATAATTCGGTATTTGAAATTTACTAATTCAATTCATTCAAATTTATATAGAAAAAATTATTAAAGAAAAAAACGCTTCTTATTAGTAATTTTTGCATTTTAAAGGCGGACCAAAAGAAGAGATGCTGACCACAGCAACACTACATGGAATTCAAACTACCAAATCTTTCAACCTTAGTGAAAGAGAATAATCTCTTGATTATTTTCATAAATGAAAAAGTTTATATATACATGATATATAATATCTAAATATGGAAAATAAATCTATATTTTCCTAATACAATTCTAATACCTTATCCTAATAGAAGAATAATATCATAATTACACTTGTACAATAATTCTATAAATAAGGTAAATTATATACAGGCTACCCCACGATACTCGGCGACATTTTGCCGACCACGAGACCAAGTTATCTTCAAGAAATATACAATAATCAGATGTCGACCGTCTGGTATCTGGACATCCACCCCAATCAACATATGTATAAGACACGAGAGTAGAGACGGAGGATGGATACAAATGCAAATCATAATCAAGTGTGCCCTATATGTACCGTATAATGTGTTTGAGCATATGCATGTGATCATCCATAGGATCATGCATAAATAAACACACATGTTGCACTGCATAAGTAATATCGGGTCTCGTGAAAGTAAGATATTGAAGAGCCCCTGCAAGACTACGATAGTGGGTGAGATCCTTGTAAGGTGTGCTAGAAGTAGCACTCGGCTTCGGTTTGGTATCAACCGGAGTAAACGTGGACTTACACGATGACATGCCAGCTCTCTCAATAATCTCAGATGCATACTTTCTCTGTGATAAAAATAGACCACCTGCATGACGTGTTTCATAGCAATTTCTTAGCTGAAAAGAGATATGATAGACGCGCGTAGATTATCCGAAGAGGCAGTCAATATAATATCATCCATATATAACATAATATATGCTAGAGAAGTATCACGATGATAGATGAACAACGAATGATCAGACCGGCTGTGAGAAAACCCAATAGTAGACACATAATCGGCAAACCTCGTATACCAAGCCCGTGGGACCTGCTTAAGCCCATATAAGGACTTCTTCAGCAAACAGACATGGTGAGGATGATCGGGGTCCCGGAAACCCAAGGGTTGATGCATGTAGACTGTCTTCTTAAGATCACCGTGTAAAAAAGCATTTTTCACATCCAACTGATGAATGAGTCATGCTTTCGAGAGAGCTAGACTGAGAATAGTGTGAATGGTAGCCGGTTTGACCACCGAACTAAATGTCTCTCCACAATCCACGCCAACCTTTTGAGTTTTACCATAACCTATAAGACGAGTCTTATGCCTCTCAAAAGAACCGTCAGAATTTTCCTTATGAGTGAAAATCCACATAGAACGAATAATATTGACACCAGGAAGACGGATCACCAACTCCCACGTCTTATTTTCAATAAGAGCATTATATTTATCATCTATGGCCATTTTCCAATTTGGGTCATGAAGGGTAGACACAGGTTACATAGTAGGGGTAATTTCGTGACATTAGAATTTAGATTAAAATATCATTTAGGTTTAAAGATACCCCGTTGGCTACGAGTAATGGGCCTTTGACTCGAAATAGTAGGGGCCATGTTTGGAGTTAGGCTGCCAGTGCAGTCTAGGGAGCTAGTGAATGCGGACATAGTGATGAAGGCTGGGCGGCCGAGCGGTGGGCTCTTGGCGAGACAACGGACGAGGAGCGAAATTTATTGGGCGATCTTTGTCTTGGCCGAGAATCTGACACGGGACCTAGACCGATTTCTAGAAATGGTGTTGGCCAGCAGACAGTGGGCATATTGGCCGAGAAACAAATGCAGTATTTTTACCATTTGGGCCAGTAGGCAGTGGCCCTGCTGGCAGAACCGGATCACTAATCTGTTAGGCTAGGTGATGTATGACGTACGGTGAGAATCCATCATCCAAAAAATTATAAGTACTAGACACGGATGTAGACAATTTAGCAAACGAAAATTGGGGGTCTTCAAAAATACACATGACGATTAACTATGATTTTATTTGAAGATAAATCAAAATATTTGTAACCATGATGATTAGACGGATAACCCAAAAATACACAAGCGGTAGAATGAGCTTGAAGTTTGTTAATTGTAGTGGACGAAAAAAATGGATAGCACAAACACCCAAACACCCTCAGATGAGAATACAAGGGGTCTTTATGATAGAGAATTTTAAGGGGTGATTGATATGACAAACCTTTGTTAAGAAGTATGTTAAGAAGGTAAGTAGCCATTTGTAATGCATGATGCCAAAATGAATGAGGTAATGAAGCATGGGCTAGTAAGGTTTGGACAATATTATTAATGGTACGAATGTTTCTTTTTAGCCTTGCCATTTTGTGAGGACGTGCGAGGACAAAAAAATCGAAAAGATATGCCATTAGTGTCACAAAATTCCCTAATCGGCCCATTATCATATTCTCTACTATTATCACATTGAATGTTTTTAATTTTTCGTTCAAATTGGGTACATATGAATGCTCTATATTATAAGAAAATGGAAAAAACTTGAGACTTCTTAAACAAAGGAAAGTTTCACAAAAAATTAGAATAATCATCCAAGAATAACACATAATAACGATGGCCCAAAGAGCTCAAAGCGGGAGATGTCCATAAATCACTATGAATAATGTCAAAAGGCAACAATGTATTAGAATTAGAGGCTACAAAAGGCAATCGAACATGTTTCCCTAGCGGACAAGAATGACAAATATGAGTACTACACGTACTCTTACAATTAATAAAATTATTATTTTTAAGAGAAGAAATAATAGACGCCCCCGGATGACCCAAATAAGCATGCCACAAGGAAGGAGCGAGGGCGGCAAACGTTAATGGTGTGGCTTGACTCGTGGAAATGGTGGTGGTGGTGATTGGATAAAGCTCTCCCCGACTATTACATCTCATTAGAGGTATCCCCCTCGTGAAATCCTTCACAAAAATTCAAAAGGGTCAAAGTTAACAGAAACTCAATTATCAGTTATAAATTTTCAGACAGACACCAAAATTTTAATTAAGTGAAGAGCATGAAGGATATTTTTTAGGACGAGAGGTGGACGTGGAGGGAACAAATTTGTGTGACTATAACCACGAATTGGAATAGAATTGCCATTACCAATAATTATGTCATATTTTTTGCTCAAATTAAAATAAGACCAGAAATTACATGGCGCGGACATCATATGAGAAGTGGCACCAGTGTCAATATACCAATTTACGTCCGGGAGATTTAATCCAAGTGTATGTATCGCAGCCTTAATATCCATAGGTGTCGGACCAGGGATTGGGCCTGCAGCAGCGAAGGCATGTTGAGGCTGGCGCCCAACGCTACCTAGACTCAAATCGCTGAATCGGGCCTCTGGCCGTCCACCTGGATAGGCCATCGGGTAAGGATAATCGCCACGCCCACTAGCACGCCACGGCCACGCGGCATCGCCTCGTTGCGGCCCAACAGGCTGGCCACCGCCACCGCGACCTCCGCCATTGTCACCCTTGCTGCCGCCCACCACTGTAATTTTTGACATTATTTTTCTGATTTTGGCCCTTTTGTTGCCACTACTATTACGATTTTAGGTAGAATTGTTCGAGAATGAGTGAGGGTCGTCGACGTGGTCATCATCATGTCAGAATTGGCTCTTGTAGCCGCTTTTTTAGCTAAGTTGGCTTCTTCTAAGGTGAGCATGGAACGTGTTTGGTAGAACGGCGGGAGAGGAGTACTTTGACGCAGAATCGTCCCAACGCCATTATATTCCTCGGATAGGCCTGCAACCATATAAAGAATAAGACGATCATTTGTGATGGGCGCACCAACGTTCTTGAGTTGATCCGCCAATTCCTTTAGCCTTTTACAATAGACTGAGACATTCGAAAAATCCTCCATATTAACATAGGAAAATTCATGCTCAAGAGTGACGGCACGAGAATTTTTGTTATCTTGGAATATATCACGCACCCTATTCCAAGTTTCCATCGTTATGGAGTCGGGTTCAATAATCGTCTGTAAGAGGTCCGTGGAGATAGTGGAATATATCCACTGGAGTACTGTAACATCAAGACTCGTCCATAACGTAGGGTAATCATCGGCGGTAGGCACCTTCTCCTTGCCTGTTTCCGAGGGGATGATGTGATGAAGGACTTGATGCGATCGTGAACTTTAAATAATTCTGCTCACGTCACGTATTGGACGTTTTCCATCTCAAGAACGATATGAATGTGGTTCTTGATGTTGGAGACTGTAAGGGGAGGATGAAACATGTTCTTTGATGTAGACATGATGAAAGAACAAGATAAGAATTAGGGATTTAGATTAAATTTGGGGGAGAAGATGTAACCTCAAAATCTGATAATAGAGACGGGCGACGGAAGTTGTTTAGAGAGAAGGAACTTTTGCCCTAGACTTCTGATACTATGAAAAAGAATAATCCCTTGATTATTTTCATTAATGAATAGGTCTATATATACATGAAATACAATATCTAAATATGGAAAATAAATCTACCTTTTTCTAATACAATTCTAATATCTTGTCATAATAGAAGGATACTACCATAATTACACTTGTACAATAATTTTATAGTAAATTATATATAAGCTAGGAAGGTGATATACACGATTTCTCAACCGTGTATACACGTTGGCTTTCACTTAGCTTCCTATATTATTAATGATTTTTTATAGTCTAATTGAGCATTTGTCACTTGTCAATGGGAAGACTTGAGCTCATGACTAATCAATAATTCACAACTCTCTTTTTTTGGTTCCTTGACAGTTCACATTTGATTTGGTTCGAGTCTTAAAGTACATGTGTTTACCTTAACGATTAAAATAAATATTATCAACAAAATTGATAGTACATACATCGATTAAGTATCAATAACAATATAACTCTTTAATCATATAGCTTAAAGTTATTTTAAAATCACTGACTTTGAATTTAGCTTTTTCAAAATTCAAGAAAAGATCACGCGTATCTGATACTCTCTTTGGGGTTTATTAATGCGATTTGCGTCGGGAAAGTCCTTCTTTAAGGGTAAACACTTTTTACCAAAGACAATTTCATTCTAAAAGCTTAAATCCCGAACCTTCAATTAAGAATGACGCGATACGTATCACCCACCACAAACGTTGGTGATAACTTAGCTCATTATTTTAGTAGACTTTAACTTGGTTTGGGGGAATCAACAAAGTAAAGTATTCTCCAAAGAATAGCATAATAAAAGAAAAGGGTCAAATAAGTTATAATATAAATACTTTAGCATAAGTTATTTTTTACATGCTAACTATTTAAATAATATATTGAGGTAACATACGTTCATATCTTTGATGATGAAAAATCATTTATATATATTTTTATTCTTCAATTTTTCTATTTTTTTTTACAATCAATAAACACATTCTCTACACTACATTTGTGTCCTTATCAAGGACGAGATAATATTTATCATGTTATTACAAAAATAAAAAACAACGGAACTTGCGTTAAAAGTTTAATTATAGTGTCTAAATCAAGAATTTCTTAGAATAACAACAATTCTGTTTCTCCAGGGGGGTGGAAGGGGGTTGTTTTCCAAAGAAACTAATTATTTAACTTGGTTAAATTTGAGAAAATCGGATTTGGTTGAGTACATCCGTGGATTATTAACGAAAGGCATATTTGCTCAATTTCGCATACTTTAAGAGCATATTTGACTCTTTTCATTTATTAATTAGATTAATTAGGGGCTTTAATTAAATTAAGAGTATATTTGAACCAACTATTGGCATTAAGAGTATGAGTAAGCTAAATTAATAATAAAGGGTATACTTGCTCAATTTCTTTTACTTTAAGGATATATGTGGCCCTTCTCCGAAAAAGAATTGAGCTTTAATACACACATATTGGCATATATGTGTATGTAGTTGTCGGGATTCTCTTTTTGCTTTCGTGATGCATGTTACTGCATGTTCATTATTCTAATTTCTTGATTCATGATGCATGTTACTTTTTGCTGTTTAATTGCGTATCTTCTTTTATTAAGACAAATTTTGTGCGTTTTTGTTAATTTCTAATGCTCTAAATTGTGATCTCATTGCTATTTCAGGGCACAATGATAGCTATATTTTTTTGTTTTTGTAGTTTGTTGTTTCTCGGTTCAGTGGTGAGTGTTCTATATTATTTATGTTGTTTTACTTTATGGACTATGACTGTGATTCATGATGTTTGAGTTTATTTTTATAGCTTTGTTAGTTCGTTGAATGATACAGATGCTGGAAACTGTTGTTTGTTGCTATGACTGTTTGCAAATTGAAAAACACCATCTAATTAAGGTTATTTAGAGTGAATGTGGTAAAGAGAACTGAAAATTGAAGTTAATGAAGTAATTTTCTTCTTCTTTTTTTCCTGTAAAGAAGTAAGCAGATTCAGTCTATAGTTTTGAAAATTATACTACTATTTTTTGTTGTTTACCTTTCTACTATGAAATTTAAGGTTATTTTTGCTCAGAAATTCAATGGATCATCGTAAGACCAAAGTATTCATAGTGATTTTCTAATCTCAAAACATGGAATGTGATACGATGAAATAGAACGCAATAGAGTGCCTAAATAAAGTGAAACGATTTATAAACATTTCAAAAATATTAATGAAGAGTTTACTGCTTGATCTATCTATTTGGCCGGAAAGAAAAAAGTAATCTTTTAGAGGTGTTCATTGAGGTTATCAAAAGATTAAACATTACACATTGTCCCCTTCTCAATATCAACATATTAAACATATATGTTAATGCATTATATATAGTTTATAGAATGAGACTAATTTGCAAAAATATTAATGAAGAGTTTACTGCTTAATCTATCTATTTGGCCGAAAAGAAAAATGTAATCTTTTAGAGGTGTTCATTGAGGTTATCAAAAGATTAAACATTACACATTGTCCCCTTCTCAATAACAACATATTAAACATATATGTTAATGCATTATATATAGTTTACAGAATGAGACTAATTTGCAAAAATATTAATGAAGAGTTTACTGCTTGATCTGTCTATTTGGCCGGAAAGAAAAAAGTAATCTTTTAGAGGTGTTCATTGAGGTTGTCAAAAGATTAAACATTACACATTGTCCCCTTCTCAATATCAACATATTAAACATATATGTTAATGCATTATATATAGTTTACAGAATGAAACTAATTTGCAAAAATATAGTTTCGTGATAGCTATTTCTTTTAACTTAGCTCAACACCCCGAATGTCTATTCCTTCATAACTGAAATTTCTTTCACCACTAATTCTCGAATGTAAGAACTGACTTCGCTCGAATTCCCTGATTTGAGTATAACCATACCTATTTACACGTTCGATTGAATCCACACATATCACATCAATCATCACCATTCTTTGGTTGTAGTCACAAACCATTGTCCAACCTGCAATGATAAAAATATTCTAATTTCAAATCCTCCTTTCACACTTGCACCGGCCGTCCTCGCACCAAGATTCCTTAAAAACGTATAGACACACATCATAAGCCCAAATCACGGCTTCCTCTCGCCAGAAAATGAGTCCTTGCTTATCCGAGAAAATTCTTAGTAATTCAATCCAAAAACTGATCTTATCCAAGGCCCAATGTGCTAATTTCAGTCTCGTTAGTACTATATCCCGAAATCAAAATCACTTAGTCAAAACTCATTACTCAATTCTTCTCGAATTTCTAAATCACCATACTATAAGCATACCTACTGATTACTTTGCCTGCCAAATTCGTAGGACATCAACTGATCACTCCAAAGACCTCCCCAACCATTTGTACCTTCTCAATGCATACCAAGTACCCATGTAAACCATTAGAACTGTCTGATTCATTGTCATCCGAATAATATCATCAATCATACTTGCAATTTCAATGCGAACCCGTAACACTGTCATACCTCCATTCCGAATCGAAATCCATTGAACCCTTATCGATGGTTTACTAAAATACCCCAAGTCCTTCGGGCAATGTAATATAGGCCACCCGACCCGAATTGAATAATTATAACTCAGATGTAAGTGTTCAAATTTCTAAATCATTGATGGTCACCCAAACTGATTCTATAATAACTAGTACTCTTTCCATAAGCATGATGTGACCTCTTCTATCTTTTTTCTCATGAATAATCAATCACATGTTGTCACCCATGACTCCAAAGGCTAGATCCTATCCAAGTAATCAATTTAGTACCGAAGAACTATACCTTATGATTTCCATCCTTGTGTTCTTCCACTTATACCCAATGCGCTAGTCTAGTAGGACTCATGAACTCTAAATACACCGAATCTTTCTTGTACTCTTTCTTAAGTCGCCCACAACTCTGGACACTTTATCGAACCTATATCTGTCATATCTCGCTATTTACTAGTCTTACCAATTCCTGACGTATCACCCTTACAATCCATTTACCTTACCTCAAAAATGAAACCTTAACCTCCCAAATGAAGAGATTCTCAAGATTTCCTCTTGTTATTCCACCCTAGATCATTTATTCACGAATACCTCGTAATTACCCATCTTGATACGATTCCAGTCGCCAATCCAAAACTTCATGGAACAATCATCGTAACACTTAGTCGACTATCGTGATCTTATTCCTTCGAGCGGACCAAACAATTTCACCCCATTTGACCAGTAATGTAACGCCGCCATAATCTACATCGGCTCGAATAATCCTGCCGCTTCAAATCCAAATCGTTTCCTTTTCCTGAAGTTATACCTTACTCCTCCCGATTCTTGATCAACTATATATTTACCTTAATTCTCCAATTTCTCTATTCCATTCAAATCACATTCACTGCTATCGACCGATCATCACACAAACCCGCTAAAATCATACAACAATATCATAAGTCCCGTAAAAATAGTGGAACCGATCCTAGAGATAGTAGTATACCATAAATGATACTATTCACTCCTTTATTCATGTTGTATATTTTTGGGTACAATTGTAGTGTTGTAATTATCGCCTTGACAGTGCACTTAATGTTTTGATTGTGGTTGTCGTGAGGTTTTAGTTGTTATGGGCTTTTGGTTGTGCCAAGTTGAATTCCATGTTATCACTAGGTGTTGACTTGCTTTTGGGGTTATAATGTAGCATCCTATCTTCCAATTTAATGTAATTTGACAGTTTATGGTTAGTATGTAATTATGTATTGAAGTTATTATCCAACTTGTTTGGTGTTTGAATTTAAGATTTCAATTTTTTCATTTTTATAGTTTCAGTTTTGCTATGTAGTTTTGCTTTACAATTTACAGTTTTTTTTTTCAGTTTTCAATTTTGCTTTACAATTTACTTATTTTTGGGGTTATAATGCACTCCAACTTTTCTAGTTTGTGGTACAAAAAACCGAACTAAAATAATACTTCATACTGTTGGAAGTTTGTTGGGTCATGAACACAATGTTCGCACAGCGGAAGTTAAAATTTTACCCAACAATGAACTGATATAGCTATATGATAATCTAATGAATGTCAAAATATAATCAGGAATACTTACAAGTTTTTGTATGTTGGATTCACAACTATGGTATACACGCGAGTTATCTCTCAAATTGCAAGTTTCAACTCCAGTGTATTTATCTATCGAAGAACGCTGAGAATTCTTTTGTTAGAAGAGAGAGTAATTCAAGACTCTAAGTCTTGAATCCTCTGTTCTGTCTGACTGACTAACTACATAATTATGAGGTTTGTGTTGTTTATATAATAGGTAAAGGGAAAAACCTAAACCTAAAAGGAGTACAAAAGACTAATTAGGCCCAAATACTTTCTTTAGGTTTTCATCAAAGCCCCTTTTATTATATTAACATATTTAATTAAGTCCAAAATCCAATCTTAACTTAAATAAATAATTTTCATCAAATAGAATATATTCCATATTTATTATAAATTAATTATTTCGGTTCCTAATCGAATATTTAATATTTTCTCAATACACTCTTAGATTGAAAAGACAATCGCATATAGTGTGACCCTATAGGCCTTCACATATCGACATTAATCTAATTAATGTTCATACGAAACTCCTAGACGACTTCGTATGACAAACTCAATATGTGGGATTTGCCAAATGTCTATCTAAATGGCTTAATCACTTTATATTATCTTTATTAGTCAACAACTAGACCATATTCAAAATATGTCTCTTGCATTGACCAATGACTTTATTCGACCTAATATAGAGAAGTTGAGTGTTCTCTCAAATTTTCAATCGAGGTATGAATCATATTCTTGGCTCAACTACTGCCTTCGTTTACATCGTAATGCACCCAACTCAAGTTGTATCTACCCCATAAGGAGTGCAAGCTTTGAACTTGGTCAAAGTACATCATTCTGGAAACAAGGCGCGTATTGACCTCAAGTTGAAGGACTTTTATATCTCACATGCCGATAACACTATAGACATGTATAACAAATAGTTTATCGGCAGGGTGTACCAATACTATCCAAAGTATCCATGTGTCCATCACGAATAACAATTACCCGTAGTCGTGAGACTCACTACATTCTCTAAGAATGTGATGCATACCACATGTCGACTTATAACATATCATCGATATCCCATTCTCGATGATCATTAGTCGAGACAATTTTGAGATTTACGCTTCATCATTAATACTTACTCTATCAATGACAGTGCCAACTCAAAGGAGCACATATATGAATAATTGCAAACAATCAAACAATAATTCAATAACTGCAAATGCCATAAATATTAATCATTAATAATATGAATGTGTTCAAGTACATTTGTCCATAATTAGGATTGTCTCTAGGACACATATACTTTCACATACATCATAACTACGAGCTCAACAGATCATCCATGACAAGTATTAATTAAAGTTCTGAATTTACCTAAAAATCAACCACACAATTATAACATCATAATTAAATACAACAAAATATCCCTAAAGAAATTCACTTCCTTATTGACGCAACTAGAAATTCACTAAAAAGTTGCCATAAAATCATAAGTAACATCCTTGTATTTGCAAGTTTATCCTCCAAGTTTATTACTTTTTTCAATTCATATTGGTGAGGCAATTAATTCCTCCTTTATTTTGATCACTTCAAGGAGGTGTCTAGACTCAATGGTAATTACTTCTTCTTTTAATCTTAACAGTTGGATATCAATCACTTTGCAGGAACAAAGCATCTTCTAATTCCCAAAAGCTACATGAGCTAGCCTATACAAAAAAAAAAATTTAAACAATACAACTCAATTGAACATTATAAAGCTAAGAATGTATTGAGTCAGGCAATCAAAACCTAAAAAAAAGTCACAACACCGGCTTACAGATGCTCATGTCCTTCATGAGCCACCCGGTGGTGTGGATTCAAGTAATGATAAAATTTGAATGAAAATTGTGAAACACAAAATTTAATCTATCGTAAACCTCAGACATTTGTAGAATTTCATTACGAGGTTATTTGGAATTGATGAACTGAAGTGTTTGGCAATGATGCCATAGCTACAGTTTATGTGAAACGAACAGAGCTATCCTTTGATGAACCTTAGTTTTGGTGGCAATGGAGGTTGGTTTTGGTAGAGAAGAAGACGGTTGGTTCATTGGAGGGTCATTCATGGTGTTTTATTAATGTTTAGAGCGAAGTAGATGGTGGGTTAGTGTTACCCTCAGATGTGTTTGCTGCCGTTTTATCGGCTGATGAAATCGTGAGACAAATTGATTCCTTAACTTAAGTGTTTTGGGCTGGAAATGAAACTCTAATTTTCAGCAATTGGTTCCCCAACTACTCTGAAAAGCATTAGGACGGTGGTATAAGTAAACTAAGAGGTAAGAAACATGAATGCAGTTGAGTACAGTAAAGTAAAGTAAAGGATAAAGTAAAAGGAAAGGATAAAAAGATAGATAAAATTTGAGTTGTTTGATTGATTGGGTGTATCATTCTATACAACGAAGTTGTTCTATTTATAGTACAAAAGGGGGGGGGGGCAAACTGTACAATGTGCCCCCCTCCAAGTCAGTCATCAAGTAACCCACTAAGTTTAATGGTCGACTATGGGGGAGGTAGTGCCGATTTTCTCGCCCTCTACTCTTCTTGCTCGGATAATGACAGTCGTACCTCTAACTAACAACTCAGCTAAGATGCCTTAGTAGCCGATGAAGTTCTTGTAGTCGAGGGCTAGGAGTAAATTCGGCTCTGGAGCAGTTCGGCTGTCACTGAACTCGGTTAAACACTTAAATTATTTTTGAGTGTTAACAATTGGCCCTACATTAACTCGAGTATAACTGTTGAGTTGATGTATTTGAAAGTAGCCGTCCTTTCAGTCTGACATCCACGCATGCCACTTCAATCATCTCGTCTCCAGTGCATGCAATGATAGTCATTTCTTGAAATGTGTTTCACCTTTAATCGAGGCGTATCCATTACCACAAATTGCCACTGATGATTTTTGGATGTTTTTTTGAAAATAATAAACTAATCTCAGTCGCGCCTCTGAAGGTTATTTAAGGAAAGGTATTCCCCCCCCCATAGGTATCTCACACTCTTTGGCCATTTTTTAGTCGGAAACCATGGTTTCATCTTTTTTATCTTGAAGATCAAGAAAAATAATTCTAGCCGATAGTGACATGATCCCTGCCTTGGCCTTTATTGATGAACAATTGGTTCTGACTCCGTACGGCGGATCGAAATAATGTGATTCTCTCTTGTTTCAGTACCTCAGCCTGATAAACCATGACTTTATTTTTACTTGTGACTGGTTCATCGGCAGCCGCTGTTCGACTGACCTTAATACTTGGCCGACTAAGGTCGCTCATTATTCGGGTTGGTTGGACCGAGTGAAGTTGGTCACAGAAGCCAAATAGAGGCGCATGGGTCCTTTTGATGACGCCGCACCATCGGAATTTGATTTTCGATGTAACGTCGAGCTTGGGTATGTGCGGTGCCTCTATTTTTGTGCTTGGTTTACTTGGATATGGGAATCTGTATCCCACCCTTTAACTTCAGCATTGCTCTCGGCATTCTTGAGCAAAGTTAGAATAAATCCCGCTGATTTGATGGGCCATTATCTTTGACCACTTGAGATAGCGTTTCTTTGCCTGAGCAGTGCGACCGACCTTACGACACATGCGTGTGAAATAAATAGCTTTCTCTGCGTTTTGTGACCAGGCAACCGGTCTGTGGCTGTCGTTTATTCATACATGCCCTAAATCAAAAGATAGTACTTTTTTAGATACTTGTCGTTTACATTCTTGTCCATTTCTTCGTCATGCATGTTTATTAGTCGATATGCATTGCCGATAATCCGTTGACTTACTACAAAAGGTCCTTCCCAATTTGGTGACCATTTGCCTAATTTACGATCTTTCATCCCAATCGGCAAAACGATTTTCCAAACTAAGTCTCATTTGGCAAACCTCTTAGGCTTACCATGTTTGTTGTATGCTTTAGCCATTTTACATTTACCGGCTTCGATTTTCTCTAGGGCAATCAATCGATCTTCATCTAGCTGGTCTAACTCCATTAGCATGGCATGCTGATATTCTTCTAAGCTTAAAGAATTCTGTTTGGACACCCGTAATGACTTAACATTAATCTCCAAGGGCAACACTGCATCTTGGTCGTAGGAGAGCCGATAAGGTGATGTCCCAATAGTTGTTGACTTAAAGTTCCTGATTGCCCAATGGCTTCATCTAGAATGAGATGCCACACTATCGGTTTATCATCCACGTTTTTACTGATTATGATTATGTCCACAATAAGCTTGTTAGCTGCCTCGGCTTGCCCATTCGCCTGTGCGTAATAGGGCGAGGATGTGATCATTTTGATCCCAAATTTTTCAGTAAAGGCTGCCACCTTAGAACCAGTGAACATTGTCCCTTGATCAATTGTAATCGTCTCAGGGATACCATATCTATATATGATCTGGTGTTGGATAAACTGAATGACATCTGTATGATGAACTTTCTTCATCGGTTGTGCCTCCACCCATTTAGTGAAGTAGTTGGTAGCCATGATAATGAAATTGTGGCCTTTAGCCGATTGTGGGTGAATCTTACCGATGAGGTCCATTGGTTTCACGACTGGGTGCATCAACTAGGCTAGTACCCGTTGGATTGGTCCATGTTTTTGACATTCTTCACATCATTTTGCATACTGAAAATAGTCAGTTGTGATAGTAGGCCAATAATAGTCGTGGTGATAGATCAACCACTTCATCGTTGGCCCCGCTCTGTGTGATCCACATACCCCTTCATGGACCTCTCCCATGACCCTCAAGGCCTCTGCTTTGGAATGCACTTGAGTAGTACTACATTCACGCTCCTTTTATAAAAGTCATCGTCAATGGGTACGTATTTCAAGGCTCTTCTTTTTAACCTTGAGGTCATTGCAACTGGAGGGATCTTTTAGGTAGTCAATTAGTAACTGCCTCCATGAGTTGATTTGATCAACGACTAACACTTCGGCTGGCAAGTCGTCATACTCTAAAGTGAGTAAAGACTTTCTAAAGCCAGAAACTTCTTGCGCTAAGTCATCAGCCTCAACATTCATGCATCTGAAAACATGACTTAATGTAGATGATGCGAACCTACTAAGTAACCTGCTAGCCGTTTCGTAACGGGCAAACAAATTCGGATCCTTGCAGTCATATTCCCCGGCCAGCTACTTAATAACCAAATGAGAATCTCTATGTATCTTAATATACTTTGCTTTCATAGAGACTAGGAGTTTAAGTCCTATGATGAGGGCATCATATTCGGCTTGGTTATTTGTCAAGTCAAAATTTAACCGATAAGAGAACCTCCATGTTTCATCTCTAAGATCGGTTATCGTTATCCTGACTCTGACTCCTTTCTGGGTTCTTGACCCATCAAAAGTCAGCGTCCAAGGGACGATGTCATACATGCGGTAGAGGTGGCGTATGGGTCCTCTACATTTACACAAGGTTGTCTAGCAATAAATCGGTTGCTGCCTAGCCTTTGACAGCTCTGAGTGGCTTATATTCGAGAGAAAATGCAGCAAGCTTGATGGCCCATTTCATTAATCGACCTTTCAAGACAAGTCTATTTACTAAGTACCGGACAATATCAACTTTGCACAAAATGTATATAACGTGAGGCATTAGATAATATTCGAGTTTTGTGCAAGCATAGAACAAAGACAGACAAAGCTTCTTCAAATGAGTATATCTAGTTTTAGTATCGTTGAGTATTTGGCTAAGATAATAAACCGCTCTCTCAGTTCGATCATCGGCCTCCTGTGCTAGCAAACAACCGATAGATAATTCTACAGCCAAAATATACAATCTCAACGGCATCCCTGGCACGGGAGGCATCAGTACGGGGGAAGTAGCTAAGGCCTTTTTAATTTGATCAAAGGCCTCTTGCTGTTCCGGACCCCATACTAGCTCTTCTGACTCTTTAAGTCAGAGCAAAGGTGAGAAAGCCTTCATCTTGCCAGCCGAGTTAGATATGAACCTCCTTAAGAAATTGATTTTTCCCAATAAGCTTTGTAACTCCTTCTTTGTCTTGGGTGGTGCGGATCCCATTACTGCCTTAGATTTGTTACGATCTATCTCGATGCCTTTCTTGTGTACTAAAAGGCCAAGGAAGTTGCCAGCCGATACTCCGAACATGCACTTGGCTGGATTCATTTTGAGATTATGAATCCTCATTCTTTTTAATGCTTGTTCAAGATTGGCTAAGTGATTCTTGAAGTCTTTAGACTTCACTACTACATCATCGATGTAAACCTCCATAGTTTTATCGATCAAGTCATAGAAGATGGTGTTCATTGCCCTTTGATAAATGGCACCAGCGTTCTTCAGACCAAACGGCATAACTACCCACTCGTAAATGCCCAACGCTCCTGGATATCTGAAAGCGGTTTTGTGAATGTCGACCTCGGATACCGATATCTTATTATAGCCAGAGTATCCATTCATGAAGGTCAATACGCCATTGGCGGCTGCTGAGTCGACTAGCATGTCGGCTATCGGCATGACGTACTCATCTTTAGGAGTGGCTAGATTTAGGTTCATGTAATCGATACATACCCGAACCTTGCCATTCTTTTTCTTGATTGGTACGATGTTTGCCAACCATTCCACATACTTAGCCGTTATGATAAACCCGACCTTCAGCAGTCGTTCAATCTCATCTTTAATTTGAGGCATTAGCTGAGGGTGATATCTCCTGGGCAGTTGTTTGTGAGGTGTGAAACCCTCCTTAATTGGCAATATGTGCTCTACCAAAGTACGCGCTAGCCCATGCATTTCATGATAATCCAATGTGAAGCAATCTTTATACTGCAGTAGAAGAGCTGTTATGTTATGTTTTTCATATTCCTTCAGCAAACCACTAATATGTGTTAGCCGAGGGATTTACTCAGTTCCTAAGTTGATATCTTCCAAAAGATCCTGAGACTCAAAACTAGACATGGCCCTTCTTAAGGGCGATTCAAGTTCTATCGGCAGCTCACCTTCATCGGCTGTAGGCATTGGTTCGTTGTCGTGGTTCCCCATCTGCGATGCCTCAGCTATCATTTCCTCAAAACTTAGGGCGGTCAGCCGATGCCACAGGTCACGTATGACTTGGGTTTCCTCAACCATTTAAATCCTCCAAGGTAAGTCGTGGTTCGGCTAATTATTTTATTTCAAACCCTCGCGAAGTAAGATACATGATTCCCAAGATCTTTCTTCATGCTGCTCCGTGACGGCTATTGGAGCCACATAGGGTGAATAGAGGATAACCTCTACATTCTGAACCCCTGGTCGGAACGGGTTATCATCCGCTGGGATGATTTCTATCTTGTCTCCTTCCCAAAAGATGAGCTTTTGATGCATGATAGAAGGAAGACACCAGCTAGTGTGAATCCAGTCCCTGCCTAACAGAATGGTGTAGGACGATTTGCCATCTATTACAAAGAAGGCAGACCTGACCGTCTTAGGACCTACATTAATTTCTGCTACTAGAATCCTCAATGCTTCAGAGGCTTCTCCCATAAAGCTAGCCATTTTCATGTTAGTTGGGATAAGATCCTCCTTTGTTTTGTTAAGATCCTTCAAAGTCGGCAGCGACATCACATTCAGCACAACCCCATTGTCGACAAACACCCGACTAATAATTTTATCGTTAATGTAGGCCTTGACGTAAAGAGGGTTGATGTGTTTAACCATATCTTATGTAGGTGCACCAAATGTGGTGCCAAAGTGTCCCTAGCCGGGGTGTCGGCTATGGTTTCCCATTTTGCGTCTTCTATGCAAACATCACCTTCTAGGCTATCCAGAGCAGAACGGCTAGCCCAGAACTCACATGGGATTAGGATTACCATTTCAATGTCTGCCCACATCTCATCAACCTGGTCTTGGCTAAATAAATAGAGGATAGAGTCCCCTCCTTCATCAAATTCGGCTGACCAAAAGCTCATATCCTCCATTTTTTGGAGACATGGGGATCGACTGGAGATCCTTTGACTAAATCCTCTACATGATTTGTGGGATTGCCTCGGTTAGAGGTCTATCCGAGGACACATTCTCTTGATGGGGTTCCTGCGTCGAGTTTTCGGTAGGCTGTTCATCCAGCTCTGGTTGGCCCGACGTCTCTCCTTCAGGCGGCATTGTCCTTGAAGCAACTGAGCCGAATGCCCGCTCGATAGCCTCGACTACGGCAGACTCATGAATCTCCTGATTTTCGACTGCCTTGGTGTTGGAAATTAGATGCAATGTATGTTGCATCTTACGCAAGGCCTTGACATGTTGCATCCATCTTTTCTGAGTCCTGGATGCGACTCTCGGTGGTGCCCCTTTCTTTCCAGGAGCGTGATTGACAGACCACTTCCCCTCTTATGTGTTGGCAGCTGGTTTAATCATTTTTCGGGGTCTCTTCTGGTCCTCATTTCTTACCATGATGCGTAAAGATGAAACACCCTCGTTTACGTTAAACTCGACCACCCTATGTTTGGTTTTAGGGAGTGGTTCTTCATCTATTCTAAGCATGCTCGGCTGTCGGTTGGTTGGCATCCGTACTTGCCCCGAGGCCTATGCCTGACATCGATAGGGTTTGTCCTGAAGTTTTTGTTCAACGTCCCTTAAGTATTCAGGGCGACCATGAAAACTGCTCTTAACTGGCTGCCTGTCATCACGAATGTCATGTAGGCTGCCTAACTGGTTGAACACATAGGTCCTTGTGGTTTTCTCCCATTCGGTAGGTTTCTTTGGGACCCACACCCTTTTCATCGACTGTCTCCCTATGGTGTCCTTTGACTCATCGGGCTTAGAAAAAGATAACATATAAATTGGTACCACGGGAAAAGGGTCGGTATCAATGGACATTTCAGCTATACTCTTGTCGTCTAGCTTGAACCTCCCCTCCTTGATGCCCTTTTGGATTGCCTTTCTTAAGACCACACAATTAGAAGTAGAGTGATTGTATGAATTATGCCACTTGAAATATTTCTTATCTTTGAGTTCCTGGGCAGGCAGAATCCTATGACCATTAAGCAGCTGAATCTGCTTATCTTTGAGTAGATGATCAAAGATCTGATCTGCCTTGGTTATGTCAAACGAGTAACTGACCTGTCATCGGATGAACTCATCTTCTTGCCTTTTACGGCCTCCAAGGCTGGGAAAGAGTAAACCTTACCCCTAACAATCTCGGCCACCATTGCGTCTGCCATACAGTCGGCTGACTCTCAGTCGAACTCATCCGCTTCAATGATGGATACCAAGTGGGAGCCTTGATTTCGGCTGGATCTTCTCCAATCCTTCTCCTGGACGTGTTGCTCTATTTGGCTAGCGTTTTCGGCTAATTGGCTCAGGTCAGAGCAGGATTGTCCCACCAACTTCTCCTTCAACTGAGGGTGTATGTTGTTGATTATCATATGGGCACACTCAGACTCGGGGAAGTGTACAATGCATTTCCCAACCGTCTCTCTAAATCTCTCGATAAAATCGGCATCCGATTCATCGACCTGCTGCTTGAGATTCATCAGATCAGTCACAGTAACCTGGGGTTGGGGCCAATAAAACCTATCATAGAAGCAACCCTCCATGTCAGCCCAGCTCTGTACGGAATCAGAAGCCAAAGAGGAGTACCATGCGAAGGCTGTTCCCGTTAGAGAGAGAGGGAATAACTACAACTTATGATACTCATTATGGCCAACCTCACTGCATTGGGCAGTAAACCTACCGATGTGCTCGATAGTGGATTTGTCGTCGTCGCCAGAGAAGATGGCAAACTCTGGTGTTTTGAAGCCCCTTGGCGAATGTGCTATCCGATCAACCCAATCGGGGTAAGACTTCTTATAAACAGGCCTGTCCAAATGTTTTAGTTGGATGCCAAAGTAAATCCGCATGATATTGGCAATAATTTTTGGGTTTATCAGTTATGACATCCCTTGCCGATTCTCGGCTGGATTCAGCTAGTAGGCGTTCTGCACTGGCGGCCTCCATTCTGTACTTTGTTGGACAGGGTTTTGAAGGTTGTAGGTGGTTTGCTGGCCATTACCAATAGGTGGGGTAATGCCCTATTGATGTTGGGTATGGCCACCAAAGCCTGCAACCTGAGCTCCTGGAATGGCTAACGGAGCCTAAGGATAAGGTGGAACAGTATTCCATGGTTGCTCTCCTTGGACGTCGGTCGTTCTTAGAAAATTTACGATTCCTATAAGGTATGGATTGGGTACTGGCCATGACTGCTGGAATGGTATACCAATGTAAACAACGTCACCAGATTACCGAGCTAAGTCATAGCCAGGGGCCATCAGCTGCCAATTCGGCTGGCCAACACTGTTCACGTGCATCGTAGGGCCGTTCGTAGAAACGTACGGCATAACGAGCGGCAATCCAAAGTGTCCTGGAGCCTGAACTGGTTTCTGAGCCATGTTGATCTGCCCATACTGCAGACTCGCTTAGTCAAGTGACACATTTTTCCCTTCAAGGTTCGGCGACGACCATGCAGTGTGCTGGTTGCCAGGCGATTGGGCTTGCGTTCCTAGGTGCGCTACCGGTTGTACCTGAGTAGGCACTAGCTGATGCACATGCGGTTGAGGAACAACACCGGGAGTCACAGTCTCATGCTGAACAACACCGCTCGTCAGAGGGATGGCAAAACTAGCCGAACATTCTCATAGGTGCATTCGATTGGTTTCCATCTCCCTCGCTTGCTGAACCTTATTATGTACCATCGACTTCACAATGTCAGCCAACTGTTTAGAAACTTGGTACATAATGTTGTAGATGCCCAAGTCGATCTGTTGTCTAATAAAAGACGTGGTCATTATGGTTTGACATTCAGATTGACTAGGTTCTTCCACAACTTGGGTTGATGGAGGAAGTGGATGGGTATCAACCGATGTAGGCATACCCGAGGAGGATGTTGGTTCGTTGTTCCTTCTGGGAGGATTTTGTTTAGGATGTGGACTGGACTCGGGGTTCATTTTCTTACCGGACCTTAGACGCATAAGCCAAGAATGATCTTGACCTGGAGAATCAAACTTTGCTATTAATTCACCTATAGCCCCACTGGGCGTGCCAAATTTGTTACCCTCAGATGTGTTTGCTGCCGTTTTATCGGCTGATGAAATCGGGAGACAAGTTGATTCCTTAACTTAAGCGATTTGAGCTGGAAATAGAACTCTAATTTTTAGCAATTGGTTCCCCAACTACTCTGAAAAGCGTTAGGACAGTGGTATGAGTAGACTAAGAGGTAAGAAACATGAATGCAGTTGAATACAGTAAAGTAAAGTAAAGGATAAAGTAAAAGGAAATGATAAAAAGATAGATAAAATTTGAGTTGTTTGATTGATTGGGTGTGTCTTTCTATACAAAGAATGTGTTCTATTTATAATACAAAAAGGGAAAAAAACTGTACAGTGTGCCCCCCTCCCCATGTCAGCCATCAAGTAACCCACTAAGTTCAATGACCGACTATGGGGGAGGTAGTGCCGATTTTCTCGCCCTATACTCTTCTTGCTCGGATAATGGCCATTTATTTTAGCTGTTGTTGGCCGTTACCGCTTATAGGGGTCTAGAAACCCTTTTGACTTGGTTATTTGAGGCGTCTGCATCTGAGTGGGTTCCAGTCGTACCTCTAACTAACAACTTGATTAATATGCCTTAGTAGCCGATGAAGTTCTTGCAGTCGAGGGCTAGGAGTAAATTCGGCTCTGGAGTAGTTCGGCTGTCACTGAACTCGGCTAAACACTTAAATTATTTTTTAGTGTTAACAATTAGGTCTAATTTTGGAGCAGATCCGTAGTCTTAGGTGGCATGCTGACTAAGTCCTATACAACAACAACAACATACCGAGTGAAATCTCACACCGTGGGGTCTGAGTATGCTGTTTAAGTCCTATATGGACTCATTAATTGACATGACGATGACACAGTGGACAGTCGTTACAGATATGAGTAAATTTATATAATTTATTAACAGTAAAGTTATGGGTTACTAGAAAAACTTACCACAAGAGTCTATTGTATGCAGCCTTACCTTGCATTTTCGTCATAAGCTATTTTTACGGCTTAAACTCATAACCTCATGGTCATATAACAACAATTTTACTTAGTACAAAGCTCACTTCTCTTACTAGAAAAAACTTATTCGGGATAAATGTAAACTATATAAAGTAAAAGGGCCCTTTTATTTATGGAATAAAGTGAAGGTTGTTTTTGTGTTTTATCGTCTTCCTCGTCGATTCACCCTAATCTGGAATTTGGGAAATAAGCTCTCAACCATGTCTTCCTCGAAGCGAAATCACAAGGAAAAGATTGTTCGTCGCAACAAGTTTGTTTTCCCTTTCTCTTATATCTTTGTTTTCAAAATTATTTCTCCATTTCTTCTGTTATGTGTTATGTGAAAATCTCAGAGAAGAGAAGCCCGAAGAACCGGAGCTACCGAAATACAGAGACAGAGCTAAAGAAAGGAGAGAAGATCAAAATCCTGATTATGAACTCACTGAATTGGGCGCTTTTCACGCTGTCGCTCCTCCCGGCAATGTTGATCTTCTGTAAGAACGCTTTTTTTCATGCCTTGAATTTGTGACCTGTATAGTTGATAGTGGACTAGAAGGTGTAATTTTGTTCTGAATATCTTGTTTTAAACTTATGGGTTGACAGGTCTGCTGATGCTCAGAAATTATCTATTGAGAAGAGCAAGTATCTTGGAGGTTAGTCTGCTCTGCTTACTGATGTTTCTATGCAAAACATAGGGTGTGTTCGGTATGAAGTAAAATGTTTTCTAGAGTAATAAGCGGGTTTCTTACTTGTTTTCTTGCGTTTGGCGTGGTATGTAAGCAACAAGTATTATCCTAAAAGCATATGTATATAATCTAGACAAAAACTATGGCAGATGGGGTAGGGTGTGAGGTGGTGTGATGGGGGCTACATGGGTGGGGGTGAAGATGAGATGTGTTGGAGGGTGGGGGATATGATCAATGTGGAATGATACTTGTGGAACTTGTTTTCCCTACTTCAACTAGGGACTTGTTTTCCAAAAAATTTAACCAATCGAACATGGGAAAACTAAAAAACATTTTCTGGAAAATGCTTTCCTCCGTACTGAATACACCCATAGAGTATTTCAATTTTCCAGCTTGCTTTTGGAATTTAAGAGAAAAGAGATTATAGAACAGCTAGGCTTAAGGAATACAGCTTCACCTGTGGTTGCAGAAGAACATTTAAAAATTAGCCTCTTGTATGCCCAAATGAGTAGCTAATTTAAGTTCAGCAGCTTTCTTGATATATGTTCTATTTGATTTAGCTGTTCTCTTTCAGCTAACCAATCATTTTTTTGGCTGATTGTATATCAGGTGATGTGGAACACACACATTTGGTTAAAGGGTTAGATTATGCTTTACTTCAGAAAGTGAGAAGTGAAATAGATAAGAAGCCAGATGCTGGAGATGAGTTTGAAGGAAAACCTAGGTAAGTACTGGTTACTTTATTGTTTAACTGGGTGCATGACTCCTTGACTTCAAAGCCAAGGCATAAGTAACTGACTCTCCAATAGCCTGTCAACTTTTCTGGGATCGTTCATGTAATTTTCAGCTAATAAAGCTTCCATGCATAAGACAGTAGCTTCAGATAGGGGGACTTGCGTGTGTGACTCTGCTAACATCTTTTTGTATATTTATGAAGTAATGAGCATTTTAGTGAATTGTTCTTTTAAACGCCATGTCTAAGAAGCAATGGTGCTGGATAATAGTTCATTTAATTATTCTGTTTCATCTCTTTTGCTAATAGAGGTTCAAAGGAAGATCATCATTTGTCATTCCGCACTGCAACTGCCAAGGTCAATTAGCTCTTTCAATTATTCCAGTCTCAAGTATCTATAGTTGTTGCTTGGTGTTATTATTTTTCAATAGAGTGACTAGTAAGCTCTGGGTTGCAGTCAGTGTACCAATGGATAATCAAGCCTCAGACTGTTATAAAGACCAATGAAATGTTTCTTCCTGGACGGATGGCTTTTATTTTTAATATGGTATGTTTTCCTTTTATACTTCCTCTCCTCTTATATTAATGATTCTAGGCCTCTACTTGCCCGACAAGGAATTTGTTTCATAGACTATTGATTGAGTTTTTTTATAGTGCTCGTAGACCTAAGATGTAATAGTAAAATAAATCTTGTACTTATGGTAGGTAGCTGAGAAGCTTCTACTTTCTATATCGAATCATAGTTTTTGTTTTGCGAAATTGCAGTTAACTGTTGATGTTACCATGGGGGCAATCATTTTACCCATACAGCTCCTATCTTACCCCACCCTACTTCTCCAAGTAAAAGAAGGGTAAATGCCAAGGGGAAACTAAAGCTTATCTTGCATGGCCTGGATGAGTAGTCTTGTCCTTGTCAAGTATATTCTGAAGGCCCTTCTTTTTCTGGGGGGAAGGGGGAAATGGTGTTGTTGGGAGTTAGATGCTAGAATCGTTGCAGTAGCACTGTTTTAATACTAAAATGCTTGGTGATCAGACGTGTCATCTCCATAGTGAAAAAGATGTGAACGATTTTGTTCACTTGCGTTTACTGTGAGTATGTTTTCTTTCATGGTCTCTCCTTTTCTTCACACATATTGTTGGTGTGTATATGGCAGGAGAGTGGATACTCCAATGATATTCCTACCACTCTACACAGAAGCAAAGCTGACTGTCCAGTCCTTGAGGTATTTCATTTTATTCCATATTCCGCTACTGTCAGGCAATTTCTTCCTGAATTTTCCATCTAAATGGGTTACCTCACCTATGCTGTCCAGGAAATGGTTACAGTCAGTGTTGATGGTTCTGTTCTAGACCGAATAGCTAAAATCATGTCCTATCTCCGCCTTGGATCATCAGGAAAAGTTCTCAAGAAGAAGAAGAAGGAAAAAGATGGCAAAGGTGCTTAGCGTTCATACCTTCTAAACTTTTACTTGTATTTTCTGAAAGTAATTACTCAGAGTCTGAATGTGATGTAGATTCTTATATGTCCAGTTTATTTTATGGAAACCTTTTCTCTAATTTCTTATTGGTATCGCTGCATGCTTTTGGTATACCTATTAATGTTCTTTCTACGGAGGTGAACTGGGGCCTGGTTTCCTATAAAGAAGTAGAATGTTTGTAGGCGGGATAGAATGTGGGTGTTATTTTTTTTATACGGGGTGCAGGGTGAAACTTACAGGAATTGTCGCATCTGGTGCGAAGGTAGTTGATGACTGGATATATAGGTAATGTGTAATATCATTCCGTATTGCCATGGAGACTAAACAAAAGCATTTTGGTTTTCTGGAGTCTTATTATATGTTTCCCGTGCAAACTATTATGCTTCTTTTTTCTTTTCATCGGGTTTTGGATTTATTTTTTTGTCTCCTACTATTCACTAACAAAGAGATGGGATTTTTCCCTGTCTTATTTTTTGGTGTGTGTGTGAGTGGGGGTGGGGATGGTGTGGGGGTGGGGGTGGTGTTATCTCTTCTCTTCATTGATAAGGGGCTGCGCTTCTAGTTCCCTTGTTTTGAGTCTGACACTAGTTTTTAATGTTGTGCAGGGAAGGAAGTTATATCCAATGGTTATGACGAAGTATTGAAGTCAGATGCGTCAAAGAGCCAAAATGATAAACAAACTGTGCCTCCATCTGCACAACTTCCTAAAAAGAACCATTCAGAAAGAAGAGAGAATCAGGGACCTGCTGTTGCTAGACCTGTAGAAGAAGATATCTTCATAGGGGAAGGCGTTGATTACTCCATTCCTGCTGGAGATATGGGTCAAAGCCCTTTATCGGAGGACATGGAAGAATCTCCTCGAAACAAAGAGAGGACCTCATATTTCAGTGAACCTGCCTATGGCCCAGTACCTCCGTCTGAGCCTTCTCATGATTGGCAACATGCGGTAAGTCAGTTTTGAGTCTTAAGGCATGATTAGATTGTTCCTGTTAAAAAGGCTTGATAATATTTTACAACAAATTTGCCTACTTCATTCTTTGTCCTACATTTCTCCGAGAAAGGATGAAGTTTGGATGCTTATCATATTTGTCCAGTATTGACTTTACTGTATTTACTACGTTAATTAGATTTTCCTATGTGTTGCAACTGATATTCATCTTTTGATTGTTGAATATGTTTGCTCTGTCCAGAATGGATATGATGCAGTGCAAGCACAAGAGCTAGCTGGTGTTTACCAACCAGAATGGCAAGATTATCAGTATTCTGAGCAGCTGGCTTACCCTGAGCAATATCTCCAGCAGAATTATGATATGCAGGCTGGTGTTAACGTTCTTCAGGATCCAAACATTATGACTCAAGAAGAGAAGGACAGAGGGCTAGGGTCAGTATTCAAGAGGGATGATCAGAGGCTTTTACAACTGAGAGAGAGAGATGCCAGAGAAAAGGATCCTAACTTTATTTCTGAAAGCTATTCGGAGTGCTATCCTGGTTACCAAGAGTACAATCGTGAGATTGTTGACAGTGATGATGAAGCTGATTTATCAAAAATGGACATGGGTGGACGCGTAAGTGATATTCTGTTCTCGCTGAAGATTAAGTCCACTTTTGCACATGCCATACCTTGTTTTACCCCTTCCCCCGTCCTTTTGGACCTACATGCTGTGCTAACAAGGAAACATTAATTGCCTCACAAGACTGAAGATTGTTTGCATTTCTTTTAATTATACTTGATAAATAATACTTATCGGAGAAATCAACTGCGAGTTTTCTTTGATGTGGTGTTGTTGATCAGAGCCATGTTGTGGTGGTATTTGATATAAGAATATTTTTCTACAGGCAAAGGGTCGGCTCCATCGATGGGACTTTGAGACAGAAGAGGAGTGGGCAACGTACAATGAGCAGAAGGAAGCAATGCCTAAAGCTGCATTCCAGTTTGGAGTGAAGATGCAAGATGGTAGGAAGACGAGGAAACAAAACAAAGACCAGAAGCTTACCAATGAGCTGCATAAAATAAACAAAATACTCACCAGAAAGAAGGCGGAGAAAGATAAAGGTGAAATGCTTGAGGACGGTGAAATACAACCTGGAAAGAAGATGCGTGTATGAACAGAGAAAACTTTGGATCTTTTTATATTTTCGACTTTTAGATCTTCTTCCACACTTTGTGTTCATATCTTTAATTTGAAATGGTAGTCATGTTCAGATAATAGCTGGTTTGATTTCCCTTCTCCATGTCCGAATTATCTCTGATGTTAAAGCTACTCCATCTGGTAAATCTTTTATCACGGGTTGTGGCGGTATGAGCTTCTTGTTTTTCTAAAATGAACAAATGCTGAAATCTAATGTTGGGCTTTTACTTGAGAACCTGGAGTCCGACAATGACCAACTTCCATGGAGATTTTAGAAAAGAGTATATTCACAATGTTTCATTATGATTTAATTTTCATATTATAATTCTAAGATTACAATTCTAGTATATTTTGTTTGCTAACCAATCGATCCTTTAATGTACGCTAAGCTTCGAGTAGCAATAAGTTGACTCATCTTTCAGCAAAGACGGGAATGATCAGTTTTTCAGTTCCCAATTCTTTTCTTGGGAATCCAATATGAGATTGAAAATTTCAAGAAATATACTTTCTTGGAGGATTAGATTAAAAGTCAAGTTAAAAGAATGTTAGGGATGAGGAATATACTTGGTTACCTTGGCTAGTCCGTTTATGAAAAGTGAAAACATAATCTCCCTTGTCTCAAACGGACACATTAAAGTTAATAGCTTGTTTGATCAAACTTCTAAATCAACTTATTTTGAATAATATTTTTTTCAATAGTATTTTTTGAAAAAATAAATTTATAGTGGGATCAGCAATAGTGACAAATTACAATGGTCATATACAAGATTAAAAGCTACAAACAAATGATGACGTACAAATTATCATTGGTAACAAGTTCGGGATCTGAATTGACATTCAGATGTGATGTATTACGGTCAACAAATACAAAAAAGTGAAGAGAATTTGAACATAAGACACATGATATATACACAAGATGCAAAATTCACAAATATAGGAAGAGTCGATAATTATAATAACAATTTTTCTCGTGTAAAATCATTTTAGAGCTATGTAGTAATTCTAACTTGGTTTAGTTCTTTATGATTTTAGCAAGTTTTATCATATGTTCCATGTAAGGACTTGCTATTTATGCATTAGTCATTAGTCATTACTCCATACTCCATAGGCACCTTGCCTAGTGAAATATTAGCTAAAATAATATGCGGTGAAAAAAAAGCAACAAATTTATAAAATATACCTTAAATACTAGAAAAAAAATAGCACACTAAGCTCCTGCTATGCGTAAGGTTCGGGAAGGGCCGAACCACAAGATTACTATTGTACGCAGCCTTAATTTACATTTCTGCAACAAGTTATTTTCACGGCCTGAACTCACGTACCGGGTCAGCAACTTTATGGTTAATCCATCGCGCTTCGTACCTTAAATACTGAAATATTTTTAAAATATCTCCAAATCAGGGCGTTCCGGTTTCCCAAGCACGAAACACACAAACCTCTAATCGCCGATCACCAAACAACAAGATCCGGTAATTTTACTCTTTTTTTCTTCAAAATTTATTCCGATCGAATTCCACCATAATTGATTATTTTTCTCTTCAATTTTTAGTTATGTCTAAGTCTGTATGTGTATGAGTTTTTTTTTTTTTGGTATAGGAGATAACCCTAGGTATAGAGAAAATTGAAATTGGAATACCAGAGTTCGATCGGATAATATAAGTTCGAATTTTGGAGCTAGCTAGTAAAATCTCATTTTAAAACCCTACAATTTGTTTTCTCTGAATTAATTTTTTTATTGGGTTTTGCTATTTGGGTGTCTCTGTAGCTGTAATTGTGTTGTTTTGCTATATAAAGTTGCATGTTTTTTGGATTTTTGGTTCTGTGGGTTTATTTTTCATTTTTAATATTCTCAACATTGCTCAAGTTCCCATTTCTGGCTGGATGGGACTATCTTTTGGTGAATAAGTTCATTTATATACCGGTGCTGGAATTGAGGCAGACTCGAACTAGTTTGGGATTGAGGCTTAGTTGGTTTGATTGTTAATTGGACTACTTTCCTCGATATTTTCTTCTAAACACACCCGGCTATATATTTTACCGTAAGTGTATAAAGAATAGAATAAAGGATAAAATTGTGAGAAGAGCTAAAAGAAAATCAAGAAAAAAGCTGAAGTGGTTCTAATAGAACTTTTTTTAATGGTATTTAAAAAAAGGCTTAACACATACGGAGACACCTAAAGTTGACTCGAAATTCCACTTCGGCACCTAAACTTAGGGGTGTTCCTACTGACCACTTACAGTACCTGAATTTTGTACTAATTAGACATTTTTTGCGCAATCAACCAAGCACATAAAGAGTGTGCAATACACTCGTTGATGATGTGGCAAAAAGATGAATTAAACGATAACATGTGGCATTTTTTTTGTATAAAATAATGAATTTTAAGTTTAAAAAAACACAAAATTCTACCCCCTTTCTTTCCTTGTCTTCCTTCTCCAGCCACCCGCTGCTGTATGTCTTCTCCATCATTATCCCATATTCCCAGTTCCCATCACCCCCTGAGATTTCCCCTCCCCTCATTCCATTGAAATCAAAGAAAAGTGTCTCCCTTCAACGAATTGATAATTATAGTCTTAACTTTTCTTTGTCCATTAGCTTTAATTAGACATCCTTAGCCAAATGTCCTTAAAATTAAGTTCTGAATAGGTCAAGAAAATCATTCCATCGAGAAGCTCTTGAAGTTTTGCGGGCCATCAATTTATGAAGTGCTTATTCAGATTTTGCAGAACTTGTTTTTTCGGGTGTTTTTTCTCGACAGGAAGAACGTTGCCTGGGAACAAGATTTGTTGGTGGGTATAGAAATTCTTGATATTTCTAGTTTCTGTACACTAATCTATATTCCAGATTGGCAAAAGAGTAAGGTGCATTTATTCTAGTAATTGATTTAGAAAAGACCTCTACAATTTGTTTGGGTTTGTTTATGATAGAAATCGTATTAAAAAGTAAAGAATAGTGGCAGTAATGGAGGTGAGGAAAGAAAATAAAACACATGATTTTAGAACCTCCATTGAAGGAGTTTAAGCTTGGGGAAATGGTGGGAGGTAGTGTCTGGGAGAAAAGTGTTGGAAATTTGCCTTTGGCGGGAGTTGCGACCGACCAATTTTAACGGCTTAAACACTAGTGTTACGTATGTTGGAAAATTCGGTTCTTCACACATGCATGATCTACTAAGTACGTAGATAACCGTAGGGCCAAGAATCGTCAAATTTCATTGAGAAATGTAAGAGATATTGGTCCACGAAGTGAGATGTTTGAAGCATGGAAAGTGTGGTGTTGTGTTCAATTCTCCCTCATCGGTAGAGGAAGAAAGAATTGTTGTGTATATAAGACTCAAAATTGGTTTGGGGTTTGGGACCTGAGGGTATCCGTGTGTTTAAGGAGGAGGATCTAGATGTGCTTGGTTAGGAAAGACCACAAGCGCGCGCCGCCTTGTCCGTCGGTCGATTCAGATTCAGGGTTCTCTCGAGTTCACGGGTTCACGGGTTCCACGGGTTCAGGTTCCGCGGGTTCGCGGGTTCCCGGGTTCCACGGGTTCCGCGGGTTTCACCGAGGTTCCGCGGTCGGATGTGCAGTTTGATCCCGGTATCGGATGACATCCCATCTGGTGTATTCATTGCGATCGCGGACTGCGTGACCTTGAGATACACCAAATGGGCGTCAAGGCGACGCCCGTAAGCGGTGATTTGGAAGAAAGAAATTTATATGGACCAACCCAGGGGGTATGTGGTTGAGGCAAGAGAAGAAAGTCGTAGACTTGTCAAATCTCTGTCTGCGGTGAAACAAGCCAGAAAGCGATGTGCGAAAAATTTGATAGTACTCTACTACTCCCGAAAGGGTTCGCCGTTAATGAGTGTGATAAATGTGTTTACGAGTAACTCGACTCATTTGTTATGATATGCACATGTAGGCGACATGTTAATCACGGCGATCTAGGGTAATCCTGAGACTAAGAACATGTTGAAACAATGCTTGACATGAGGATATGGGTATCGCGAGATGTCGTCTTAGGGATTAAAATCTCTAAGGCGTCGTGATTTGGTCTTATCTCGATCTCACTACATCGAGGATGTTTGAGAAAGTTCGAGATGTTAGGCAGTTCAAATAAAATCACCAATGGATACAAATCAAAAGCTTGATAAAAATCTTGGTGCACTTTGTATACCGGGAAGCGATATGCACGTGTGATCGGTAGTTTGATGTATATAACAAATTGCAGCACGATATTGCTTACGCGTCGATAAGTTGGCTGGGTTCACCGTGTCAAGTGATAATCAGCTGGAAAGCGTTGAATCGGGTATTCTGATACACTGAAATACCGCGTTAAATTACGAGTGCACTATTAGAGATATCCAGGATTTGTACTAGAAAGTGCAGTGATGCAATGGATATCGATATAGAAACACCAAGTCCACAGTGGGTATATATTTACAATTGGTGGTGAGTGTGTCTTGGAAATCCTACAAGCAAACTTGCATCAGCCCGATCCTGATGGAATCGGGTTTATCAGCTTTAGACAAAGCGGGGAGAAGAAGGCTGAGTGGCTTAGACCAGAGGATGTTAGGTGTTGGAACAAACCGTGCAACCGGTAATGATCCCTTGCGACGTCGATCGGCTCTAGGAAGGAGCACGAGGAAATACTATGTACAACGGCAAGTCTCGTCATATTCGGCGGAGGCATAAGGCCGGATTGAGCAGCGATCACCGCGGGTATAATATCCATTGATTACATCAAGTCAAAGGATAATATAGCAGAACCCGTTGACAAAGGGCCTACTCAAGGATCGGATGGCTTGCGTGTCTAGAATGGGCTTAAAACCCAAAATATAAGGACGTCTGATGGTAACCCAACCTTACGGCTGGAGATCCGGTAATTTGGTTCAATGGGAAAAGCGAAGTTGTAAAGGTTGATTGACGGCGATTGGAATTATGAGACGCCGGATAGTGATTTGAAAAAGAAACACCAAATCAGCCGTTCCAGCGATAGGCGTTAAGTGCTATCTGCGGTATATGGGTAAGGTTAAGTTTTCAAAACACGTAATGATCCTCAGCGGTTGAGGTTAGGTTCTTAGGAAACTTTTAATGGTTCCTAACAACTTGTGAAGTGGGTATAACGAGGATACCTTGTAGGAGACCACTGTTAAGTGCGAGGCGAGGGCGCTCAAAATGAGCGCGCCAGAATCGAGGCGTTGTCCGTAGCCAAAGCGGACAAAACATTCACGAAGAAGAGAGTAAAGGGAATTTGTTGTGTTGGTACCATTGACAGCTTACACTAAACAACGGCGATTCAAGACATCACGTTCACCTTGCGATGAAGTAAGTCCGATGGTAATTATTCAACTATGGAAGGTTCAAAGGCGATGCTACCTCTTATGCAACATCGGTCCATTGAAATATTCTTTGGAAATGAAAAAGACACCATGTGAGTGCGCCAAAATCTCTTTCAAGAGGATTGTTGAAAATTTGCCTTTGGCGGGAGTTGCGACCGACCAACTTTAACGGCTTAAACACTAGTGTTCGTATGTTGGAGAATTCGATTCTTCGCACATCGTCGTGATCTACTAAGTCGTGAATGCTTAGTAGGGCCAAGAATCGTCAAATTTCATTGAGAAATGAAAGAGATATTGGTCCACAGTGAGGTGTTTGAAGCATGGAAAGTGTGGTGTTGTGTTCAATTCTCGCTTCATCGGTAGAGGAAGAAAAGAATTATTGTGTATATAAGACTCGAAATTGGTTTTGGGGTTTGGGACTGAGGGTATCCATTAATGTGTTTAAGGAGGAGGACCTAGATGTGCTTGATTCGAGGAAAGACCCTAGCCTTGCCCTTGCCGCCGCCCGCCCGTCCGGTCGATTCAGGTCAAGTTCTCAGTTCTCGGGTTCTCGGGTTCCGCGGGTTCCAGAGTGTGTTTGTGTAAATTTGTGGGCCTTGATATTATCTTTTGGGCGAGAGAACTTTTCGAAGTACGGTTTGATCCCGAAGCTCAAATCTGATTTGATCGAAGCATGCAGTTTGGACGGAAATTCTTTCGGATATGCGAGTTTGGTCCCGAAGTTTCAAGATGTATGATTTGATCCCAGTAAGTTTCAGAAATTCAAATTTGTGGAACCGCGAGCAAGCGTCGACTTTTCAATTGACCATTTATTTTGGTGAATTACACCTCTATAATGGCATCCGTTGGTATTTCTCTCCTTTAATTTGGTGGCTTTACTACCTCTATTTGGCCAATAATGGCTGTTATGAGCGTCAAGCGATCCCTTCCTCACCTATATAAACACCCACCACACACCATTGTTGAGACACACTTGATATACGAAAATATACAACGAGAAAATCAGTTCTTCCTATAACTTCCTAGCATCATTTCATTATTCAATATTCTTCACGGTAGCTCTTGAGTTTCCTTTGCTCAATTGTTCCATTGCTTTGTTTTATCTTGGGGAGGCAATTATCAGGGACGTATAAAGGATACATCAGCAATATTGTCTTAAGGACAGAGTGCCACACTCGACTCAACAAAAATCAAAGCAGTTTCCGGTCTTCTTGTTCAACAAATATTGTAATTTCAGTTTTGTTGTTATATTGTAATTTTCAGTTTTCTAGTTGAATTGTAATTTCAATTCTTACATAAGCAGTTACTTGTAATTTCCGTTTCTTGCAAATCTTTGTAATCCAACAAAAAGCGGAAGAAGAAGGGAAGAAACTAAATAAACTAAGCTAAATAAAGCCTCTCATGCGCCACTAATGAGTGTATCACACTCACTATGCCATGTCAGAAAAAAATGTCTAATTGGTATAAAATTCAGGTAGTGTAAGTGGTCAATAGGAACACCCCTAAGTTTAGGCGCCTAAGTGGAATTTCGAGCCAACGGTGTTTCTGTATGTGTTCAGCCTTAAAAAGATTAAAACCTTCCATGTGTTCAAGAGTCCCACTCCCACATCTAGGATTTATGGGATGTGTGGTCTCTTTATATGGCCTGGGAAATCCTCACCTCTTGAACTAGCTTTTGGTGTTGAGTTAGGCCCAAGATCCATTTCTTTACCCCATGTAAAGCAGGATAATCATTTTAGGGTGAAAGGACGATCTTTGAAGTGGTTACTATGAGCATCTCGTGAGATAACAGAGTTTGAAATTTTTTATGGTTCTTCCTGAATTTTCTTTTTAAATTTTCTTTTGACTGGTGTCATGTTACCTATTTGCAGCCCATCTGTTGTCGATACGTCATACTGATTATGCTGGAATCATGGTAAAATTTGAAGGCAAAGTTGTGTATTCTTCGCTTGCTAATTTGGAAATGGACAGTGCAAAATTTCATTTTGTTGAAGACGAAGTTGATGAGGATTCATGGGGCAGGCTCCCAGAAGATTCCCATTCCGCAGATAAAAATTATCCATGTGGGTACCCACCGATCGAATCTGATGATGTATTAGATAGGGGCTATGATTCTGGTAATGACCCATATAACTTTGTGCCACAAAGTGGTCCTCCTGAGGTCAATTTAAGAAATGTCTTGAGTGGGCTAGTTGCTATTGTTACAGGGCAGAATAAAGGTCAGGTTTCAAATGCAACTCCACAGTTGCCTAGTTCTAATGTTTCGTTTCTTGGATCTGGTACGAATGGTGATACTTTCTTACATTCGTCAGTTTATACACCAAGTGCTCCACCACTAGTTGAGCCAAGCACATTTAACTACAGTGCTTACAAGGATGTGTTGGAATCTGAGCCTCCAGAGTGGCTTCCAGACAGTTCAACAACTGATTGTATGCAATGCACTGCGCCTTTCACAGCATTCACTCGTGGAAGACATCATTGTCGGTTTTGTGGAGGGGTTTTTTGTAGGACATGCACAAAAGGGAGGTGCCTGTTGCCCATGAAGTTTCGGGAGAAGAACCCCCAGAGAGTGTGTGATTCCTGTTATGATAGGCTTGACCCAGTGCAAGGTGTGCTCATCAACACCATCAGCAACGCTGTGCAGGTTGCAAAGCATGATGTTATGGACTGGACTTGTACAAGAGGATGGTTGAACCTTCCAGTGGGTTTATCCATGGAGTATGAGATATACAAGTCATCAAACACATTGAGGACATACGCACAGGTCTATTCTCTTTACTACTATGGCTTTTTTTTTATTCTCTTGGCTTTAACCTCAAGAATCAGCACTGCTCCTTTTGTTACTGTTGAGGTGAATATGACGATCTTTTTTAGTTTCATTGTAAACTGTCTCTCTCTTCACTTATCACACACACAGAGTTCATCATGACGTTCCATCGGCCTCTTCCTTTAAGGTTGGAACAGGAATGATAGTGCTAGAAGATGCTTCTGCAATCAGAATCTTCAGATGCTTCTGTGATTGACTTGCTTTCCCACTGTGATACTTTTACCTCGTAATGCTGATTAAATCTTGTAATGCACAGGTTGCTCGGTTGAATCCCGAGAGGTCCATACCTGGTGCAGTTTTAAAAGGAGCTAAAGGTCTGGCAATATTAACAGTCGCTAAAGCTGGGATGCTTCTTACTTATAAACTTGGTTCTGGCCTGGTGGTTGCGCGGCGGTCTGATGGCTCATGGTCTGCACCATCTGCTATACTATCAGCTGGTTTGGGATGGGGTGCACAGGTATACTCTAAATTAACAGTCTCCTTAAGTTTTGAGAATGCGGTCAGGTCAGATAATATAGAACAGTTATGCTAGGAATTCAGTCGAATTGAGTGATTACATTTTGTCTTTAATCAGATTCATTTTCTGTTTACCGAGAAGTTTGGGCTCTGAAGGTCTTATATGTTGAAAGGGAGAAAAAAGGTCCATGGGCATATCATCAACCTTAATTGACAAACATTGTTTTGTTCTTCCTAAATTAAGAACTTGATCCATTTCGGTCTACTAAAATGAATGAAGCTTATTCTCCTAATCAAATGAATAGAGCACATATTTATTGGAACGTCTTTTTGTGCTTTTTTCCTAAATTTGTCCTCATCCTTTCTCCAAAAGGTTGATTTTTGTCTTTTTATAGATTGGAGGCGAGTTGACGGACTTCATTATTGTGCTACATGACTCTAAGGCCGTGAAGACATTTTGCAGCCGCATGCATTTTTCTCTTGGTGCTGGTTGCAGTGCTGCAGCTGGTCCAGTTGGGAGAGTTGTGGAGGCAGATCTTCGAGCTGGAGAGAAAGGTTCTGGCATATGCTATACTTACAGTTGTAGTAAAGGTGATGTAGCCTCTCTTTGATGGCTCTTAATGGAAAATTAACTTAAATAGCCGGCCGTCTGAAAACAAAGCCAGAAAAATGTATAATATATGTATATTGCCTAGCGGTTGTGAGTATTTTTGGCCGAGCGACCAAATGTGTTAACTCCCCCCTGCTTAAATTCCTTTGGGTTTGATTTGTGTGTTTCAGGTGCATTTGTGGGAGTCTCACTTGAGGGGAATGTCGTCACAACACGGATGGATACTAATCTCCAATTCTATGGGGATCCTTATGTCACTACAGCAGACATTCTTCTTGGAACGGTAGAAAGACCCAGGGCTGGAGAACCCTTATACGCAGCCCTCAAAGACCTATATGAAAGTTTTCCACTACGATTGAAGGGAGTCGTCAGCGATCAAGATGGTGGGATGTTTTAGCTCTGGCACAGGCCCTTGTTCGTACAAGGAGAAATGTACATTATTTGGTTTAATAGGGTAGAGGAATTTGCTTTTGAAACAGGATAATATTTTATCTCCCTTGGCTATAAACATTTGTATACTTGTACATAAATAGCGTTTGTGATATACAGTTGTAGTTCTGGATTATTTGGGGTTAATTTTCATGGTGGATATTTATCAGATAGTACTACTTGGTATTTCAGCTAGGGATGTGCACAGTTCGGATATATCCGAGAATTCGAATCGATCCACGCTATTCGGATGGTTGGATTTCGGATTTTGGATATTTGGTTAGGATATGGGTTATGTTTTTTTTTTAAAATTTCGGATATACGGATCGGATACAAGTTGGTACAATTTTAAAACAATCCGACTCGAAATCCGAAATATATTGATACATATATAAAAAGTTACACTTTAATTTTATGTTATTAGACATTTGTTTGGATTTCAATTTACTTTGTTGATGATTTTGTTAACTTTATTATATTTTGGTTGCCGGAGATTATGAACTAGGTGTTGGGCCGTTGCCTTTTAGTTTATTAGACATTTGTTTGGGATTTTAACTTATTTGTTGATGATTTTGGCTAACGGCCTTTATTAGACATTGGTTGATGATCATAAATTAGGTGTTAGGATGTTGGCGTGTTTTGCAGCAGTGCTATAAGCATCTTGACAAAGCAGGACAATCTGATCCGAAAATTCGAAATGTTTACCCGAATCAAACATCAAAAATCCAATCCTATACGAGGTTAATTTGGATTGCCTTCGGATTGTATTTTACAAACTCCGAAATTCAAAATTATAATTTGAAATGTGCTAAATCAATTTGACCGAGGCACAGGCCTAATTTCAGCACCTGCAAGTGCTAAAATTGGTTGTTTGAAGCTGTAGACGATGCCTTGAGGTGGGGGAGGGGTGTTAAAACTTAGAATGAAAAAAAATTAAGGTGGGAAGATGACTTCTAATGTGGCTAAAATTGCGTGTTGCTTGTGCTTGAGGTAACTGTTACACCACGACAGAAAATATGAAAATGCAGCATGTGCTTATGTAGCTTTAAAATACCAGGTTTGTATGTAACCAATATTTTCGACGCATAGTAAATTTATGTGTAAAAATCTATTATAATTATAATAAAAGTAGATGTGAACTTATAGCTTTAAGCATATAATGAGTTTTTTGCTAAAAAAACTTAAAGATTGAACTCAACAACAACAACAATATACCCAGTGAAATCCCACAATGTGGGGTCTGGGAAGGATAGAGTATACGCAGACCTTACCTCTACCATGGTAAAGAGGTTGTTTTCGAAAGATGTTAAATATTGAACTCATAGATGTTAAATTCTAGATCCCTCCCGTTTGTGTATGCTTTTTTTCTATTATATGAACATCAAGCTCTCAAGGTAGATAAGGTCTGCGTACATTCTACCCTCTTCAGACTCCACTTTGTAAGACTTTACTGGGTATGTTGTTGTTGTTGTTAGCTGCTGAAATTATATAGGTAGACAGCTTAAGGTAGTCAAGGTCTGAGTAAGAATGTGCACGATTTTGTTTATTTCTGTTGTTGAAAAGAGGTGATAATAATTGAGGGACTACATGCTTGTTAATAAATCTTATTGCACAAATATAAAATAAAAAATAGGGGGACATAGTTAGATTGCTCTGGAGAGAAGTGAATAATCCAGGACTAACCAAATTGGCTAAATTTGCATGATTGAAATTTGACAGGAAGTGCCAAAATTAATGTTAGATTAGACTGCCAGAATTTTTCATTTTTGGTCATATTGGCCAACATTATTTTAGACCAATTGATTGTCACAAAACAAAACAACAAATTTAAGAGCAAGATTAACTTAATGGATAAGCGACGTGAATCACAAATTCAAGGGAAAAAAAAATACAAGACAGGAAATATATAATTTTTTATGCTCTAGAATTTGAATTATATAGAGCACAAAAGTTACTAGCAAATTGATTAATTTTATAAATAGCATTCAGATTATAGTTCTAAATGTTTTCACCAATAGATTTCTTGCATCTTAAATATTTGGAGTTAAGCACACCCAATCACAATTACTAGTAGAATATCATTATCAAAACCATTGAGTATTTTGAACTTTTCAAATAAAACATAAACCAAACAAGTTCATGATTCGAGTTCAGAACTCTGTAAAGAAATAGCACAATCACGTAGCTTGAAATTTTAGTGCAACTAATTAAAACTTGTCAAGTCACGTGGATTCATATTCAATGGAGTATTTTCCATTTGTGATCATCAAATTAGAAGAATATATAGAATTTGTTCGAATATCATTTTTCAAGAATTATTACTTGAATTTATAAATTCTTTAAAATAATTCTTAAAATACAAGAATCAACGATATCAGTCCTCATAATTTTTTATTCTTGAGCTGACAAAAGAGGATTTTTGTAAACAAAATTTCTTATTCGAATAATGTTTGTAGCATAAAAAAAATGTAAGGGAAAATAATACTATATGACAATTTGAAGAAAATATTTATTCGGATTAACCCATGTTTATTTTTTAGCCGCTCTAGCCGTTGTTTTTACATATGAGAGGAGAAGTGAGCGTCGTCGCTGGTTAAGGAATTGTTGTCGTCGCCGTCACCGGGTAGGAAAATGTTGCCGTCACCGGTGGTTGCCGACGAACCAAATCTAGGATTTCGATAAAGTTTATTGCCGTCGCCAGTGGCTGAGCCGTTTCTGAGGAACTTTGCCGTCGCCGGTTAGGGAACTGCTATTGTCACCGCGCCAAGTAGGGAACTGTTGCTATCGCCTTGGCCTGCGGCGGACCAGATCTAGGGTTTCGGTAAAGTCTGTTGCCACATCGTCACCGTCGTCAGTGGTTGAGCGCTTTCTGAGGAACCTTACCGTTGCCGGTGGCTGCGTTGATGAACCAGATCTATGGTTTCAGTAAAGTGTTTATAAATACTTTTTATACACTATTATACAGTAGAAATATGTATAAACACCTCTTATATATTATGTATAAACCCCCTCTTATGTATCAACACCTCTTATATATTATGTATAAACTCCCTCTTATGTATCAACACCACTTGTGTAAGTTTGTATAATATTATATACTAGTCTTATACATTATTATACAATTTTATACAAGTTTGATACATTATCTACAATAGGTGTATAAAGTTGTATAATTTTCTATACCGTGAAAAAATGGCTATAAAAGGGCAGTCCGGTGCACTAAGCTCCCGTTATGCATGGGGTCCGGGGAAGGGTCGGACCATAAGGGTCTATTGTACGCAACCTTACCTTGCATTTCTGCAAGAGGCTGTTTTTACGGCTTGAACCCGTGATCTCCAGGTCACATGACAATAACTTTACCAGTTACTCCAAGGCTCCCAATGCACCAGAGAAATGTATAACTCAACGTCCTAGTTTACGTGAATGACTTAATTTACTCCGGCAATGACCACAACGCAATTGCACGATTCAAAGACTATCTTCGAGCATGTTTTCACATGAAGGATTTAAGTCCCTTGAAGTATTTTTTTGGGGATTGAAGTTGCACGTGGACCAACTGAATTATTCCTATGTCAACAGAAATATGCCTTGGATATTATCTCTGAGTCCGAGCTACTAGGAGCAAAAACAATTAATACTCCCAGGGAACAAAATCACAATTTGGCGTTGACCAAATGGGATAATTTGGAAGATTCGGAACCATACCGACGTTTGGTCGGTAGATTGATATACCTAATTTTACGCATTCGGAGTTGTCCTATTGTGTGCATGTTCTGTCCCAATTCATGTACTAACCAAAGGAAACACATTCGAGAGACGCCCTCTGGGTGGTGAGATACTTGAAGAAAAATCATGGACAAAGAATTGTGTTAAGAAAGAATTGTGATCTCCGGTTGTATGGGTGGTGTGATGCGGACTATGTTGGATGTCCATTTACCCGAAAATCATTCACCAGATGGTTCATCTCTCTCAAAAATTCACCGGTATCATGAAAAGCAAAGAAACAACACATTGTCTCTCGCTCGTCAGCAGAGGCCGAATACCGTTTAATGGTCATGACGGTTTGTGAATTGAAATAGTTGAAGGGAATCCTTCATAGCTTGGGTGTCGAACATACACCTCCGGTTAGAATGTATTGTGATAGTCAAGCGGCATTGTAAATTGCACGAAATTCAGCGTTTCACGAACGGACTAAACATATTGAAGTTGATTGTCATTATGTCCGGGACACACTCCAAGTTGGTATAATACTTCTGAGTTATGTGTCAACCAACAAACACTTGGCTGACGTATTTACAAAGGTTTTGGGAAAATCACAACATCAATATCTGCTTGGCAAGTTGGTCATTTGAGACCTCCATGCTCCAACTTGAGGAGTATTGAGACCGACATCAGCACCGACCACGGACGGACCCGATTTGTTTTCTAGTTTAACTCTAATAGTTTATGGTAAAATTCTAATCTAAGTATATTTGTTAAATTGTAATTATAGTAGTTTACTAGAATAAGATTTCCTTGTTAGACTAGGGAAATGAGGACTTTTGACTATATATAAAAAAAGTCATTATAATGAATGAAAGCAAGAAAAAATTCTCCTAATATTTTTCTTATCTCTAATTTTCGTCGCCTCTCAAATTTAACATCATGTATTTTAATATTTTAGACTGGAGAATCTAGTTTGCTGGATTTCTTTTGCCAAATTAATGTCAAGACACGCCAGATGTTTCTTACGTTATATTTCTCCACATAAATGTATGAATTAGCGTCATTAGATTGTTCAGATAATTTTGACATAAGATATGCTAAAGACTTTCCGATATGATATAATATTCCCTCCGATACAACATTTCCTATGTCCTTAAAAGATAGCGGAATTTGCGTATGATGATGATTATGAAATTTGGACTTTGATTTTTCAAATAAAATTTACCTATTAAATAAAAAACACTACTACAAATTATAATTTTCATAATTAAAAATGATTGAAATTTACAGTAGAAAATTATCTAACTCCTGGAGTAGCAATATAAAAGAAGGTGAAAACAAATTCTTCTTAATATTTTATAAGTATATTTGAACCATAACATTTAAAATATCTCTAAATATAGCTCGGTATATGTACATTTTCTTGTTAGCAGGTTTTTAAGTATCACCAAGATAAATAAATTTAGTAGCAGACGTAGAACTACTTACAAGTCTGGGTGCTTCACTAATTTTAGTTTAAGTTTCAGTGTGATCATAAAAATCAAACATGTTTGCTCACAGTCACATTATAGACTTTCAAACATCATTGATGCATTTATAAAAATTTTTAGCCAAACTCAGTGGGGGGTTTATCACCCATACCTCGAAAAGTAGGTCCGTTTTTAATATAATTCTTCTATCCTTAGTCAGATATTTTATATTCGAATTTTAAAAATAGAAAAACAAATCTGGTAAAAGTGTTTTTATAATTTTTTATGGCTCAAGCCAAACTAATAGGGTCAAAAGCGGATACGAATAGCGGGTAGTAAAATAATACTTCCTCCGTGCCATGTTAGTTGTCATTTTTCGCTTTTCGAAACTCAATAAGTAATTTTTAAACTAAATAAATAATCAACTCAATATTTTAAAATTAAAGTTTAGATATGCAAAAACTATATGAAAGTACTACAAGTTGTAATTTCTATCATGTCAATTTGCTGAAAATATATATTTAATCAAGGGATATCCTCTTGGGTGGTGCGGATGCATCACCCGATCCACTATGGAATCAGAGTTTATCGCTTTGGACAAAGTAGGAGAAGAAGCATAGTGGTTTCACGACTTCTTAGAGGATATCCCTTGTTGGGATAAATCCGTGCCTTCGGTGATGATTCACTGTGACAACCAGTCGGCTTTAGGAAAAGCACGAAGTAATATGTACAACGGCAAGTCTAGACACATTCGTCGGAGACATAAGTGCGTTAGGCAGTTGATCACTACATGTGTCATTTCCATTGATTACGTCAAATCAAAGGATAACTTAGCAGATCCGCTAACTAAAGGCTTACCCAAAGATCAAATATTCTGCTTGTCTAGGTGAATGGGCTTAAAACCCAAACAATAAGAATCTTTATGGTGGTAACCCAATCTTACTGACTGGAGATCCCAGGAATTTGGTTCAATGGGAAAACTAAGCTATAGAGGTTCAGTTTAGCGCTTCACTTGAAGTAAAAGCACTTCGGATTATCATTCTTTAAAGAAAGATAACTCTAAAGCCGTTCCCACTATAGACGTTAAGTGCTACCTGCATGATGGGTAAAAGATAAGTTTCTGAAACTTTTAATGATTCCTAACACTTGCGAGTGGGGTAGATCTATACATTATAGGAGATCACCTATTTAAGTGCGAAGACAGGCCGCTTCAAATGAACGCACTTAAGAAACCAAGAGTTGTCCATGGCCACAACGGACAAAACAATAAGAAGAAGATGAATAAGGAGAGTTAATGTGTTGTTATCATTGTATTGGTTTACACTAAACACTGATGGTTCAAGACAACACGTTCACCGCGCAGTAAGTAAATCCGATGGTAATCGACTAAGGAAGGTTCAAAGCCGAAAGCTACCTTTCCTGATGCAATATCTTTTCTGTTGAAAGATTGCTGAACTTTGGCACCCTGTGTGCACCAATTCTCTTTCAAGAGGGGATTGTTGGAAATTTTACTAATATGGGATTGAGTTTATCCCGTATTTGATGACTTAAACACGTGGGGGCCGCATGTCGGAAACTGCACATGCCTAATCTACCAAGTGAGTAGATGATGTTAGTGGCTAGTATCATCAAATTTCGTTAAGAAATGAAAGAGATATTGGTACACAAAGTAAGGTGTTTGAGATATGAAAAGATGGAGGTCTTTGGCCAAAATGACAAATCTCCCTCATTGGTAAAAGAAAGAAGAATTGAGCAATATATAAGCTCTAAGTTTGAGTAAGGGTTTGGGGCCCCAAGGGGTAACCAATGTGTTTAGAAGGGAGAGGACCTAGGTGAACTTGGGTTCGTGGCTAAGCCCCATACGCTCGCCGACGCCCACCTGTCCGGCTCGTGTCCGAGTCACGCGTCGTGGGCCGCGGGCTATTGGTCTCTTGGTCTCTTTCGGAACTTTTCTTTTGGTCTATGAAGGTCTTGGAACGTTACAACAGTTCTAAAACCAACAGACGTAACAGTTGAATGGTTAATTGCTCAAAACGTTACAAAGGCAATAAAGGCCAACAGTTACAAAACGTTTTGCCTCCTTATGACTTCTGGCCTCCATTTCTGATCCTATATATTGAACACTTCAGTTTAAACAAAATAGAAACTACGAAACAGAAAGGCACAGGACGAACACAACTCAAACTAGTTTATCTCTCTGTTTTGTTCTTCGTCAAGAACATACACACAGAGAACGGAAATACAGAAAGAAGGCAGAAAACATTTTTCGCTCTCTTTCTTCAGCAATCTGTTCTTATTCATCTTCTTCGCTAGAATCAATTGTATTTGCTTTGTACAGTTGATTAGTTGTTGTTTTATCTCGGGAGATTATTGTCCAATACCGTAAAAGCATTTATACGGGGCAATTTTGTCTTAAAGACAGAGAGCCATCTCTCGACTCAGCGTTACTTTGTTTAACCTTTAGACTACACTTCAATCCCGTTTTTGTTACCTGCAATCCGGTTTATATAACCAACAAGAGTATCATTAAGCTCCACCTAGTTAGATCCACTTTATTCCCTTTAAGCTATATGTGGATATGGACAATTATAAAGGTGTTTCTACTCCTATGTGTTCTAGTGTACCACTTTGGGTAGGCGATGGTTCCCTACTTACTGATGTGATGCGCTACTGGTGCACGCTTGACAAATTGCAGTATTTGTCCTTCACTCAGCCTGACATCTCTTATGTAGTCTATAAATTACCACAATTTATGCATGCTCCTACCGACGAACACTGGAAAGCAGTTAAAAAGAGTACTCCAATGTCTCAAAGAAACAACGAGTTTCGGACTTCGCATCCTTCACAACTTTGACTCTAATTTGTATATGTATGCTGACGCGGACTGCGTAGGCGATCTGAATGACTGAATCACTACATCATGTTACATTCTTTTCTTTCGATCAAATCCAATCAGTTGATCATCAAGAAAGCAACATGTTGTGGCTCGCTCATCCACCGAGGCAGAGTACAAATTAGTTGCCAATACACTTTTGGAGCTTACTTGGGTGCGGAACTTACTCCATGAGTTACATATCACCATTTCGAAGACGCCAACAATCTATTGTGACAATGTTGGAGTTACTTATTTATCTCAAAACCCAGTGTTTACCCATATAAACTATGTTGTTGTAGATTTTGCATATGTTCATAACCAGGTTCAAGCTCATCAAATTCATGTTATGCAAACTCATGCCTGTGATCAACTTGCTGATAGATTCACCAAGCCACTTCTTAAACCAGCCTTTATTAGGTGTCAGTCCAAGTTAGGTATTGTTGCACCATGCCTAGCTTGAGGGAGTACCGTATTAATTATCTTATCTCATGGTTATTTTGAATCATAGGATGTTATCTTGTTTATTTCTTGTTACTAGTTTATTACAGTTTAAATAAGTCTCCTGATACTTTGGAACATATCTAGCCATAGTTATTACATCAAAGCATCTCAAAGGTGGGAAAGAATCAAGAATGGATGTGCTTGTTATGGAAAATCTTCTTTTTAAGCGCAACATCACTAGACTGTATGACCTTAAAGGGTCGTCTCGATCACGCTATAATCCAGATTCAAAGTGGAAGTAATAAAGTTTTACTTGATCAGAACTTGATTGAAGCAATGCCAACTTCTATTTTTGTGGGAACGAAGGCTAAGAGGCTGCTGCAGAGAGCTGTGTGGAATGATACTTCATTTCTAGCTGTAAGCTTTGTAACAGTATCCTATATGACTAGTAACTTTGTTATATTGTGTTCTATAAAGAGTTCTGCACATCTTAATCCTTTCTTCAATAGGATTAAACTAGATGATTGCTGGGACCCCTCCCCCTTTCCTCCCTTCGCCATACCCCACATCTTTTCTTTGTTTTCTTATTGTTTCTCCCTTCTTTTGCAAGATGCACTGCACTAGATCTCTCATTTGTTAATAGGTTCTCCGAACTTTTCTATTAGTCGATGTGAACTAGCATCAAGTATATGTTGAAGTGTCCAAAGTGTGATTTCATGCTCTTCAAACACAAGTATTATTCCGGTCCCTGGTCTGCTATATTTACACAGTTATGGTTTTGCAGTCGATAGATGTGATGGATTACTCATTACTAGTCGGGGTGGATGAGGAGAAGCATGAACTGGTGCTTGGTATTATTGATTTCATGAGACAGTATACATGGGACAAGCATCTTGAGACTTGGGTAAAGACTTCAGGGATTCTAGGTGGGTCGAAGACTGCATCCCCAACAGTGATTTCTCCAAAGCAATACAAAACGAGATTCAGGAAAGCAATGTCTACATACTTTCTTGTAAGATAGAATAATTTCCCTTTGTGATTCCTTTCATTATTCACAATATATACAGTTGTACAAAGGTTGATTCCTAATACAGTACGAATCCAAACTTACCTTACAAAGGTTGATTCCTAATACAATTAGAATCCTAAGTTACCTTAAATATACATCTATCATAATTACAAAATATACGGAGAATATTCGTAGAATGTTCGCTAACACTCCCCCTCAGACGGAGCGGGAGGAGGCCGAACGCTAAGGCTGGATCGGAAGTCAGTGAAGAGTTGTCGCGGTTGTCCCTTTGTGAAGATGTCTGCATACTGATAAGAGGAAGACACGTGTAATATCTTGACCTGACCACGAGCAACCTTCTCTCGCACAAAGTGGATATCCATCTCAATATGCTTAGTCCGCTGATGTTGGACCGGATTATGAGACATATAGATGACAGATATGTTGTCACAATAGACTATAGACGCCTTGCGGAGTGGACACTGGAGCTCCAAAAGAAGATTTCTGAGCCAACAGATCTCAGCAACTACATTAGCAACACCGCGATATTCTGCTTCAGCACTCGAACGGGATAGTGTGGCCTTCCGCTTGGCAGACCATGAGATAAGATTATCCCCAAGAAATACACAGTACCCAGAGGTGGAGCGACGTGTGTCGGGGCATCCTGCCCAATCTGCATCCGTGTAGGCAAGTAGCTTGGTTGGGGCAGAGGGGTATAGATGTAATACAAAGTCTAGTGTGCCCTTAACGTATCTGATAATACGTTTGAGGGCGGCAAAATGGGACTCTCGGGGGTCGTGCATGAACAAACACACCTGCTGAACGGCATATGCAATATCAGTCCTAGTGAATGTAAGATACTGAAGAACACATGCTAGACTCCGATATAGAGTGAGATCAGAAACTGGCGCACCGTCATTGGCACTAAGCTTGGATTTTGAGTCCACCGGAGTTGGCATAATTTTACAATTTGTCATCTTGGCCCTGTACACTATCTCTTCTGCATACTTACGCTGATACCATGTAAGATAGAATAATTTCCTAAGAAGATTCCTTTCATTATTCACAATATATATAGTTGTACAAAAGTTGATTCCTAATACAGTATAAATCTTAACTTACCTTACAAAGGTTGATTCTTAATACAATTAAAATCCTAAGTTACCTTAAATATACATCTATCATAATTACAAAATATACGGAGAAATATTCGCTAATATTTCTGATGGTGCCAGATGAGTGGCCATCGTCACCAGACATTTCTAGTGAATCCCAATCCAATCTGTGTGAAGTGATCCCTTAAATATCAGTTCAGAAAATCTGAAGGTATTTGCCCCGATGGGTCTTGGTATACTTCTAACCAACCTTTCTTATGCCATCAAATTTTGTATATTTTGTGGGCGAATGTTGGATAGTTGCTTCATCATAGTAGGATTTTTTTTGTTCAAAGCAGTACCACAGGGAGTTATTTACACACCAAGAATTTGCTATTTTTTGGGCATTCCCGCTGCTGCAGTCTAAGCTCTTGCACAGATATTTGTCTTCATTTTTTTTTCTCTATGGTTGATATGAAGAGAGGGTCCTCAGTAGATTGTTCGAGAGGTTTGTTTCTTGTTTTCGGGAACTTGATACCACCATTCTGTTGCTCAATGGAAGCTCTTGGTATATTCATGTGTTTCTATAAGAACGAGACGATTTTGACAACGACTGTCATGGTAGCAGTAAGAAGGAATTTATAATTTGATCTTGAAGCGGAGTCGTATAATTAGATGCTATTCAAATTCGCTGCATAGGCGTCATAATGGTTTATGAACTACTTATGTGACGAGTACTCCTTGTTGCGATTCTTCGCCTCCTTCCCATTTTGCGCCCTGTATGTTTGAATCAGTTATTTTGTGCTCTCTGCTTGTTAAAAAGTCTCAATTTTTCCTGGCAACTAGAGTAAGTAAAAGAGCTCGTATTCAATAATCTTTTCGTATTCTGTAATGGTCTCAATAAAAAAGTAAATAAAACAAGAAATTTTTGGGACAATTTTAGGTTATATTAATCAACTAAAATTCTAGTGGGACGCCATGAAATACATTGAGAACCTGCAATGAAGAAAACAATTCGTGAGAGAGGGAAGAGGAAGAAGAAGGTAACAACAGGGAGACAGTGTGAGAAAAGAAGGTGAGAAGATAATGAATATTCATTAGTAGTGTAGCAGCGTCTGTTAGGCGGTTATATCTACAACAATTTGAGCCGTCGAGGTTCGTTAAGGGTGAATTGAATTTCTCTCCTCCACATGCAATAGTTTCATATCAGCAATGAAACTGATAGTTTAATATCTTTAACTTATTTTTGAGTTCATGACATTTCCGCCTTGATCAAATAATCCTTAACCTCAAGGATCAGTATTAAAACCAGGAAATCGTGACTGCATATCAGCATAATTCTTTGTCGTGTCTTCAGGGGAAAAGTTGGATCATTGGATCAAGACCTTAACAACAATGACATTATCCTGTTTAACCATTTGACGGTTGAACACAGCAATTGGCCTCACCACAAATTGGCCATTAGGATTGGTAGCTGACAATTCAGTCTGAGCCATCACCCTAGAATCAATTTTCATCTTCAAAAGTAACACATGGAACACATGATAGATACGTGACGATGCTGGAAGTTCCAACTTGTAAGCTACTGGACCAATCTTCCTCAAAACTGTATAGGGTCCATAGTTTTTATAATTGAGCTTCAAATTCCTCTCAATGACAAGGAAGTATGTCTGTATGGTTGTAGCTTGAGAAATCCATGATCACCAAAAGTAAATGTCCTCTTTGATCTATGTTGGTCTTCATATGTTTTCATTCGATTTTGAGCCTGTAAGAGGTGGTCTTTGAGTAGTTGTTGGAATTGCTGTCTTTGCATAACCATATACTCAGTTGCAAGAATAATTGAGTCTAACATAGGATCCATAGGGATGTGAGGGGGAGTTTATCCATAGAGGGCCTCAACTAGGGTACACTGCAAACTGGAATGGTAGTTTGTATTGTACCACCATTCGGCAAGGGGAAGCCACTACTTCTTGTCAATAGGTCTGCTAAAGTTATACACTTGAGATAGGTTTCAATGCATCTATTGACCCTCTGCTGACCATCTATCTATGGATGGTAGGTTGTACTGAACCTAAGTCCCAACTAATTTAAGAACTTCTTGCCACAAATTGCTCAACAACACTCTATCGTTGTCTGACACAATGGACTCTGAAAATCCATATAGTGAGTGGACTCTCTTCAAGAATTTCCGAAACACCTTTAAAGCTGATTAAGGATGGGAGAGAGCTATTGAAATGAGAAAACTTTGTCATCATGTCCACCACCACAAATATGATTTCCTTGCCCTTGGATTTGAGAGAGCTTTTAGTGAAATCCATACTTATGTGTATCTATGCTTGGTTGGGAACTGATAAGGGATGTAATAGATTAGAGTAGGAAACAATCTCTTTTTTACTCCTATGACACACTTCAAAACTAGAAACATACTGAGATTCACCATCTCTTTCATCTTTGGCCAATAAAAAATTGAACCAATCTCTTCTAGGTGCCTAGTTTCCCAGAGTGAACACCAACAGAAGAATCATGGAAGGTCTTCATAAGCTGCTGTCTGAGAGTTCCAGTAGGACCAACCATGATCTTCCTCTTTTCTTATGTACTCTAGAAAAATAACTAATAAGCTTGGGCGTTGCTGACTCACAGAATATTGTGCAAACAGTTCTGTGAGTTTCTGATCTCCTGTATAACTACTGTGAATGTCCTTAGTCCAACTAGGAGCAACAATGCCGATGGCCAAGATCTTAGTTGTAGTTTTAGTTGTAGAACCAGTAGTTAGGTCCTCAAATTTTCTAGACAAAGCATCAACTACTCTATTCTAAGTTCCTTTCTTGAACTGGACCTCATAGTCCAATCCCAACAACTTAATCAAGCATTTTTGTTGAATGGATGTAGTGACCTTCTGATCTAGGAGGTATTTCAGGCTATGAAGATACGTCCTAACAATAAAATGCTTGTACTAGAAGTAATACCTATATTTATCAATGACATTTAACAAAGCCAAATACTCGTTCTCATAGATTGACTTACCCTTGTGCCTAGGAGCTAATTATCTTACTGAAATAGGCAATTGGTCTTCCCTGCTGCATGAGCACAACCCTTATGCCAGTATTGCTATCTTAATTTCTACAATGAATACCTGTGAGTAATCTGACAAGGCAAGGACATGAGTGGTGGACATGGCATGTTTGAGTTTCAGGAAGGCATCTTCTACTGCGCTGGACTTCGTTAAAATGCATCTTTCTAGAGAAGATCAGTCAAAGGTTTACAAATATGATTATAGTTGGCAACATACTTTCTACAATATCCTGTAAGGCCCAAGAAACCGTTGAGGACCTTGATAGTCATGGGTCTTGGCCAGTCTATCATACCTTATACCATGATAGGATCTGTTGAGACTCCATCTGCATTGATTATCTGTCCTAAGTGTACCACCTTAGGTTGGTCAAAGGAGCATTTTAATTTCTTAGCCTGAAGAGCATAGTCTCTTAAAGTAATGAAAAACTTATCCAAGTGCTGTAAGTGATCACAAAAAATTGCTTTTTTTTGTTTAAGCAAAACTCAAAACAATTGCTATAGATTAATATGTCATTAAGAAATACTAAGACAAACCTCCTGAGATAAGGTTGAAAAATTGTATTCATCAAGGCTTGAAATGTGATGGAACCTCCTGAGATAAGGTTGAAAAATTGTATTCATCAAGGCTTGAAATGTGATGGAACATTAATGAGATCAAATGGCATGACTCTAAACTCATAGTGGTCAACATGAGTCATGAAGGCAGTCTTGTGAACATCTTCAGGCTTCATTCTCATTTGATGATAACCTGCTGTTAAATCAATCTTGAAAAAAATCACAGCATCATACAACTTAACCAGTATATAATCTACAATGAAAATAGGGTACTTATCCTTATAGTAATCTCATTCAAACATCTATAATCCATACAGAACCTCTACAATGAAAATAGGGCACTTATCCTTATAGTAATCTCATTCAAGCATCAATAATCCATGCAGAACCTCCAAGTACTGCCTTCTTTTTCACCAAAACAACATGTGATGAGAAAGGGCATTAACTGTGTTGGATAACTTCAATACTAAACATCTCTTCAACCTGCTTCTCCATCTCTTCATTCTGGTAATGATTGTACCTGTAAGGTCTCAAACTGACATGTAGTGCTCCTGGCTTCAAGAAAATGAATTAATTGATTTGGCTGGAGGCAATGCCCTTGGCTCAGCAAACAAGTCATCATACTTCTTCAGTAGTGTTTGTAATGGTTCACTCATTTCTTGTGAATATACAGCTTCTCTGGTGCTCATCATGAATAGGTGAGCTATAATACCTTGACCCTTCCTTAGAATTTTGCTCAGAGAGCTGCTGTTGATTAGATTCAGTTGTCCATTCTTAGAATTTTCTTTTAATACTATTTTCAGACCCGTTCTTGCCAATAGTCACAGTTTTTCTTATGATCAAATTTTACTAGATTGAATTTTTTCATTCGATCATTGTCCAAGATTATAACACAATCACCTAAGATTAATTATTTTTAAATCTTCATTGAAAGTTTTACCTTGAAGGGAAGCTTTGGAGTAACTAGTAAAGTTACTGGCATGTGACGAGTAGGTCATAGGTTCAAGTTGTGGAAACAACCTCTTGAAGAAATGCAAGGTAAGGTTGTATACAATAGACCCTTGTGGTCGGCCCTTCCTTGGAACCCCGCACATAGCGGGAGCTTAGTGCACTGGACTGCCCTTTTATTGAAAGTTTTACCTTACATAATTCAAGTGATTCCTTGATAGTGGAGGTGCAATATATATAATTTTCATCTGTCATTATAACTCTGATGGAAGGGGTGTATGTTGCCTTAAATTCTGTATCCTTGGCAGTATGTGCACCAATGAAACTGTGGGTACTACCAGAGTCAATGAGCATTGTCAAACATTTGTTCTTGGTGGTGTCCGTCACTTGAATTGTATTAACTCCCTTGTCACTTTCATATAATACATTCAAGCACACAACCTCCTGCATCTCTAGTTTCAGTCATTTATTCAATGCCTCATTCACTGGTAATTCCTGCTCCACTTCTTGTTCTTCAATTAGTTTTCGGTCTCTCCAATTATACAGTTCAACTGTTTGAACTTACACTGGCGGCCAGGGCTATATTTCTCTCAACAGCTGAAGCACAAATTATTTGCCCTCTTATGATTGTAAATCTCCTAACTGACTCTGTATGATGGATGCCACAAAGTTAGATAAAAAATGTCAATTCTTTCAAAGCAGGATTTATAATTATCATTTGAGCTTATGTCTCCAGAAATTAGCCATCTGTCTCTGTTTGTCTCAACTTGTTAAACCTTTCCACCACATCATTTGAGGGTTCCTTCCCAATTCTATCACAGATTTCCTCCCAAAAACTCTTCCCAAGTTGACACCTCTAGCCTTGCGTACTCTTAGTGTGCGGGCGAGTCAGGAAGCAATTTCCCCGATCTTCGTAGCCAATTGTTCTCAATGTTTGACCATCATCTCCTCATTTTTCATCCAATTTTCGATTACATTAATCAACTGAGACAAATACAACTGAAATGAAAATAACAACTATCTACAAGGGAGAGAGTGTGAGAAAAGGAGATATTAGCACTGTGTATCCACACAACAATTGAGCAAATCTAAACCCTTCAGGTTTATTAAACATAAATTGGATCTCCGCCCTCCACGTATAATAATTTCATTCACTCCTCACAGCAAATTTCAACTTAACTTATTTCAGAAACCTAGAAATCAATTATTATGCTTCAATCATCCTAGTATTACGTTTTAAACAATTTTATTATAGGACAGAAATCAAAATTATGGCGAAAGAAAAAGATGTCAATTTGTTTTCCTTTTGTGGTTAAAGAAAAAAATAAGACAAGTATGAGGAACTTTTATAGCTATAGAAATATTATGGTGTGCTTAAAAGCTTGAGTTTCAAAAAAGTTATAGCAATGTTATGACATGCTTAAAATCGAACGTTTCAAAAAAGTTAGAGCAATTTGTTTTCTTTGTTAAATTTTGTGTCAAACTACGCGACACTTGAGTAAAACGTTGAGTAATAAGCTTTACCAAATTACCTACTAGCTACTACCGCAAATTGAATCATCCTTAGACCTACTCTGAAGCTAAAATTTACCAAGTTAATTAAGTCTCTTGAGACAGTCAAAATTTACTGAGTCAGAGAAAAACAAAGGACACCATTACAAGGCGTACGAGAAGAATTTTGAATTACCAAAAAGGTAATGAAAAAACCCAAATCTGACACCAATAGCAAAAATACGAGTTCTGTTCACAGCCTTAGGGGATCGATCGGAAATTCTGATAATGACAAATCCCGAAACCAACTCTTTACGTTGTCCCTTCAATCAAGCTTTGCATGTATGATCTATTATCACCGTCGAATCAATGTATACGAATTGCGCTAGCGTTAAAACCTTCCTCCGTGCCAAAAAGTTCCCGGAGCCTCTACATCGATAAATTCTGGTATCACAGAAGTTGGAGCTGAAGTAAGAACTGCTTTGGGAGTTCATCGGAGAAGCTTTAAGATAACAACTAAATGATATGTTTCTATAACGGAAGCTCATTATAGAAGCTTATCTAGTTTAGCTTCCAAATCCTGCATTGAAACCATCTTGACAAGGTCTTGTCTATCCTCAGGTGTATATTCTTTTTTCAGAAGGGATAGCACTTGAACGTGTGCTTCCAATATATTAGTCCTGCACAAACATGAAAAGGGATTAAGAGGCAAAGAATCCTTTAAATGATAAAAATACAAAATAAAGAATTTGTAACAATACAAAGCATGACCTTAACCACAGAATTTAAATGTGTGTTTGGTTTTACATTTCCATAATAATTAGGACATTCTTGTAGAAAGCCATCGTCTTCAGTTAAATTTTTTGGCACGCCACCTATGCACCTATGCATAGGTGTAGCTTATTGTGACCATCAAAACATATTGAAGAGGAAAGAAGGACAAATTTCAACAAGTAATCTCTCATTAGGGAAGACATTTCAGCAACAAGATTATGCTGGGAATGAACATCAGAAAGAACTATTGTTTCTTTATGTCTGAACAGTGTGAATTTGTCAAATCTTTTTGCAAACTTAAACCTCACCAGAGGATACATACACACACAAAGAGGTGATAGGATTAAAAGACGACAAAAAGAAAGTTCAATCCAATAGAGAAAAGGGAAATAGAAAAAAGAAACAACCATTCTCAATTTGTTTTCCACTTAAGTATTGTTAGAATATTAATGTACATTTGTCCTACATGGAAAAGGATTGTCAATGTACTGTCTATAAATAGGGCTCATTGTAATGATGTACTTTTACACAATTCAATAATATTTTCCCATGCATTTACTTCTCACAAGTATAAAGATTTATAAGATTAATAAATTAAACATGTTTTATTACGATGTAACTGCACAAAAGATCTTACTTGATGGGTTTGAAAAGTATTGCACGTGTCGCTGAATTCTGCAGATAGAGCCTCATTTTTACCAATACCCTAGGCAAATCTTCATCTATTGCTGTGCTGACCTGTGCCAAATAAATGGATCAGCATGTAAATCGAAAGAGAGGGAAATACTGATTGAATAATTAAAGTTCTGCAGGCATGATGTTTGTCGATTAAAAAACGGTAGGAAATTGATTTGGTTTAGTTCAAAATCAGTGTTGCACAAATGAGTTTTCTTTAATTCAACAAAAGATAAGCTTATCTATCTGTTTACCTTCTGAAGAAGCTCAGCAATCTTTTCTGGTGAAGCAAAAGCATGATCCTTGAGCGGCTTTGCAATCCCAGACTCCAGTTTTTGATTTTGACTACCAGACAATGCAACTTTAACAGCCGTAACCTTTAGACATTTTGTATCGAATAGTTAAAATCTTAAAAAAAAGATTCATAAGGAAATGAACAATTCTGCAAGGTCGTAAAAACATCAGATTTCGACTCTAACACTTTGGCTCACGACTGCATTCAAACCTCTGATTGATTCCAAGTCTTACTGTTTCCCATCTCCATCAGTAATATGTCTCAGTTCAAATACCAATGAAATTGATTCACAATAGAAATAGTATCCCCCCCCCCCCTGTTTCCCATCTCCATCAGTAATATGTCTCAGGTCAAATACCAATGAAATTGATTCACAATAGAAATAGTATCCCCCCACACCCACAAAAACGCAAAAATCTATAATGTTGAGTACCATTGTGCTAATTAAATTACTGATGTTTTTTTTTAAAAAAAGGGTAAAATTGTATTGAAATCAGCAAAAAGGCTATGATGGTAGCCATATTTACATACTCCAAAAAAGGTAAAAGTATGTCCTTGTTCATCTTACAAGGATTTTATGATATCTAGTAAAGAATCAGCAGCATCTAATTAAATAACTGATGGTATTTGTAGCTAGTTACCTGTACTATAGATAACTGGTGGTACTTGTAGATAGTTACAAAATTATAGATTTCACGTTGGTGTGTTCTTGCATTATATATAATATAGTGATGACTATATAAAATTTCAGAGGGGTTAGCTCAAAGGTTGAGGATTTGTGTCTTATGTTACAAGTTCGAGCCCTAGCCCAAACGAACTAACTCCGGTATTTAAGTGGAGAAGGGTAGAGAGGCGAGCCCGTCATCCTTGAGTTTCGAAGGTTGAGGTTGGTCCATAGGATTGGCTCCTGACGAATTTCTCATCATACAAAAAAACAAGCATTTTCAGTTTGTCCAATATTTTGCGGCTCTTGGATTTTTAACTATCTCCGAGTACCAGATTTCTAAGAATAAAGGAGACAGGTAAAGAGCTAAAGTTCTTTGTATCTAAACTGAACTGCTAACATAAACACACTTTTCTTTATCTCCATATTCTCTAATTTCCTCTAATCCCATTAAAGTATTATTCCTCCTGCATTCCTCTGAGCTGATCCATCTTCCCTCAACCTTTAACACACGCACTTCTCACAATACCACCAGACACCTCTATTTCAGTTTCTAAAAAGTGGCGTAGATTTACCCCATTCTCTTATGCCTATTGTAGATTCGGATTGTTCGCATCATATGTAGAAGCAGAATCAATCCTAGAAGTCCTTGACTCATGCTAGGATTTTAATTTTCTTAGCTTCTTAGTCTTCTTACTTTCTTTTGTAAAGGGGTTTTTCAGTATTACCTTAGTACTGGGATATAATACAAAGTTGTTACCTGTTTCAACAAAACATATTTTCTTTATTCCTTTTTCCTTGTTGACCAAGAACTTCCTCTATAAATATTGGTCTTCTTCCTTCATTTGAATCATCCCACAAATTGTTTAGAAACTCATCTTGATTATTCTTAATAGAGAGTTTTCTATATCCCATAGAGTTAGTATTGAGAAATACTTTGAGTGAACCTCTTCTTCGGAGTGATATTTGTGAGGTTATTCTTTTCAGCTGATTTCAGCATGTCAACTACTCCCCGTTCCTCAATAACCCAGTTTCTGAAACCCCGGTGAACATACCCATTTCTGAAAAGGCCCAACCAAGGAAGTTTACAAGAATCTCTTCCTTCTCTAAATGTGCTCATCTGACAGAGTAAAGCATGGCACCTCGCCTGATACCAAATTCCAACTTCCTTCTAGTTCTAAGACTGGCAAGATGAGTGCTTCTTTGTATGACATGAGCTCCAGTTTCCTAGATTCTAGAGAGAAGTAGAAGCTTCTCTCTCTAGACATTTTGGACCATCCACTTTATATCATACAAGATTGTCACCATGTTTGTAATGCAGACAGAAGTCAATTTCAAAACAGCACGTCGAAAGAATTGCAACAAGATTGGAAAGCACATCTTTTGATACAATTCTTCCCATTCACAAACAATCTTTTGCTCTTGAAATTTCCAGGTAACCACAAATCTTCTATTTCTTTTTTTTTTCTGGAGAAAATGAGATGTATTCACAAGGGACAGTAATTCAAAGAAATCGAAATTTCACTAGATTGATAGTTTCCACATGAATTTTCTCATAGGCAGTACGGCATGCAACTGGGACTGACATTAGTAAAATTTCCCTTCTCTGTATTAAGAAGGTAAAAGAATATGGAGAGAACCCATCCACAACCTATGTTAGACTATCCCAAAATGTTGCCGCACCCGTGTCGGATCCTCCAAAACTACACTACTTTTGGAGAATCCGACACGCACCCGATTCAAAGTTCAACCCCCCCCCCCAACATCCCCGGTCCTACCCCCAGCAGCCTGGAGTCAGTTAACCTTTTTTTAATAACCTTGATGTCAAGGCCAGCTTCCGTGCACCTAGACTAATCCCACGAGGTACCTGTGTTACCCCCTACCAGCATAAGTACTTGTCAACTCTTTCCACCAAGGCTTGGACAGATGGAAAAATATCAGTGTTTTTTGCATCCGCCGAACCTGGAGTCAGTTAACTAGACAAAGAGTTCATGTTTTCTTACAATACGACCTACAAAGCTACAACTCCAACTGTTTTTTTAATAAAGAAGCTACAAATGTTTTAAATGGAAGTTATAAAATAAAAAACAAAGTTCGACCCTCCTCTGTTCTATTCCATGCTGGAGTACAAAGCTACAAATGTTTCAAATGGAAGTTATAAAACAAAAAAGACGCCTAGGTAATATGTCCCAAACTCTAACGTCAAAGGTATAGACAGCTGGTAAGTTTCAATATCAAAAATAGATGAGAAAAAGATGGCGGTAAATTAATCATATCGAAATGTATGAAAGAAGTCGAAAGTATACAAGGAGATGGCAGCTTTTGAGCACTAAAGTTAATGAGAGCTCGATTAATTATAAATAAATAGTGCAAAGTTACATTTATAATGACTGTAGATACGTGGGATGGAGAAAATGTTCTTTATCAGGAGAGGAAAAGGTACCCTGAGAGAAATCATTAGTTAATTAAAGAACAAAAAATGTTGAAAGACTGCTCCTACAAACAAAGAAAAGAACAAAAGACGAAATAAACAGTACTAACCTTTGTCACAAAAGAAAGCAATGGTTCCACAACCAACTTAGTCACTGACATAATGAACTCTTCACAAGTAGTTTTCAGGCTTTTCTCCAATTCCTGCATTCAAAGAAGTTTTTTACCATAAATTAAACTTCTAAAAGTTTTATTCATCATTTATATAGCCATCTATTCCAACCTACCCAACTTTTATCAGGGATGAGGGTTTATAAAGTCACGTTTGTCCATGTAAATGTCGATATCCTTGTTTCAGGGAAAAGGAAGAGGGCAAGCAGAAGGTGAAATAAGAACGGGAGGATAAAGAATCATCAAGCATAACTGGACAAAGAGGAGAACGTAAACCTGTTTTACCACCCTCCTACCTGTACCTAACTTTAAAAACTATGATGACAAACGAAAAGGAAGGGGCATCAGAATTATTAGCAAATAAGTGGTTTTATTTGCCATAGAACTATGGTGAAGAAACTAAAATTGCCTTAGCAGTACAATTGGGATAGAATACCAGCCGAAGCCAATTTTAAGACCATTGCATGATCTTGAGAATTCACAAATTTGTTTCCAATGGATGCATCTAGGAATTTCACATATGGTTATACTACATATCACAGATAATGTAAATGGAACTCCGACACCATTTGGAGAAGCTCTCAAGCATCACTCCTTTAGCCAAATAAAAGTGTGAAATACTTAAAGGGTTGTCTACACTCATGAGGTATTTATTTGGGATTTAAAAGTGAAAGGTAAGGGAGGGGCTCGAAAATGGAAAGTAGAGCTGAAAGGGTTCTCAGATATCAAAAAGAACTTAATGAAAGGAGTTGGTTACAGAAAGAGTCCCAACAGAACAAAACTGGGAGAACGGGAAGATCACAGTGATACCAAAAGTCCAGAACAAGGGAGCAAAATTTTCTGATCATGCGGCCAATAACCTAAGTTGCTCGGACTTGGGTGCGGTATCCGACACGGATGCGGATCCGAGGGTTGGATTCGGCAAAATCTACATTTTAAGATTCGGGGTATAGATCTAGGTATGGATACGGGTGCTGGGTTCGGCTAAGAAAATTCAAAATTATAAAAATAGAGCTACAAAGATATTCTAAATTTGAGAGATATTCTGTGGAAAACTTACATGTATGTTGTATAATTCAATCTTTCATTCTCCAAGATGGGCGTTAATAAACATAAATTAATTGTCCAAAAATCAACATGCTAATAATTAATTTAGAAATTATTCCTTTTCTATGAGAAAGAAAACATTTATAAATAGCAAATATTGACCAAGAGCTTAAGCTAAAAAGGATTGAAAGTATGCCATTTCCCATGTCTTAAATCCGTTTTATCTTTTATTTTGAGAAATCAAAATCTCAATCCCCCCCCCCCCAAATTTGTCCATGGACTCCGGTCAAAGTATCCGATGTGGATTGACCGAATCCCGCATGAATCCTGTGTCCGTGTCATGTCGACACGGGTTCGGTAGCAAAAATGAAGAGTCCGTGCAACTTAGCCAATCACAATCTAGCAATTTAAAAAAGGCTTAAATCAAGGGTTCTCAGACATCATTAATCATTATCAGCATGAATCAGTTACCTACTGCTAAACAAGGATCAATGGAGCTCTTGAAGGACACTCATAAGAGTGTACAATGTATTCCCACTCGCTGTTCAGAGCTTGAGAATACATGCTTCCTAGATGTCTTCTTTTTTTCTTTTCAATTGGATTGTGAATGAACTATGGTATGCGACATTTAGTAAGTTATTCAATACCCTCCAGTTCTCCAATCTATGGTATCACTAAGCAAAGAACTGTGGAATGAATTGGAGAACAAAAAACTGAAATGACTTTGCAACAGGTTGAATATTATATTTGATTATATGAACTTCTCTGAACAATTTTCTATACTGAAATCACCTTTTGATCAAGCATATCCGGTCCCAAGTACGGATAAACTAGGAGTGTGATGCGGGTTGATGGTTAGAATAAAAATTGTCAAATTATGACGACTGTTGATACTAACAAGTTTGGAATTCAGGTGTAGATTGATTAATTAAGTGATAATTGTTTATACAGAAGAGTCAACCTAAATGCATGAAGATTAATTCTTTTTTAATAAAATGAGAGTGCTAAATAAAAATAACTACAATCCATTGATACTAAAATCCACTCAAGTGAAAACTGCTGTGAACTAGTGGGAGCAGATACCTTTTTGGCGTCAATTTGACTTTCCAAAACTCGTGGAGATAATGTTCTAGCTAATGAAGTTGATCTCGACCAGTCAAAGATTGATGCCTGACCCCTTAGAATCCGCCTCAGATGCTCCTGGAAATTTATAACAAATGCAAAAGAAAGCTTTACAATCTAACAGTCAAACAAACATTAATCTAAAGCTAAGAAATTGGGCACATGTAGCATGAGATTTGAAGGCTTAAACTGATGGTCCATTCCCTATAGAATAGGAGACGGTCAATAGCTTTGAGATGAGATTAGAAAATCTTTTCTTTATAACCGAGAAATCCCCAAGGTTCAGTTACGCACGATTTGAAGCTCAGATTTGAAGGCTTAAACTGATGGTCCATTCCACTGCATAATAGGAGACGGTCAATGGCTTTGAGATGAGATTAGACAATCTTCATTCTTTTAACCAAGAAATCCCCGAGGGTCAGTTACGCACGGTTCGAAGCTCAGTAGATAATGGGCCTGCCCCTCTACCTTTCTCCACTTAAATACCAGGCGGCCCTTGTCTGCAGCAAGGTTCGAACCCGTGATATGTGGGCTACGCCTCTTACCATTAGATCAAAGCCTTGAAAGCAAGGATTTTAGACAATCTTTGTTGTTGTTAGGCTACGATGACCTTTTCTCAAACATACTGGGATACTTTAACATGTACTCATGGTAGCCTTTGATGAGTTTCACAATAATGGGGGTTATACACTTGGCTCGTTCTCGTTTATTTTCACATTGTTCTTTTGCTGGGAATTGTGGCAGAGATCATTCAGAAACTTGGGTGCAGCATGGACGTTTCTCTCATCTAAGCTTGTTCTTTGCATCAATTTTTGGGTTTGGAATATTCTAGCAAGAGAGAACTTTACGGAGAAGAGCAATGTTTGGAATTGTATGATGCATTTGGCTTGAAGGAAATACGAGAATATTATTGGACAAGAATGCGTCTCCAGCCTATGTATAGGATAGAACAATTATTTTGGCACACCACAGCAAGATCTCTACTCCAGCTAGCATCATTTGGACTTCAGAGGTTTTTTTCCTTTTCAAACAGGATCTTCAGGGAGATCAGGTGGCACCTCTGTTTGGACTGGCCCTATCCCACTACCACCCAATATTCCCTGCATGTGGTACCAGAGAACTATTCGTCTACAGCTCTGACATGGTATACATACAAGTACACCACTGTCATCACGATCCTGGATAGGATCAGAATCTTATACATGGGATAGTCTGTCACTTGAGTATTAGCACCATCTGACTCAGCCAAAATTTGTGAAGAAAGCAGTTTGTAAGTATGACACCAAATTGACTAAGATTTTGATTTGAACCGACTTATGCTTCAATTTTACTGACAATCAAGTGAAAAACTAACCCTAAGACATAACTGTGCCTGTTGCAGCATTCATCCATGAGTAGTGTCAGCCAGAGTTACCATAAGGGTTAAATCAGGGAAGTTGTAAAGGAAAATGACGAGGGTTCCAAACTTGACAACGGAGATCAAATGGGTTATTTAGTGTGAATTCACTGAAGTCAACTCTCCATTTCTTCTTAATCCCATAAGAGATGATTTCAGTCTAATATTGTATAGTGGAAAGAGTAAAGTTTGTCTTTATAACAACAACAACAACATACCCAGTGAAATCCCACAACGTGGGGTCTGGGGAGGGTAGAGTGTACGCAGACCTTACCTCTACCTTGGTAGGTAGAGCGGCTATTTTCGAGAGACTCTCGGCTCAAGACAAAGCATAAGCACAAGCAAAGCAAAAGCAAAAGCACAGCAAGAGCAAACTAAAAGTCTTTATAACAAACTAGAAAAATATCCAAAAAGAGCTTCTTCTCCAATTCAGATAATGTTATAATCTAAGAAAAATACATCGGCAGCAGAGAAGTGATGGACAATGAAGAAATGTATACCAACGGAAATAGTAGATTCTCAATACTCACCAGCAAATGCGAAAAATCAAGCTCCTTGTGTGTGACTGAAAATTCTATGTCAAATGGGGCAATCTGGAAGGCATCTTAAGTTAGAATCCTGCAGTTATGACAAGAACTAGGAATTTCAAAAGCAAGTAAGAGAAACCTGCCTGCTCCCTCAGGATGAGTAGGTGCTTTATTAGGAAAAGTTGTGCATCCATTAATGATGATCTTTTGCCAATAAGTTTGCTAGCTTTCTGAAGGAATTAAAAGTTTAGCAATAACAAACAGCATACTGACAAAAAATATGAGTGATACAACATCACAAATCTCACAGCATAATCAGCACAACAGTCAAACAGATGAACTTCAACTAAAGAAACTTACTTGAATGGATAATGAGCAGAATTCTACAGCTTCCTGAGAAAGAAAAACAGGAAATAAGGATCCAGAAGCATCTGTCTACGATTAGAAGTGGCACTGATAGCAAAAGTAACTGCTTACCTGAGCTAATCCAGTAAAAACAGCTGATTCTAGAGAACAATACAGTTTTGATAGACATGATATGGTTTTCTCCAGGGGAGGATACCAGGTTCCAGAAACATCTTGGTTTTGTTCAGTCTGCACCAAATTTAAAATAAGGAAGCAGAGTATATGGTGCAAAATAACCAAAAAGAAAAAATTAAGGAGACATAATATGGTGCAAAATCGCAGAAAAGCATGTTTAACAGCAAAGAGGCAGGGAAAAATATCTGCAAAAAACAAATTCAAGTTACATAAATCAGCATAAATTAACTTATTTTCTTCTAAAACAATGATAATGATATACAGCAAGTCTTTGAGAAGGTTGCTAACCTAGCACACTTGATCTATTGAAAATAAAATAACCAATAAAGAGCTCTATACTAACAGAAATCCTCAAACTCTATCTCAAAAAGAAAAAAAATTAAAATACAAATTCCAATAGACCTCTAATTTTCAATTTTTACACCTTGAAACTTTAATATAGCTTGCTACGCACGGTGCAGTAAATGTCATCCAACTGCAATCAAGGGTCAAGAAGAGTCGGTTCACACCCTTGAGCAAGATATTGATTACAGAACCATAATAAGATAATATATCAAACTGCAACCTCCATAAGATAATGCATACTTCTCCACCAAAAATTTACAAAGACCAAAAAAAAAAAGATAAAGATGAAAGTTATCCTAGTTCTTACTTCCTCTGAAGATATATATGTTACAGAATTCAACTGAATACCCATCACAGGACAAAGAGTTTGGCACTTACAGATGGTGAATCCAGTTCTGCTGAAACAGATTGCTCCAACTTTTTAGGGTAATCAAGATCCTCGTCTGAAGGAAGGTAATTTGCAATCTGAAAACAAAGCAGGGAAGAAGGCAGACCAAATTATTTATAGACCACTGGTTGCTTGTAAGAAAGTTCCAGCATACAGAAATCAAACATACATGTGCACTTCTTAATCCAGGTATCCCATCTTATATTGTCTAAATTCCTTCTCTTATCAACAATCCCAACTTATCATATTCCCCTAATAGACGACAGTTTCCATCTCCATTCAAATCCACTGAAACTCCCACTAACAACTACTACACCTCACTCCTAACTAGTTGGGGCTGGCTATATGAATCATCACTGACCATGTTTCCCATTTAAACTCATCTCAAGCCAACAGTATACAACATTGAAGCTCATACCGCTCTGCATTATTAATCCAAACAAACAATGCACAGAGTAGAAGTGGAAGCATGGCAGGAAGGAGAAAAGATCAGCTCGGGAACTGAATGAACTCTGAACAAATATCAAATGAACAGTAGCAAAAATAAGGTAAACACGAAACACAGAGTTGTGGGGGCTTTTACTGGGATCTTCTCCCTTTTTGGGGCTATGGGTTTGCATACTTCACTGTAGACCAGATATTTTGTGCTTTATCTGTACCTCGGTAGCACAACCTTGGTGCCTTTTTAATAAAATTATTCTTAGCTATCAAAAAAGAGAAAAACTATAATGTACAACCTTTTACATTTTCATTTTTCCTTAGTATCTCCAACACTCGAATGAAACCAGGTAATTCAGAAAGGGATGGAATACATACTAGTTTCAAATTACATAACGTTACTCAACATCACATAAACTGGTATAATTCACTCAAGAGCCTCTTAGATGTGTCCAATTGTCAGAAGTCAGACACAAAGCATATTCCTTCCACAGCGCAAGGGTCAATCTTTCCTTTAATAAGGCAATCATAAGAAAGAATGGAAAATATAAGTGCTTAAAACTCCAACGGAAATCCCTCATTTTCACTAATGGGCGATTCTGTTTGAAGGTACTACATAGCACAACAATGGAAGATAGTGCAGCTAAGAGAACAATAAAGAGAAAAAGTTAAGCTATTGGACAACAGTATATACCATGAGATACTACCTGCTTATGTTCGAGTATAAATGAATGTTCCACTTTTAACTGAAATCTATGCAACAGGAAAAAAATGCCCAATTTATCCAGTTGCTAATGTTGGCACTATTCATCTATCCATGATGGTGCTGATTATGTGGTAAAATTAAGGAAAGCAAAATATAATAAAGAGATTAAAGTGAGTGGCACAATGAGCAAAGTTTAGCATAATATGATCTCATATCTGAGTAACAGATAAGCTGCCAAACAGCAGTTAAATAAAATGCCCAATCAATACTTTGGATGTTACCTCATCACGGATATAGGTGCGAGCACGAAAAGTTAATCGCTCATGAACATCTGCTAGAATCCTGTCCAGTGTTGGATGTAGCCCAGCCAATGACTCCCCTCGTCTGCTCAGTTGTTCTCCTAGAACTTCAACTTTAAGGATATCAACCAGTTCACATAGAACATCCAGGTTTGTTTCGTGAATAAGTTTAGGACGCAATGTATCATATAGGAAAGTACACCTGCAGTTAGTAGGAGTCAAAGGTTCACATTAGAGGTAATTGTAACCTTAAGACACATAAAGATCAAGTTTACTTATCAAAGAAATAAAGCTCAAGTTCCAGCAGCTTCAGGAGCATATAGATAATACTTCCTCTGTCCCATTTTATGTTACACGCTTTCCTTTTTAGTCTATCCAAAAAAGAATGACATTTCTTTTTTAAATAATAACTTTAAACTTACAATTCTACCCTTAATGATATGATTTATAGTCACACAAATGTCTATGGCCTGTCATAGACCACAAGTTTCAAAAGTTTTATCTTTCTTTCTTAAACTCCGTGCACAGTCAAACACCGTCACCTAAAATGGGACAGAGGGAGAGAAACGTGTCAACGTTTCATTAAACTGTTGTAACTGGACCAATCGAGAGATGGGTCAGGAGCACGTGAATCTGGATGCTATGCACAGAATATTCATATAATGTTATGCAGATATAACAAGGAAACGCAATTGTACTGGGATGTAAGCTCAAACATATGCTTACCATAAACTGCATAAATAAGATGATTTGTTTATTCAAGCAAAATGTATTTTCATTCATAAACATGGCCAAAAAGTTGTCGTATACAAGGGGTACAAAAAAGGTAAAGAATCTACAAAAAGAAATGATTCTCTACAAACTCCACCCAATCTTCTATACAACAAGGAACTCTATGGGTGCAACAAAAGAAAATAAGTGATCGGAGATTGAGGACACCTGTATCAACCGAGAAAACTCGACTCTACCCCCTCAAAGTTCTCTTGTTTTTCTCTCTCCATACAACCTACATTAACCCGAGGGGGACCACATTCCATGCCATGTGTCTTCTCCCGCTCTTCCAACAAAACATCAACTCTTTCCGAGTTTTTGGCATGCCCATGAAGTACCAAACCACATAAATATATCCCACCATAACCTCATGGTTAGACCACAGTGTAGAAGAAGACGATCCACGTCCTCACCTGCCGGCCTCCTTTGCACATGTAACACCAACTGATAAACAACCTTTCACTTTCTAAGATTTTCCGTCGTCAAGATCACCCCTCTAGTAGTTAGCCAAGTGAAAAGGCATACATTTCTCGGCACCTTAGGTATCCAAATTGCACTACATTGTAAATCATCCACCTCTCTAACCAAAAGTTTCTCATAAAATCACTTAACAGAGAACCTTCAGTTATTCCCCAAACCCAGCACAAAACATCAGAGCTATCAAACTAAGTGACTTGCCTATGGAGAGTAGCCATCAATCATTGAAACTCTGTCACCTCCCAATCGTGGAAGTTCCTTTTAAATCTCAAATCCCAAAAGAACTCTCCACCTTGTATCCCCTTAATTTGCTGGATAGTCGAGTCTCTTTGGCATGATATGTTGTAAAGACTCCGGAACTCATCTTTCAATAAGCTGTCCCCACACCAGCTATGACCCCAAAATTTAACTATCCTCCCGTGTCCTACATTGAATGAGATATTACACTAAAACCATCCCATTCCTTCATAATATTCCTCCACAAACCACACCCAAAAGGCAAAGTGACATCTTTAGTTCTCCAACCCCCTTCTAAGACCCCATATTTATCAACTATCACCACTCTCCAAAAAGCTTGTACCTCCACCTGAATCTCCAAATCCATTTTTCCAGTAAAGCTTTGTTGAACACCTTTAAATCTTTTATGCCAAAGCCTCCCCATTTTTATAGGATATGTGACAGTCTCCCAGCGAAACTTCCTTGTCCTTTCCGTTGCATCCTAAAGAAAGTTCCTTTGAATCTTTTCCAAACTTTCCTATGACCGAAGTTGGAGCATGAAACAAATACATGTATTAAGTGGAGATGCTCGATGAAGTTCTCTTAATAAGCACTTCCTTCCCTCCCTCGGACAAATATTTTTTCTGCCACCTACTAATCTCTTCTCCACCTTTTGAAGAACCGGATTCCACACATATGATCCTTATTCGAAGCAACGGTAAACCAAAATAGATAGTCAGGAGAGCTCAAACGCTACAATTCAAAACTTGAGCGAGCGATCCAATATCCTCCACCTCTCCTGCGGGGATAATATCACACTTCCTCAAATTAATTTTAAGTCCCGACACCACCTGGAACCAAGTAAAAACTTGGCCTAAATAACCCAGTTGGGTCTCCCACCTTTATAAAAAAAAAACTGTTTACCCACCTTTTGAGTTGAAGATTATACTTTTGTTTTGGGGAATTAAGTTAAGGCTTATACTTGAAGGACCTAGTTTGCCTCGAAGTAACTATAACTTTCACATGCAACCTCCACATTTGTATCTCGAAGAATTAAGGTCATAAAAAGCAGTTGAAGCTTCGTATGAGCAAATGTTAACCACACTAACTTGATAAATAAACATAGCACATATTCATAACTGATTGCTGGAGCAACCTGCAAATCTAAACCAGATGGGAAATCTGAGGGCATAGATCCCCAAGAACGGCTTCAAATTCCAAACTAGGAACTAATCTTGTGGTAGCACTAAGATCTAAAGAGACACTCGCTAAAGCTATTGGGCAGCCTCATAGTTCACATTGATTCTTATTAGCACACAAATAATGTCTGAAAACGTTTACACCCACTTACCACTGATAGCAACTCTGTCCTAGGGAGTTTCAGCAATGCACAAGCTACCAAAATGACAAAGCCTTACAGGCAATGTTGGCTATCTTATTTACAAGGGCACAAGAAAAAACAATATAGATAATTCAACCCCCCCCCCCCAAAATAACCAAGACAAGCAAAAGAAAAATGAAGCAAATTATAAAAGGAAAAGGGGGAAAGGAAATGAGTAAGCAGCAAAAATGGTTCAAATGCAGAAGAACCCCACGAGAGAAGTTAGGCAACTCACAGAGGATCTACAAGAGGAGTCAAACTCGAAATTTCCTCTGAAGATGATGGGAAGAAGTGATTGAAGAGTTGATGCTCTAGCTGACACACCTGCACTTAAGATATCAAAGATAAAGTATGGAGAGACTTATATATTACAATTTTACCCTAATATGCCTTCCGCAAGACTTTGTTAAAAGCAACTTCTGATATTAACTTTGGCAATAGTGATTCACAGAAAACATATAGGAGTTCTGATTCCTTCCTCAAAGAACCAAGGCAGCTGTAGTTTTAGCTCATTTAAACTAAATCCAATTAGAGGAAATATCAATCTACACTAAGATGAGCTAAGCCTTTTTAAAAAAAGGTAAGACGTGACTCTCTTATTTACAACTAATTACTTTGACTTTTTTGAGAATGAGAACTAATTACTTTGAATTCATCCTGTCAGATAAAAAGAAAAATGAATATGGATTGCTCATATGACTATCAAGACTGGGAGGTCAACTTTGAATTGAGTATTTTCTTCTTCTGATCCCCCCACCCCGACCTCCGCCAAAAAAAAAACACCACCATCACCATAAAAAGAACAGTCATCCAAGTTTTGTCCTTGAATCTCCTTTTCTCTTTTCCTACTAGAAGAAAATAAGGCAAAATGTAATAATCATACCATTCTCTAGTACAAAATGTTGTGAATAGTACTGATGTCATTTGAATGTACCTGCATTAAATATGCACATCCAGATCTAGTTAAAGACGACAATGCTTCGTTCCTGGAAAATTCAGAGATCCGCTGTTGCACTATACCTCTTATCTGCGACAAAACAAGGAGAAGAAAAAAAATAACCAAGAAAAAAGTCATATATTTACACATATATACATATATGTATATATGTGTGTGTGTATATTTTCGTATATATAATGATTTTTACCAATAAGAAAAAAGTAGCCATAGAACTAAAAGGAGCAGCTTACTACTCACCAAGGAAAGGCGCTGTTCGCAATAGAGTTTGTGGCATTCTTCAAGAAGTTGAATATACTCTTTTCTAGGCGTTTTGCTTTCAATTTCCTCCAAGATAGGTTTAAGCTGCAGGTAACTAAGATCATTTGGTTCATGGATTACATAGTAAAGCTAATCCTAGTAATATTCCCTGTTATTTTTAGATTAGTAATACTTACTCTCATACAACGAATTAATAGAGTTTCTATAAACTAAAAAGCAAGGAGATGTTCCAATGTTACCTCATTTGCTGCAGCCTTGAAGCGTACATATATTATAGATGACTCTATACCCTCGGCAAAAGATGTTTTACTACCACCACTGCTTCGTATTGCAGCCTGAACCTGATGAATCGGATATATATATCTTAAGAGATGCAACCATTCATCTGCAAGTCAGAGATTGTTGTGCATATTTCAAGAAACATAAAGCAGATTTACCTGAGAAGAAGTACTTCTAAGAACGGAAAGAACATGAGAGCGAATCATTCCCAGAGCTCGAGACTGGTTTACAAGAGCGCAAAGCAAAAACAGACAGGGAGAAAGAGAATGGGCAGTGGCATTAGAATTCTTATGTCCCAGAATTTCATAAAACCATGCCAATTTTATGAACAAATATGATTTCATATTTGAAAGATTACATAATGTTTATGTCAATTCTTTTAAGTACCTGAAGTTGTCGAAACTTGACCAAATAAATGCTGCACTCTGCATATTGTGGGTTACTCTCGACATATCTTCAGTGACGCAGTGGAGAAACACAATGGTTAGTTGTGCTCTTATGCATAGATTTACAAGCTTAATTTAACAGGACTTAATCTTGATAAAGAATTTACATCCCTAGAAGAAACCTGTGACTCTAGACTTGTCCACATGGTAAACTTCACAAATAACCAAAAAAAAGTATGGATGATACATCATTGCAGTGGCTCTAATGTTCAAAGATTTCAATGCAGTAATATGAGATGTAATGGCACTTACAATATGCACTCATCAAGTCTTTTAAGCAATGGAAGAAAATTTGTACTCCCAACGCTCATGCTAGGAGAATAAAAAGTGGTCGCAACCTGCAAACAGGAGTGCAAGACAACCATGAGGAGTTAAAGCAAAAAACCAAATAACAGAAAACTGGGCATTTTGACATTTAGGAAAGTTCAAGAAGAAGAAGAGCAGGACTTGAAGAGAAATTCAGCACAAGATAAATCAATCTGATGCAATGCTCCAATTAGATGAAATTAAACAAAAAAAAGCATTAGAAAAATTTTAGGCTAATGGTCGTGATTAAATCGAGAATATCTACATTCTACGGTGGAAAGTGAAATAGTTATTCCTTCATTTAAAACAAGGAACTCTCATTCTCAATCTCACAAGTGAAAAAGTTTTTCCTTTAGAAACCACCAAGCACATAAATGGGAGAAATATGCGTTGACCAAGAGACGAGATAATAAAGACACCTTAAATAAATAACTTGCTAAGCAAGAAACATCAAAATAATCCAAAAGCACTAGATTGGTAAAGCCAAGAAAGAATAGCTTTGGATGACTCATTTATAACATGATGAAGAAAACTATCTAGAATCAAAGCCTAATTTACAACGGATGAAGCACTCCGCCCTCCGGTGTGTGAGTGTGGAAAAAATCTAATAAAAAAATCATGAATCTCGGCAGAAAGCTCTCATTTCTTAAAGCTGCTTTTCCATAGTTCGAACTCTCAGTTAGGTATATTACCTCACTAATGTATCAAAGCATAAAAAATACAGATAGCATTAGTTTTCTGCACTCAAAATAAAGCTGATGCAGAACCATACCCATTTCACAATAGGCATAGATAGACCACTGTAGTTACTAGTGCAAAAGGCATTGAATAACAACGGAATATTATCAATATAAATGGAAGTCGGACCTTACATTCTCCAATTCATCAAAGTAATTGAGCTTATTGTGAAGTGATTCTGCAAACTCAATTAATTTCTGCTTCTCCAAAAGCTGCAAATAAACAAGAAATTACACGAGAAGATTATTCAATGCTGCTTCCTGTTGTTAACTATTGCTTCTTTACCTGTACATCACATGTCCATTAATATTAGACACTGATAGGGGACTTCCTAATTTCAAATGCCACCCACTAGACATTGGAAATACACAATATTGACATGAATTGTAACTAGATAATGCTTTATGAAAAAACAACTTCAGCTAGAAGAAAAACCAAGAAAACGCAAAATGAAGAAATGCATTTACTCGGAACTAGGTGGCAATTGAAGATGTTTAGAAACTATTAAAGATATCATAGATTTTACTCCATCTATATAGTAGATTGGAAGTGAAGACTTTCAACATCATAGATTAAGGAAAAACAATGTCTATTAAAAAACTGAACTCCATTAGTTACAAGCCTATCCTCTTATCATTCAATTAATCATTCATCTGTTCCTCGATATTTTGAAACGAATAAAACTGAAAAATTACAATCTATAGCTAAAGTAACCACAGATGCTAAGAGAAATGGGTTGACACACCAGTCTATCACACGCATCATGAAGAGTTCTGGTCTTTGTTGCCACTGCTTGATGCTGCAATTGCAGCTCATTGAATAAGTCAAGTGTTTCATCCACCTGCAAGTTTTTAAGGGCAAGGGCATGTCGAAACTGGAAAGCAAGCATAGAATAGATGAACAGCAACAGCAAAAAGGCCTGAGAGAAGAGTATGAGAGCATTCTTTTTCTTCTCAGAATACCTGGTAAAGTATACTATCGCAGGTCTGAATCTGCTCTGTTAAGGTGTTGACATAATGCTGATATTTTTCTTCAGTCTATGCACAGAAAGAAAGCATATGTAATTTTTATTATCAGCAAGTGTAAAAGAGGAAGCATATCGCAACTTTTGGAAGAACAGAAGACACATAAACAAGCTAAAGATTAACCTCTGATTTCATGGCTGCTTCAAGATCCGCAAACCACTTGTAAAACTGTATCAATAAAACAGCACAAAGGGGGAAGAGGAAAATCGTATCAAGTTCAAGTAGCAAGAGAGAAAAGGATAACTTAATATGCTATTTATATCATCATTTACAAAGCTCAACTAAGCATATTCAGTATTCAAGCGTATACAAGAATGCAACGCAAAGGTTGCCATGGAAACAAGTTTAGAACACAAAAAATTCTTATTGACTGGCTTGCTTCTGCTGGACAGTGACATATGAGGCAATACTAACAGAGCAATTCCTTCAACAAAGAGGCCTGAAATACGCAGAAAGTGCTATTAGTGTGAAATGGAGTCCGAGGATGTAAATTAACTCCTACTACATTGCCCAATAGACTCACAGTTGTGACAGTTACTTTTAACATTTTTGAAGTAAAGAGGATCATGCCAAAACCCATGAATTACTTTAATTCTGACCAGAAACGGCATGGAAAAGGAAAAAGCCACATGTGGGAAGACATACCTTCATCATCTGACTAGCTGGGGGGCTTTACAATAAAGAGAAGAAATGTGGGCACGGGATGTAGCTCCGTGTGGTTCTTTAAAAGGAGAGAAGTAGGAGGTCTTTTGAAGGAAGCGGATAATGATTTTGTACAGTTGAGAAATAACCTCCTATAATTAATTTTTTGTGCAACGACAAGGTTCTTGTGTGTATAAATTATTGGCTGTCTTTGATAGAGAACTTTTTTTTGTGATAAGGTAAATAATTTTAAAATTATCGGAAAATCTCTTTACCAAAAGATATAGAACAAAACAAAAAGAGAAAAAGAAAAGATCTTCTAGGGCTATCTCTATCATTTCACATGCATGCAATTAAGAATCGAAAACATACTCCATGGGCATGGAAAGTTGAAGGCCAACACTAAAGTTCAAACACGGAGGAGAGTTCTAGAACAAATTGCTTTGCATGTCTTTCTGATATATAGAATACTGCTCCACTAAAGCAGGCAGGATCAAGGCCATAAACAGAACACTATGGTCATCTTCCCTGATTACATCACGTGCAATCTAGGTACTTCTAACCCAGAAGACATTGAGTATCAGTGTCATTTCTCACTAAATGTAATTTGTAGTCATTCTTTGCCAGGCATAAGGTGTTTCCTCTCCAGTTAATTACAATCATCAGGACCAATGAGAGGCATATTCTCTAGTAAGCCAAAAAAAAAAGGATGGGGCTTCTTAGCACGCAATTATCAGGCGTTCTGTTCATTTTTTTTGATAAGGTAAAGGTTTATTAATCGAGTACAAAGAAGGTACCAAGAAGGATCCAAACAGTTAATTACAACATCTCCCTAGCATTTCCAGAAAGTCCATATACTGATCTACATTATCAATGAAGCTACTCTTACACCAAAGAAACAAATTATGTAGACACTTGTTTTTTACTCTAGATATATGACTTTTCTGCCCATCAAAACAAGCTACCTTATCAAAAGGAATCATTGGTTTAGCAGTTATGTGTGACTGATGAGTCACTGAGTACAACACACCACAACTTCTAGTCTTACACAAATATAACTCCATATTTTATAGTTTCAAAAAAAATATAACTCCATATTTTATAGTTTCAAAAAAAATATAACTCCATATTTTATAGTTTCAAAAAAAATATAACTCCATATTTTAGCATTGATCTCTAAACGCACATATAAATAGCTTATCATTGTTACAAGATTTTCTTAGTTTTGATTCCTTTCCAACATTTATCTGATCATGCAACCTTTTTGATAAGGGAATAAATCATTCACGATCCCTTCCTTTGAAATATATTCCAAAGATCTGCAACCTGGAAATGTAAAAGCTAAAGGGCGTGCTAACTAAACATTGTAGAAGTAATTCACCTGATTTGTATTCACTAGGACTGCTTCAATGGCCCCTGACTCCTCCAGAGAACTGAGCTTTGTTGAGACAGAGAGACTATTATCCTGTCCGGAAACTTGATCCTGGGACTTGAAATTAAAACATATTTCAGGTAATTGAACTTGAGATAGATCATACTCCGAAACCAACCAAGAAGGAAAAATTCACCAAATTGGACGGGAAAGGTCTCTCAGCAACTGCATGGGAAAGTGCCTGTATGGCTGCTTGCTGTTGCTCTGTTAATGGAGCATTCTGTAAGAAGAAAACTAGCTAAAGTCATTGAAGATATAAACATCAAGATAGCCACTAATGTTGATTTAGTTAATCAAAAGGACTAACTTCCAATAGACATGAAACACACAGATGTAGTACATACAAACAATTCTTTTATATCAATACAAACAATATAATTTGACATGTGTGAGGGCCTAACAACAACAACAACATACCTAGTGTAATCCCACAAGTGGGGTCTGGACGGGTAGGATGTACGCAGACCTTAACTTTACCTTTGTGGGGTAGAGAGGTTGTTTCCGATAGACCCTCGGCTCAAAAGAATGCAGAAATGCAGGAATGCAGAAAAAAAGACAGCAAAATATCAAGATACAAAACAAATGGAGCAACACATAGTAATACACACACATGGATAATGATCTACGCGATACCTAAATAATACTGCTAAGAAAAGAACACAGCGTGAAAAAAACTCAACTAGCTACTAACGTTCTATCCTAATCCTCGACCTCCAAATCTTCCTATCTAAGGTCCACAAATGCAAAAAAAGAATCAAATCCAGGATGGACCTGATTATTGATATGGTGATTTTCCAGTAGCAATTGCAGGAATAAGCTAAAACTAAAGGTGTCACCAGATAAGGAAATAGCTAGTTAGCCAGTGGTTATATGAGGAAAAAGAGAAGCAGTGTCACATTACAATGAGACTAAAACATGAAAAGATAGTTTGATTGAGAATATGAGACACAACTAGCGGCTGCTAAAGCTTGCCACTGAAAAGAAGCAACAAATACAGGTTTGAAATCAAATGAAAGGACTTTATCACACAAAGAAACATTTCTGATCCCTTTTCTGTCTCTTTTTCTTTAATCAGTAACAAGTTAGTAAATATGGGGAACTTACGTAAATGTACCCTTCGGCCAACTAGTTTACTAACATGGCCGAAGTATGCACTACACATACACTTCGGCTGTATAGGTATGTATAGTATATGTATATTTAGTTTACTCATCAAAAAAAATATGTATATTTAGTTTAAAATATACACTATCCATACACTGTATACATATTCTGTAAACTAGATGGCCGAATGGTATTTGGCTGTAATTTTCCCAAATTTTATTAAGAAACTCAGGACCAAGCCAGTACAAAGATTTGCTGGAAATGATTCTCTAAAGCTGTAAGAATAGATTTATGTTAATCCCCTTCCAAACAGCATTTTACTATTCATTAATTTCGGCAGTGATGAGTACACATGATCAAATTAGTCATAGAATCAGAGATCTAAGAGATTTTGGTTATGCGTTCACACAAATCAGGTAAGATCTGATAGAGAGTTTACCTGCTCCCAAGTAGAAGCGAAATTATAGCCTTTGGAAACAGCTTCCGACTTCGCCGTCGCCATGGGTTTATCAATACTCTCTTCTTCCACTACTTTACAACTCTTTCTGCTTTTCACAAACCAAAACCAAGCAGAATTGAAGAAAAATAGTCACTAGTTAATAACTGATTCCAAAGACTAATGAGAGGGAAAAGAGATGATACCATATGGAACCAACTTCGACTTGTTCAAGTTGAAAACGATGCAAGTTGGAGATCTGGCGTTGGGTATTGACTTGTCATATGAGCATTCCGTTAAACTTACTCTAACCACGTTTGTATTCAATTTAAATTCAACATAGTCCAAATGTGTTCATATAGTAATAAGTAAATTTTAATGGACTAAATGTGCTTAATAAGAGTATACTTAAAGGATAATCTTATACCTACCTTAAACATAAAAGGACCATTAATGTTATTTTCTCTCTTCTTATTTAGTGCAAGCCACCACTAATGCTACGTTGGACTATCTACGTCACACTGGTGAGTTGTGACCATTTCTCAGACCCTGCTACGCCGAATGTTTTGTGCACCAGATTGTCCAATCTTTTCTTACTTTTACTCGTGGTTTGATAAGATATTTGTCGAAAGAATAGAAGGGCTAATAAGTAGAGATGGCAGTGGATCCGGATCCGGTCCGAATCCATGGATCCAAATCCGTTTTATAGGATATGGATCTTCAAAATTTGGATCCGACGGATCCGGATCGGACCCGAATCCATTTCTAACGGATCGGATCTGGATCTGGATCTTGTATTTGAGATCCGTATCCGGTCCAGATCCTACCCGTGGATCCGTATTTTATTAAATATATTCATAACCTAGAATGTAATTTTATAAGTATTTTTTAAAAAATGTTAAGCACATCCTTGCAAGTTTAATTCTCAAAACAAGTTTAATTTATCCCCGCGTTAACTCAAAAATAAAAAAATAAAGAGGTAACTTCGATAATAAAATCAATGTTATATTTGAAAGAAATAATCCCCTTGATTATTTTCATTAATTGAAAGGCTATATATACAAGTTACATATTTCCATAATAGGAGAATCATATTCCTATTCTATTTCTAAATCCTTATTCTACCATAATTCTAACTATACAATTATGGTAAGTGTATAACACTGATTAAGGTAATCTTTACACTACAATATACTACAAATATATATACCATATATACAATATTGTATTGTCTCCTATTCTGTTGAAACTAGCCGAGAGGCCCACTGCCGAGGCCCAACAAGCCCAATAAGCCCTTCACGCTTTAGTTCATCGCTTGATCCACTGATATACATGTGATATACACTAATGTATATTCAGTGTATATCACATGTATATTGCCCTGTTTAACACACCCCCGCAGTCATAGCGGGTGGTTTTCGAACGCTGAGACTGTCCCTAAAATCTTCAAAAAGAACCGCTGGTAGACCCTTTGTAAAGATGTCTGCAATTTGATAACGAGACGGGACATGGCATACGCGAACGTGACCCTTTACAACCCTTTCACGGACAAAGTGAATGTCCATTTCGATATGCTTGGTGCGTTGGTGTTGAACTGGGCTACCTGAAAGGTAGATGTCACTAATGTTATCGCAATATACCAAGGTTACCTTTTGAATGGGACAATGAAGCTCCAAAAGCAAATTATGTAGCCAACATGATTCGGAGACCACATTCGCTACCCCTCGATATTCTGCCTCTGTACTTGAGCGTGATAGAGTTGCCTGTCGTTTTGTTGACCAGGAGACCAAGTTGTTGCCAAGGAACATACAATAGCCAGAAGTCGACCGTCTGGTGTCGGGACAACAACCCCAATCAGCATTCGTGTACGAGACAAGTGTGGATGTAGATGAAGGATACAAGTGCAACTCATAATCTAGTGTCCCATGAATATACTTAATGATGTGTTTGATTGCATTCATCTGCTCAACTCTGGGATCATGCATGAATAAACACACCTACTGAACCGCATATGTAATATCTGATCTGGTAAAGGTAAGATACTGGAGGGCCCCTGCCAGACTGCGATAGCGGTCGGGTCCTCGTATGGTGCACCTGCTGCGGCACTCAGCTTGGGGTTTGCATCAACTGGCGTGGAAGTGGACTTATAGGATGACATCTCAGCCCTCTCTATGATCTCAGCAGCATACTTCCGTTGAGATAAAAACAAGCCACCTGAATGACGTTTGACGGCAATCCCCAAAAAATAACTCAAAGGCCCTAAGTCTTTCATAGCAAACTCAGAACTGAGCATGGCCATGATAGACTGGCGCAAGGCATCGGAGGATGCAGTCAAGATGATATCATCCACATACAACAAAATGTAGGCCAATGATGAACCACGGTGGTAAATGAACAAGGAATTATCCGACCTGCTGTGAGTGAACCCAATAGTTGAAACAAAGTCAGCAAACCTCGTGTACCAGGCCCTTGGAGACTGCTTAAGCCCATATAAGGACTTCTTCAACAAACATACATGATGAGGACGGTTTGGATCCCTGAAACCCAACGGCTGATGCATATAAACTGTTTTCTTGAGATCACCATGTAGGAAAGCATTCTTGACATCCAACTGATGAATTGGCCAAGTCTTTGAAAGGGCCAAGCTAAGTTCAGTGCGAATGGTAGCCGGATTGACCACCGGACTAAACGTCTCACCACAATCTATCCCAACCTGTTGAGTCTTACCATCACCAACAAGTCGCGCCTTATGTCGAGCAAATGACCCATCTGAATTCTTCTTATGAGCAAAAATCCACATAGACCTGATAACATTAATACCATATGGATGGGGCACCAACTCCCACGTCTTATTATCAATAAGACCATTATATTCATCAGTCATAGCAATTTTCCAATTAGGGTCATTTAATGCGGACAAAGGATTGCGGGGCAAGGGGGATCTAGAGACATCAGAATGTAAATTAAAATGTATTTTAGGTGTAAAAATACCCCGCTGACTACAAGTGACCGGTCTATGACTCAAGAAAGAATTGAGGGAATTTTGGGAATTTTCTGGGCTCGGGACGGACGGACTGCTGGCCCAAATCGGTAACCGGAATCCTCGTCTGGACCAGTTCCAGAATTGGGCTGGACTGGCCCAATTGCTGGAACTGTTCCAGTTACTGGAATTGCTGGCGGTACTGTGGGTCCAGCGGGCAGTGGGCCCGCTGGAGGATTTTGGGTGCGGAAAATGTCTGAAAAATTCCGAATAATATACGGGGATATTTGATCATCCAAAAAATTATACGACTTAGGCTCGGGAGTATGAACTTTCGTAAAAGGGAATTGGGTTTCATCAAAAATGACATGGCGATTAATTATGATTTTCTTGGAGGATAAATCAAAACACTTATAACCACGATGATTCGACGGATAACCCAAAAATACACACGGGGTAGACCTAGCCTGAAGTTTGTTAATTGTGGTGGATGGGAATAACGGATAACACAAGCACCCAAAAATCCGAATATGAGAATAAGAAGGGTTCTTATTATATAGGATTTTGAGGGGGGAAGAATATGTCAGACCTTTGGAAGGAATTATGTTAAGAAGATATGTGGCCATTTGTAGAGCATGATGCCAAAAATATGGAGGTATGGAGGTATGGAGGCATGAATTAAGAGAGTTCGGACAATGTTATTTATGGAACGAATTTTGCGTTCGGCTTTCCCATTTTGTAAAGATGTATGAGGACACGAAAAATGAAAATTTATCCCATTATTAGCACAAAATTCCCGAAACTCCCTATTGTCATACTCTTTCCCATTATCACATTGAATATTTTTTATTTCTCTTTTGAATTGAGTACGAATGAACGCTCTAAATTTGATGAAGACGGAAAACACTTGTGATTTATTCGCAATTGGAAAAGTCCACAAAAATCTAGAATAATCATCTAAAAAGAGAACATAATATCGATGACCCAATGAACTAAGAACAAAAGACGTCCATAAGTCGCTATGAATAATATCAAATGGCATTGAAGTATGAGAATTGGAGTCTACAAATGACAACTTAACAATTTTTCCTAATGAACAAGACTGACAAAGTGGAGTACGACTCGTACCCTTACAGAAAATAAAGCTATTTTTATCTAAAACTGATAAAATAGAATATCCCGGATGACCCAGACGAGCATGCCACATGGAAGGAGAGATGGCTGCAAAGGCTGATGGCAAGGCTTGACTCGATGGACTGAAACCAGACATGATAGGATACAGACCCCCCCTATTATCACACCTCATGAGATGGCTCCCCGTCTTGAAATCCTTCACAGAGAAACCAAAAGGATCAAATTCAACTGAAACCGAATTGTCAGATGTGAACTTTCGGACAAACACTAAATTTTTAATTAATTTAGGAGCGTGTAAAGTATTTTTCAAGAGAAGGGGTGGATTGTGGGGAGACAACATTTTCTGACCATACCCTAGAATTGGAATAGAACTGCCATTACCAACAATTATCCCTCGAGGAGTGCTCAAATTGGAATAAGATGAGAGAGTACCTGATTCGGAAGTCATGTGAGTCGTGGCACCGGTGTCCATATATCAATCTGGGTCCGGTTGAGTTAACCCCACCAACGTGTGCATCACGGCCTCGATATCGGTTTGAGTGGGCCCTGCTGCATGATGGGCTTGCGAAGGGCGGGGCTCGAGAATTCCAGACCGTGATGGAGCTGGGCCGTAGCTGCTGCTGCTGGGCCACTGCTGGGTGTTGGGCCAGCCCACTGGCCGCTGAAACTTGCTGCTGGTTGGTAAGGGTTGTTGGCCCATGGCCCACTGCCCCAGCCCCACTGCCATGGGCCCCACTGTTGGGCCTAGGGGGGTGGTGGGCCACTGTTCCCTGGATATGACCCACTGCCTGTTTGCTGACCACCGGAACCGCCACCAGAACCGTCGCGTTTGCCCCCGCGGTTTTTGTTTTTATTCGTGCGATTATTCTTGCCGCCACCATTATTATGGTTTTGGCTCGAATTATTCACAAAACCTGAAGAACTAGGAGAAGACGCCACCATGACGACGGGGCTTGCTCCGGTAGCCGCCTTTTTAGCCAAACCCTCTTCTTCCAAAGTAAGCATGGAGCGGGCTTGATAGAAGTCAGGAAGAGGGTTGCTTTGGCGAAGGAGAGTTCCAACCACATTATAGGCCTCCGAAAGACCGGGAACCAACTGTAGAACTAGACGATTCTTCGTTATTGGTGCGCCAACATTACGGAGTTGATCCGCCAACTCCTTTAGTTTCTTGCAATATGCAAAAACGTTCGGAAATTCATCCATTCGAACGAGAGAGAATTCCTGCTCGAGTGTGACGACACGTGAATGTTGGTTGTCTTGGAATATGTCACGCAATCTATTCCATGCAGCCATAGCCGTGGTATCCGGCTCAATAATCATCTGTAGAAGGTCTACCAAAATAGTGGCGTAGATCCACCGGAGAACGGTAGCATCAAGTGTAATCCATAACTCAGGATCCTCCGCAGGAAGGGGTCTAGCGGGAGGAATGATGTGATGAAGAACTTGATAAGAGATAGCGTGAATTTTAAACAACTCCGCCCACGTCGCATATTGGACGTTTTCCATCTCAAGGACAATAGGGATACAACTCTTGATATTGGAAACCGTGAGGGCAGGGTGATAATTGTTCTTAGACATATTGAAAGAACAAAGAAGGAAGGGAAATTTAAGAGAGGTGTTTTTGAGAGCGGAAGACGAATTTTGGAAGAGAAACCCGAGGGGGGGTAGGGTGTCTCGGCCAAAGAGAGGACAAAAGTTGAGAGAAAAACTTTTGTTTAGACCTAGTCTCTTGATACCATGAAAGAAATAACCCCCTTGATTATTTTCATTAATTGAAAGGCTATTTATACAAGTTACATATTTCCATAATAGGAGAATCCTATTCCTATTCTATTTCTAAATCCTTATTCTACCATAATTCTAACTATACAATTATGGTAAGTGTATAACACTAATTAAGGTAACCTTTACACTACAATATACTACAAATATATATACCATATATACAATATTGTATTGTCTCCTATTCTGTTGGAATTGGCCGAGATGCCCACTGTCGAGGTCCAACAAGCCCATCACGTCATTGTTTTAGTTCACTTTGCTTGATCTATATACATGTGATATACACTGTTGTATATTCAGTCTATATCACATGTATATTGCTCTGTTTAACAATATTAGTGAATGACTAACATCTCCATAGACAAGTAGTTAAAATTATATTCACTTCATTTCTGAAGATTCCAAGCACATGCAAGTTCTGTATTGTGAAAATACTAAGTCAGCATTTTCCACAACTATTGTCATTGTCCAACATTTTCAATTAATATCTCACAATCAAAACGAGACAACGAACAAAATATCTCATATGAAAAATTGAAACACAGTAAACTGTTAGCTAAGTAAAAATCGTTTGTCAGTTCAAAAAAAAATTCTTAGCAAGGCAAATTTTTTACATGTAGATCCAAATTCGATCCATGGACCCGGTGGATCTGATGGATTCGGATTTGGATCTGATTTTTATGGACCCGACGGATCTTGATCCGGATCTGGATTCAGGTATGAAAAATGGATCTGAATCTGGATCTAGTAGGATCCGGTCCAGATCTGATCTGTTGCCATCCCTATTAATAAGGTGCTTTAAGAAATAAAAAGGTATTTTAATTAATTTTCAAAATTTTAAGACACCGAATTTTGACTTTTCCAAAATCTTAAGCACTCTCTTATTTTTCTTTTTTTTCATTGGTTAAGGGACGATATATTAATAATTAAGAAGAATCAAAACAGTACCGGGGCAATCACGTTGGACCAATAAGTTGTGTATTTTAGGAGTCAGGTACATACATATTAGAGCTAATCATAGATAAGATGATGTGACACCTCTTTATGACCAATATCGTTATTTATCTTTCTTCTATTTTTTTTGTCTTTTTTCAAAATTTTCAACTAATTAAGTTATATGTTCTGGTTGTTAATAATAGTTCGATTTTTTTTGGCAATAATGGAAGAACGTAACCGTTATAATAATGCAAAGCAAATAGTACATAATTTTCCTAATGAAATGGTTGTAACAGTGGAGGAATGATGAATGACATAATTGGCAATAAATATGGAGGATTGTCATCGAGCGTGTGTTTGTAATCCTCCATATCAAAATCAGTGGTGTGGAGTCTAGTATTTTGATGATCAGTAATGTAAAGGTTGCTAATGTAGGTGGTAATATGACTTGATAAATCCTTGCTCATCCAATTCTCAATCAAGCTTAGGATCTTGTTTCTTCTTCTATTGAGGATGGATATATAGAAGAACTCAGTATTAACATCTCCTTCACTTAACCAGTTGATCCTGGACTTGAGCTTTCAGAAATTCTCTTTTAACCTTAAAATATCATTGTATTTTATAGTAAGGTTGTATTTCAATTCATGGAGGAAGACATTATTTGGTAATTACTAGAGGCTTGGATTCCACTTAGTCTACTCAACAGCTTTTTTTCCCTAAAGATTTGGCCAAACACTAGCTTATTCTATTGAAATAGTGTCCCAAAAAATAGTTGTGGCTTATTTAAGGTCCATATTATCTCTCCAATTATTGTTAATGAGGCTAGGATGACAGCACTAGGTGATTTCAAACCTGAAGGGTCTATAGATGTTAGGAGTCTGCTCAACCTTTAGTTTAATAAGGAAGGGCCAGTGGTCCGAGTGGACGTGTGAAGGTGGCATATGTTGTCATTACAAGCAAGTCACTTAGCATCGCCCCTGACCTTTAAATATAAATTCAATTGTTATCTTAAATTATAGATTTAGGGGTAAACACTTGTTATTAATCTGTATTCCAAAAAATCAGTAAATAATAAACACTGAAAATAAACAGAATCAGTGTTGCAAAAATAAGAATAATTTTCAGAATATAATCGAGCCCACTTAGTTCAAAGTGTGTCTTTAAGGAAATTATTCCCCTCACAGTACTCGAGGTTGATGGAATATCCCCTCCCAGGATAGAACGATTATCTTACCAGAATAGTAGTACTCCAAACTGCGTAGCGCGAACCACTCAACAAAGAGTATATCACATGTAATTTATTCGTGCAGAAGAAGAAGATGATTTTGTAGTTCAGAAAATTCGTAAGTAAAATTCTGAAGAATCAAGTGAATTTATAGCCATGGAAGTACTGTTTCTGAAGGTTTGCATCACTAACGGGTAGGATTGGATAAGTTAATTAATTTAATTAAATAATAATTAATTAAATAATTAAAAATTAAAGAAAATTTGGTCCAAAAAGATTATCAATCAATCAGATCATTTGACCAAATCCAAATCCAAATCCAAATCCAAATCCAAAGCCGGGCCGGGCCGGGCCGGCCGGCCGGGCCGGCCGAGCCGAGCCGGAAGCCTAGCCGAGCGAAAGCGGCGGCGACGACGACGCCGAGGGTCCTTGCCCCTCAACCCTTTTACTGACAAGAAGGAGTAATTCTACTTATAAGTAGAAGAACTTTCCTTTCCACTACCGATGTGGGACAACTCCCACTTTTCTTTCCACTACCGATGTGGGACAACTCCCACTTTTATTTCCACTACCGATGTGGGACAAATGATTATTTTATAGAGCAAGAGGGAACTCCCTCCATTTCCCATTCAATCTATCATTTAATCCCAACAATCCCCCACATGAATGGGGAATGGCTATAAGATAAAGGAATGCGCTGACAAGTGTGATATACAAGCGAGAATTGACTGCATCTGGATAAGTAGGTTTCCCTTTGAACTTTCCGTAGTGAACTTATATCGGATATACTCGATCAATCGGTAGATTTGATATCTTTGAACCGTCGAACTTTGTTGTATACCTAGACAACATAAGTCACACAATCAACCCTCAACCGTTTATGATTCTCACGGTTGTGTTCGTTTCAGCCATGAACACCTCCTGGTTTCATGAGTGTGTAGAGAATGGGCCTTTACTGTCATTCCCCTTTAAAGCGGCTTACACTTAACACTCACATAGGTGATTTCTAAACATGTGGTCCTATATCCACATTATCTGGTCATACACTGCCAGATTTAGATAATCATTAAAGAACCTTAATGCTTTATTAACTCATTAACAAGCCATAAGGTTTTATCCTTATTTCTGAACATTGTCTTCATCCGAAAATGGGTTGAGTTATTTGACAATGTTGAACCGTCAGTCACAACTTTGTTTGATCTCCTTGAACCTAGCTCTTGGGATCTCCAGTCTGCTAGGTGGAGTTACCGCCATGATGACTTGTCCTCGGCCTTAACCCCATTCCCATTGATGATCTACTAACTCCCTCTCTAGATAAGCCTTTTGTAAGCGGATCCGCCACGTTATCTCTTGACTTTACATAGTCAATCGTGATAACGCCACTAGAGAGGAGTTGTCTAATCCAGATTGTGTCTTCGCCGTATGTGACGAGATTTTCCGTTATACATTACGCCCCTCGCCTCTACCTATTGCCGCTGATCGTCACAATGTATACATATAGGAGCCAAAGGTTTGGGCCAATGGAATATCTTCTAAGAAATGCCGGAGCCATTCAGCTTCTTCACCGGCCTTGTCTAAAGCTATAAATTCAGATTCCATTGTAGAGCGGGCGATGCATGTCTGTTTTGATGATTTCCAAGACACTGATCCACCCCCAATTGTGAAAACATAACCACTCGTGGATTTAACTTCAAATGACCCGGTGATCCAATTTGCATCACTATATCCTTCGATCACGGCGGGATATTTGTTATAATGCAAAGCATAGTCTTGGGTGTGTTTTAAATACCCCAAGACTCGTTTCATTGCCATCCAATGAGTTTGATTGGGATTACTCGTGAATCGACTCAACTTGCTTATAGCACATGCTATATCTGGTCGTGTACAATTCATAATATACATCAAACTTCCCAAAACTCGTGCATAGTCCAATTGTGAGTCACTTTCACCTTTATTCTTTTGAAGTGCAAAACTTACATCAATTGGAGTTTTTACAACATTGAAATTTAAATACTTAAACTTGTCAAGTACTCTTTCAATATAATGAGATCAGCGATAATGCTAGACCTTGTGGAGTTTTATGAATTCTGATGTCTAAGATCAAATCAGCAACTCCTAAGTCTTTCATATCAAATTTGCTAGCCAGCATACGCTTCGTAGCATTTATATTGGTAATATCTCTACTCATTATCAACATGTCATCAACATATAAACAAACAATGACTTCATGATTTGGAGTATTTTTAATGTAAACACATTTGTCACACTCATTAATCTTAAATCCATTTGCCAACATTGTTTGGTCAAATTTCGCATGCCATTGTTTGGGTGCTTGTTTAAGTCCATAAAGTGACTTAACAAGTTTGCACACTTTCCTTTCTTTACCAGGAACCACAAAGCCCTCGAGGTTGTTCCATGTAAATTTCTTCCTCCAATTCTCCATTTAAGAAAGTTGTCTTGACATCCATTTGATGGATTTCAAGACCATATCTGACACGCCAAGGCTACTAACACCCGAATAGATGTTATTCTTGTTACCAAGAGTATGTGTCAAAGTAATCAAGGCCTTCTTTTTGTCTATAACCTTTGACCACAAGTCTTGCCTTATATTTGTCAATAGTGCCATCAACTTTCATTTTCCTTTTAAAAATCCATTTTGATCCTAAAGGTTTATTTCAGGAGGAAGATCAACCAATTCCCATGTATGGTTGTTCAAAATTGATTCAATCTCACTATTGACCGCCTCTTTCCAAAATGTGAATCGAGAAGAAGACATCACGCTTTAAATGTTTGAGGCTCATTTTCAAGCAAGAATGTCACAAAATCTAGTCCAAAGGAAGTAGATGTCCTTTGACGTTTGCTACGCCTTGCATCCGCTTTACTTGGTGTATTTTCCTTTGGTTCTTCCTCGCGGTCGTTTAACTCTTTCACTTGACGACTCACGTTCAGTTTTATACGGATAAATATTTTCAAAGAATTCAGCATTATCCGATTCAATTACCGTATTTACATGAATTTCGGGATTGTCCGATTTAGAACCAAAAATCGACAAGCTTTGCCGTTTGTAGCATAACCAATAAAAACACAATCCACAGTTTTTGGTCCGATTTTTACCTTTTGGGCAAAGGAACTTGGACCTTTGCTAAACACCCCACACTTTGAAATATTTCAAGTTGGGTTTTCTTCCTTTCCATAATTCATATGGAATAGATTGTGTTTGTCGCAGGCACCACTGTTGAGTATTCGGTTAGTCAGTAAGGATAGCTTCCCCACAAGCTTTGCAGTAAACCTAACTTATTAGTAAGACATTCATCATTTTCTTTAATGTTCGGTTTTTCCTTTCCGCAATTCCATTTGATTGTGGTGTGTAAGGGGCAGTAGTGTGATGAATAATTCCATATTCTAAACAGATCTCTGCAATAGGAGATACGTACTCTCCTCCCCTATCACTTCTAATCATTTTTATCTTTTTATTCAATTGATTTTCCACTTCATTTTTGTATTGCTTAAATGCATCAATTGCTTCATCCTTACTATTAAGCAAATACACATAACAATATCGAGTGCAATCATCAATAAAAGTTATAAAATACTTTTTCCCACCGCGAGATGGTATTGACTTCATATCACATATATCTGTGTGAATTAAGTCTAAAGGATTTGAATTCCTATCAATAGACTTATATGGATGTTTAACAAACTTAGATTCGATACAGATTTCACATTTAGATTTATTACACTCGAGTTTAGGCAATACTTCTAAATTAATCAATTTCCGCAAGGTTTTGTAGTTGACATGTCCTAAACGAACATGCCATAAATTATTTGACTCCAATAAGTAAGACGAAGCTGAATTCTTATTAATACTGTCAACAACCATTACATTGAGTTTGAAAAGGCCCTCGGTGAGGTAGCCCTTTCCTATGAACAAATCATTCTTACTTATTACAATTTTCTCACTAACCAACACACATTTAAACCCGTTCTTGACGAGTAGTCCGGCTGAAACTAAATTATTCAATTGTTGGAACGTGCATAACATTGTTGAGAGTCGAGACCTTGCCTAAGTCATCTTCGAGTATCTTCCCATATCCTTCAACCTTGGGTGTTGCAAGATTTCCCATAAACAAGACCTCTTCTGTCCAAATGGGAGCATAGGTTGCAAATGCTTCTTTTGTAGCGCAAACATGTCGAGTGGCACCAGAATCAAGCCACCACTCCTTTGGGTTTCCAACCAAATTGCACTCCGATAGCATTGCACACAGATCATCCATATCATCATTCTTTTCCACCATATTGGCTTGTCCTTTTCCCTTGTTCTTTTCTAGAGACGACAACTGGGGCTTTGTGGCCACCTTCCCCACAATTAAAGCAGTTGCCCTTGAACTTTTTCTTGTTGGAATCCTTCTCCTTTCCAGAAGGCCTCTTCCTTTTCTTGTTCTTTTTCAGAGCAGCATCTTCAACGATGTTTGCCCCTTCAATTGGTGAAGTCTTACGGTACCTCTTCTCAGCGGTTTTGTTATCTTCTTCGATCTTGAGACGAATCACAAGATCTTCCAACTTCATTTCCTTTCTTTTGTGCTTAAGATAATTCTTGAAATCTTTCCATGAGGGCGGCAACTTCTCAATCATTGCAGCCACTTGAAATGCTTCATTTACTACCATACCTTCAACAATAAGGTCATGAAAGATAAGTTGAAGCTCTTGAACTTGGCTTCCAATGGTTTTTCCATCCACCATTTTGTAGTCTAGGAATTTGGCAACCACAAACTTCTTCAAGCAAGCATCTTCAGTTTTGTACTTCTTTTCAAGTGCAGTCCATAGTTCTTTGAAAGTCTCTCACCGTAGACGTTGTACAAGTCATCTTCTAAGGCACTCAAAATGTAGCCTTTGCACAAAAAGTCACCGCTTTCCAAGCCTCGGTAACCATGAACTTTTGGTTGTCGGGCATGTCGGCGAGCACGGGAGGGTCCTCATTGGTGAACTTTTGCATACCAAGGGTGGTAAGCCAAAGAACATTCTTTGCTGCCATCCTTTAAAGTTGGCACCGTGAACTTTGCAGGTTTCTCAGGCAGTACAGTGATACGAGTCGTAGGAGTAATCACCGTGCGATAATTGCAGAGGTAGTTCCAGTCTCAATTGCCATTATTCGTTTGTCATCACAAATTGACAAACCGCTTTAGTTAATAAAACCGTAATAGCAATTCAATCACAGACTTAAACGATGAAGATTTTATTTCTTCAAATTGCAGTATAATTATGAAGCTTTAGTATTCCAACGAAGTTTTTATATCTTCAAGTCAGAATACTAATATTCATATGGAGTAGAAAACTGCACAAGTTTTAATCTCCAAACCGGAATACAACAACGATGAAGTTTTTATATCTTCAAATCGTTGTACAAGTATGAACTTTAATATTCCAACGAAGTTTGTATGTCTTCAAGTCAGAATATGAAATTTCACACGGAGTAGAAAACCACACAGGTTTTAGTCTCCAAAACAAAATACAGATTAATCAAAAAATATAATTTCCTTAAGATTGTTATTAATCTGTATTCCAAAAAATCAGTAAATAATAAACACTGAAAATAAACAGAATCAGTGTTGCAAAAATAAGAATAATTTTCAGAATATAATCGAGCCCACTTAGTTCAAAGTGTGTCCTTAAGGAAATTATTCCCCTCACAGTACTCGAGGTTGATGGAATATCCCCTCCCAGGATAGAACGATTATCTTACCAGAATAGTAGTACTCCAAACTCTGGTAGCGGCGAACCACTCAACAGTAGTATATCACACAGAATTTATTCGTGCAGAAGAAGAAGATGATTTTGTAGTTCAGAAAATTCGTAAGTAAAATTCTGAAGAATCAAATGAATTTATAGCCATGGAAGTACTGTTTCTGAAGGTTTGCAACCCTTCTGAACAATCACTAAAACTGGTGGGAAATTTAAATGCGGGAAAGAAACCGGGTCGCGGGTCAGAAGCGGATCCGGCCGGGTCAGGGTCACTAACGGGTAGGATTGGATAAGTTAATTAATTTAATTAAATAATAATTAATTAAATAATTAAAAATTAAAGAAAATTTGGTCCAAAAAGATTATCAATCAATCAGATCATTTGACCAAATCCAAATCCAAATCCGAAGCCGAAGCCGAGCCGAGCCGAGCCGAGCCGAGCCGAAGCCGAGCCGAGCGAGCGAGCGACGACGACGGCGCGAGGGGTCCTTGCCCCCTCAACCCTTTTACTGACAAGAAGGAGTAATTCTACTTATAAGTAGAAGAACTTTCCTTTCCACTACCGATGTGGGACAACTCCCACTTTTCTTTCCACTACCGATGTGGGACAACTCCCACTTTTATTTCCACTACCGATGTGGGACAACTCCCACTTTTATTTCCACTACCGATGTGGGACAAATGATTATTTTATAGAGCAAGAGGGAACTCCCTCCATTTCCCATTCAATCTATCATTTAATCCCAACAACACTAACCATTTGAGCATCTTCTGAGTATCAGGTTCTTTGTTTTGCAATACTTGATTTCCAGGAACTCTCTTGGTAGTTTTTACATTCCACCAAGCCTTAGCATATAAAATAATAGTGATCTAAAACCAACCACCACCACCACCCCTCCTAAATAAGAAAACATATATCATTCTAGAATTCTTATTGAATTTTGTTTTTGTTCTCCGTCTTTCCCTTAAAAATGACAATTGAAAATCAAGAGGAGGGGGTAAATTGTAATTTTTTTATTTTAGTTAATTAGTCGACTCGCTTGATTGGTTAGTCGACTACCTGCAAATCTTAAGAATAAGATTAGTAGACAAAAAGATGTAAAGAAAGTAATGTAGTAAAAATGACAATTTTATACTGGTTCGGATCACCGGTGTGGTGCCTAATCAAGTCCCATTGGGTTACAAGGGTTTACTTAGAGCTCTTAAATGATTTGTGTACAGATGTGGTTCAGATTTGAACCAATGACTTCTTCCAATACTTGTAGTTAACAACCTCTACATGTATAGCTACATATTCTCTCTTTCTATTTCTTACACTAATAAACTGAAGTGAATATAGTGCTTTTGCAAAATTTAGAGTGAACAAGAATTTGCTTAAGTGAAGATGTGAGTTTTTCAGGCTTGTGAGGTCTTCTCTTATAATGGGTTGATAGCTAGCTGCTTCAGGTCTTGAGACGAATGGTGAATCGGTCTTTTCCTTTTGATTGATTCTGATTTGCTTGCTCTAAGGTAACCTAAGGGAGTTTGTCCTCAGTCATCGATTTAAGTAATCTACTGATTGGTCTTGTGTAATCCGCTGATTGATCTTGTGTAATTCTTGGTGTTTTCTTTCCTTTGATTTTGTAGAGCTCACGATCTTTTCTGAGTTGTCATAATCCGTTGGTCTTGATCTTGTATTTCTTTTGGTATCTTCTTTCCTTAGTTGGTTCATGACTTGAGGTCTTCATTATTGACTCTGCGTATTTTTGTACATCTAGGTCTTGATGATTTTCCAACTAGATTTTCCTTTTTTGATTCCTTGATTTGAAATTCTCATTAAGAGAATCTTTTGTCCTTCCTTCTGAGTGCATCATTTTCCTTTTCTTGGTTTCTTTCCTGATTTCTTGATTTGAGATTTTTATTGAGAGAATTTTCCATCCTTCTGAATGCGTCCATCTTGTTGGCGTGCATCTTTTTTGGTTCCTACATGCTAACAACATCATTAAAATATGTCTAACTATTAATTAACTGGGCTAATAATCTCACCCTAATGACAATAAAAAAAGAGTGTGACATTTCACTTCCCTGAAGAGTGTGTTGCTCCTAGAGATGGCAACGGATCAGATCTGGACCGGATCCTACAAGATCCATATCCATTTTTCATACCTGGATCCAAATCCATCGGGTCCATAAAAATCAGATCCAAATTCGGATCCACTAGGTCCACAGATCGGATCTGGATCTACATGTAAATTTTTTTGGCTTGAATAATAATCTCACATGTTGAAACTTTTATGACAAAATGAAATGCAATCTGATTGAAAAAATGATTGAGTTCATTCAATCAACCTACACGAACATGACACTATTCTTCCAAAATAATGGACAAAGTTTTAGCATCACAAGAAAATAAAGACGATTGACTTCATTAGTGATGCTGAACAGGTTACAACTTTGAGCTAATTTTTGGAGGCTTTAGTGATGCTCCACTTGTAGTTCTACTGATTGACTTCATTAAACAACATAAAACAATACCAGTCATATATCAAAAGTCCCTATTTTTTTTGCTGATCAAACAAATGAGAGAAAGATACTTAAAGCTTACGGCTAGCAGATTCAAGAAAGGAAAATTTAAAGAAGAGTGCTCATTTTTTCTTTTTATAGAAATGAAAATATGGGAAACTGCATAGAGCATATTGGTAAAAGAAATGAAACTTCAAAGACAAATTACATGGTTGTGTGACTTGTGCTTTATCCTGGTTCAACCCTTTACCCAATACATAAATTATAAAAAAAATTATGAAAATACTTAAAAAATTACATTCTGGGTTATGGATATATTTAATAAAAAAAATGGATCCACGAATCGGATCTGGACCAGATACGGATCTCAAATACAAGATCCATATTCGATCCGACAGAAATGGATCTGGGTCCGATCCGGATCCGTCGGGTCCAAATTTTGAAGATCCATATCCTATAAAATGGACCTGGATCCACCGGGTCCAAGATCCATTGCCATCTCTAGTTGCTCCCCCCGATTTGTTGCATTTATGCTCCCTCTGAACTGTTGTTGCTTGTTTCTCTCCCTTTGAAATCATCATAAAAGAAAACAAACATACTAAGAATGCATATGACAAAGGAGAAGGGCACATAATCGCATAAGTAAGTTATAGGCTAAGCTAAGCAACATAGTTTGCGAGGACACAAACAGTCCTCAAAGTCTTAACAAAACAGCACCAACAACAAAAGATGTCCAAACATAAAAAAAAACACAGAATTAGCTGGCCCTTTTTAAGAAGTACTTGAGGGTGTTGATGATTCTGTCAGAGAATGAGTTGTAGGAGGTCTCAATAATTTGGGAGAGAGAGGAGTATGAGCTTTAGACAGCCACAACAAGTTCAGTATTGGAATTTGATATCCCTTTTTGCAGAGTCGACTCTTGATATCAGGTTGTTAACAGTTTTGACTCCCTCTTTTTGAAGCCCGCCTATACTGATCCTCGGTTTCCCAACATCAGCGCCTACCTCATTTGAGGAACTCAACACATTATCCAGAGTCTCTTTAATCTTCTGTAAGATACCTTCCACTGCAGTTAGATTTTGATTTAACTCTGCGACCTCAAGACTCATACATGGGGCAACAGAATGGTCTGAAACACTCTTGGACTATATTTTCAGCTTCGCAGCTTCCTTCTTGGTCCATTCACTATCTACCAACATAAAATTCATACTTGCAAATGCATGCTGATCATATGTTCATGTGACTTCTAGTGCACGAAAATCAGTTAGATCAAATAAGTCTTTTAGGATGCGAGAGATGATCATTCTATAGGGAAGGCTGGCTAAGGGAGAGGTATCCAAAGCACTCTTTGGCATATATTCTTTGAACCAACCTGCCCAATTAATCTTACATTTTCTTAGCAGACAATAAATCACATAAATATCTCTATTGGTTATAGAACTCAAGGACCCAACCCTAGGCAACAAGGTAGTAGCAGCAATGTGAGAAAGAATGTGATTAACAAAGCATAGATTAGAGGGTCCAAAATTAGATAAGTCAGAGTTGGGCTCAGACACAAAAGCCCTAGCTTTTTCTAGTGACACTTCAAAATTTTCAAGCCATCTATTTTGCATGAACTCAATTTTTCCAGAAAACTGTACACCTAAAAACATTTTCAAACAGAAAATCATTAACTATAATTCGAGTTCCCATCATAAGGGTTTTAAGTTCACCACTATATTTAGAACCCTAAGATTAGCATATAACATCATAACAGGCTCCTCAAAAACTTCTGGTTCACACAATTAAAAAATAATGGGTAATTTTAGAGCCTTAAAGATAAAGCTTACATTACAGCGATGCTCCTTATGTTGTTCAAGATTAATGACCCTACCAGTAGCAATACAATGCCTTTTGAATAAATTGTACCTAGATTTTTCAGTGTAACCCCAAAATAATTGCATTTCTTGTGGTCCAAATGCATCACAAACTTCAGTTCTTGATTTTTTTGTTCAAGTTCTCTTTTGGAGAGGGAGGAATGCTTCGTTTCTTGTCCGAAAAGGTTTTGATGATTTCACTATCAAATGAATCTGAGAGGTTCACATATTCATCAGTGTTGATCAAACTTTGTAGGCGTCGACTAGTGCACCTACTCCCAGAGTTTTCTCCCTTGACTCGTACCATGGCGAGGAGAGTATTGAGAGGAAGGTAAAGGGTTTGGGGGATGAAGAAAGGTTTTATAATAGAGAGAGTGAAGAGTTGGGTGTATTTGATCAGAGAGATATAGAAAAGTGGGAATATAGAGGGTTTCTTTGGAAGACGAACTGAGTGGATTGATGTGAAGGGTCAGAGTTTTATGGGGAAAAGAAGTAATGATGGTGTAAAGTGGAGGCGGGAAGTCTAAAATATTATATACAAAAAAAATTGTTCACATAACATGTAGCATTCAATTAATACGATGATAATTTAAGGCATACCAAAAATACCAAAAATAAGCACATAATTTGGAAGAGAGCACAATTAATTATTTTGAAAGAGCGTGATTCCGAGACTATTTCTAAGGAAATAAAATCTTTCTGCAAGAAGAGGTTTTTAAAAAATATCAGCAAGTTAATATTCAGAATATACAAACTCTAATGAAAAATCATCATTTTCAACATGATCATGAATGAAATGATGCTTAATAGATATATGATTTGCCTTAGAGTGATGCACAATGTACTTAGAAAGACTAATTGCGCTATTATTATCACAAAAGATAGGCACATAGTCATAGGATAATTCATAATCAATTAGTTGATGCATCATCCATAGTAGGTGTATTCCACAACTACCTAAGGCTAAATATTCTGCTTCAGTAGTAGATAAACCAACAAATATTTGTTTTCTTGTTATGCCAAGAGATGAGTGATTCTCCTAATATTTGACAAGCGCCACTTGTGCTTTTTCTATTAGTTTTATCACCTGCAAAATTAGCATATGAAAATCCAACTAAATCAAATTTGTTAGAGTGAGGATACCATAGACCAAGATCTTGAGTACCAATGAGATGTTGAATAATCCTCTTTACTGCAGTAAGATGTGATTCCTTTGAAGCAGACTGGAATCTAGCGCATTTGCACACGTTAAATATTATATCTGATTGACTTGTAGTAAGATAGGGCAATGAACCTATCATTGCACGATAGATTTTCTCATCAACATCTTTTCCTAGAGCATTTGTTTCAAGGCACGTTGATGGACTCTTAGGTGTACCAAAAGCTTTGGCTTTTTCCATCCCAAACTTTTTGATGAGCTTCTTTGTGTACTTTTTTTGGCTTATAAATGTACCATTAGTCGACTGCCTAATTTGCAGTCTTACAAAAAAGGTTAGTTCTCCCATCATACTCATCTCAAATTCGCCATTCATAAGGTCAGCAAAATTCTTGCACAAAAGAGGATCAGGATTTCCAAAAAATAATATCATCAACATATATTTGGGCAATCAATATGCAATTTGATATTTTCTAAATAAATAGGGTGCTATCAATTTTCCCCTCTTAAAATTATTTTAAAGTATGAAAGAGCTGAGTCGTTCATAACATGGCTTGGGGGCCTGTTTGAGACCGTATATGTCCTTTGTTAGTTTGTAAATATGATATGTACATGAGGAATTTTTAAAGCATGGAGGTTATGTAACGAAAACTTCTTTGATAAATCCATTTAAAGAGACACTTTTGACATTCATTTGAAATAATTTAAATTGTTTAAAGGATGCAGATAGGTTCTAACCTTGCTACGAGAGCAAATGTTTCATCATAATTAATACCTTCTTGTTGGGAGTAGCCTTGGGACACTAACATTGCCTTGTTTCAGACAACTTCTCCAACTTCATTTAGTTTATTTAGGAACACCCACTTGGTTCCTATTACTGATGCGTTCTTTGGCCTTGGAACAAGTTTCCATACTTGATTTCTTTCAAATTGATAAAGTTCCTCTTGTATTGCATTCACCCAAGATTCATCATCGTTTAAAGCTTCATCAACTTTTCTTGGCTCGAGTTGAGATATGAGGGCAAAAGCAGAATGTTGTCTTGAAAATGTTCCAGTCTGCATCTTAGCTTCTAGATTTCAAATGATAAACTAATTTGGAAAGCTGGCCTTACTTGTTCATTCCCTAGGAACATTTATTTGTTTGAATGCTTTCTTTTTTTCTTCCTATTCAGGAGCTGACTGATGTAGTTCATTTTGGCCTTTTGTGGTTTCAGTCTCTATAGTCGACTATGTGTTTTCTGGAATGGATGAGACTTTGTCATATTTGTTTCTTCTCCTACATCAACATCTGAAACTTTTGTGTCTTAGACACTAGGTTAGTATCAATAAAAAACACGAACTGACTCTTTAATTGTCACGGTTCTTTTATTACAAACTCTATATGATCTGCTCATAGGGGCATATCCTACAAAAATACCTCCATCACTGCGGGCATCAAACTTATTCAGATTGTCCTTACCGTTGTTGTGAACAAAATAATTGCACCCGAATGGGTGGAAGTATTCGATGTTGGGACATTTGCTTTTCCACAACTCATAGGGAGTCTTTTTCCATACCAATTTTATTAGACATCGATTCAAAATGTGACAGGCAATACTTACTGCTTCAACCTAAAATTTATCTAGCATTTCTTGTTCTAGCAGCATTGTACGAGCAGTGTCTTGAAGGAATCAATTCTTCCTTTCTGCAACACCGTTTTGTTGTGGAAAATGGGGGATGATAAGGTTTATGTCTAGTCTTGATGAGCACAGTTGTAACACCTCGTACCTTTAAACTAAGCCATATTTATAATTCAGGGGTTTAGGAAACCAAAATGAGGAGTTTAAGTTGAAAAACCAAGTCCTGTTCTGTAAATGAAATTCGATGGCGGATTATACGAACCGTAAAATATTTTACAACCCGTCAAACAAACCATTAATTTTGATTTTGAAAATGATGGTCAGACTATAAATTATATGAATCATCAATTGTTCAATGACTCGTCAAAGCGAACTGTCAATTTCACTTTTTAAATTGATGGTCTATTGGTCAATTGTACGGATCGTCAAATTCTTGACGGTCCGTCAATCTTCTCCGTCTCAAAATTCTAGATTTCACAACTTTCTGGAAATCTAAAAAAAATTATAGTACGGTCTGATTTTATGAACAGTTAAACTATCGACGGACCGTCAATCTGAACCGTCAAAATATTGATGGCCCGGACTCAGACCGTCGAACATTCGATGGACCATTGAATTAACATCAACTAGTATAAATACGCAAACTTAGTTTCAGAATCAGTTGTTCACAATTCCCAAACCCAAGAACGAAGGCTCTGTCTTCCCAACCATCTTCTACACCAAGGTAAGTCTTTTTCAGCGATTTCATGTGATTCTAATGAATTGTAAGTAGAATCCAATGTTCTTAACCTAGAGTTTTCAGAATAAATCCAATTTAAGGTTTCAAGGTTCAATCTTTGGAATTATTCTTTCAAGTTCAGATTTTTAAGACACGTATTAGAGCGAATAAAGTGTGTGGAGCTTCTATCTACGTGTGGGTTGCCCTTTCTCGAGCACCCTACAACTGTTTATTCTTTCAGTTGCTTATATAAGGTACAATTCAAATATACTAATGTCCCTTTGCATGAGGCCTGCACTTCACGGTACAAGTATCAAGTTCAGGACGACAGATTTGCTCAGTAGAATTGCCCCAGTATCATCTGTTTGGTGAGCTCCATCTCATTCGGGGTGTCAGTCTATTATTTCTTTATTATGTTTAATTAGTAAAAGTATGCTAGGTCCTTGTCCTGGTACACAGATTTATAAACTCACGTTTTAGAGGTTTCATAGATTAGACTAGTTCAGTATATCAGACATGTCAGTGTTATTATTTTTAGACTTTTTCTACAATATACTTTTAGATTATAAATTTAGCATCTCGAATTACATATTTCAAATCATTACTATAGTATATTTTGATGTCCATGTTAATTTAGTAGTCATATAGTTCGCTCGGTCACATGCAGCTAGGCACCAAGTGTTGTGTTTCGCCCAGGCCATGTTCGGGGCGTGACAAAGTTTGGTATCAAAACACTAGGTTCAAGTGTCTTAGGGAGTCTATGAAATCATGTCCAGTGGGGTCACCTTTATATGTGTGAGGGCCTCACACATATAAACAGTTGACCACCAAGACATCTAGGATTGTATCACTTCTGGACACTTTCGGATCCTCCGACAACTTTTATGTGCATGAGATAGTCTATGAATTCATTCCTCCAATCCCATATCAGGCTTGTTAAATTCACTTCATCGTACCCCACCAGATCCAAGGCCGAGTTAGGAGCTGGACCACCGATTCAGTTTTGGAGCTTTCTGCTTCTGTGCTGGAAACCAAAGTTGCAAGTGCATCAGCCTCTACATTTTCCTCTCAGGGTATATGTACCACCGTCCATTCTATGAACTAGAAAAACACCTTTAGAACCTTTTTGAGGTATCTTGACATGCGTTCCTCCTTAGCTTCGAACACTCTATGTACTTGGTTCAATACCAACAGGGAATCATATTTGACTTCGATTATCTCTGATCCCCAGTTTTTGAGCTAATTTCAGACATAGAATTAGAGCCTCATACTCGACTTCAGTTAGTCAAAGGTGAACTATGAGTCGCCTGCCTTAAAATTTTGCCAGTGGGAGTATGTTACACTATTTTCAAATTGGTACCCCTAACATTGGATGCCCCATCAGTGTGAAGCATCCAAACCCCGGGGTAGTTCCCGAGACTAAGGCTTGTTTCTCCGCCTAAGGGTTACTTCCGAACTAAAATCAGCCACAAAGTCCACAAGGACCTGTGACTTTATTGTAGTCCGATATTTATACTCAATATCAAATTCACTTAATTCCCCTGCCCATTTAGCCAGTCGCCTTGAAAGTTTGGGCTTCTATAGTACATTTAACAGATGGAACATCATTACCACGACTATCGGGTGGCATTGGAAATACGGCCAAAGCTTCTGCGATGATATTACTAATGCAAAATCTAACCTTTCGAGAAGCGGGTATCGAGTTTCGGCCCCTGACATGACTATACTAAAATAATAAACATGAAATTTTGTAACATTTTCTTCACGTACTAATACCACGCTTATCTCTACCTCAGAGATTGCAAGATATATAAGGAGCTTCTCTCCATCCTTTGGCTTTGACATGAGCAGAGGACTAGAAAAGTAAGCTTTTAGATCTCGAAGGGAATGCTGACATTCAGGTGTCCACTCAAAGTCTTTTCTTTTAAGAAGTGAGAAGAACTTATGGCATTATTTCGAAGATCGAGATATGAATCTGCTGAAAGATGCTATCCGCCCGGTTAGTCGTTGTACCACTTTTACACTATCAAGAGTATCCGAAATATCTTCGATGACTTTTATCTTATCAGGGTTTACTTCGATCCTTCTTTGAGAGACCAAAAAACGTAAGAATTTTCAGAGCCCACCCCGAAGGCGCACTTTTTCGGGTTAAGCTTCATGTTGTACCTTCCCAAGACTTCAAACGTCTCCTGCAAATGACTCAAATGGTCTTCTACTCGAAGACTTTTAACAAACATATCGTCAAGATATACTTTCATAGTTTTTCCTATTTGCTTTTTAAACATTTTGTTTTCTAACCTTTGATAGGTAGCTCCGACATTTTTAATCCGAAAGGCATAACATTGTAGCAGTAAGTGCCAAACCATTTCCTTAAAGTCCGCTTAGAAGTTTCCAGGTTTACTTGTTTTATATTATGGTTATAGAGAATAATTCAGTCCCTTGCTTCCATTAGTCAGGCACATGGATTTCATCTCTTAAGGAAACTGAATGGAATTTATAACTGTCTTAATCTTATTTTTTCCGTTTTTCTTTTTATTGTCTGAATATTCAGGATCTAAGACCATTCCAATGCCACTTTCGCCAAAAAATATGTTTTCTCTTAGTCTTCCGGGTGCATTCTAATTTGATTATACTCGGAATACTCATTGAGGAAACTCATGACCTCGTGCCCGGCCGTAGCATCGATCATCTGATCTATATTCGATAACAGGAATGAGTCTTTAGGGCATGCTTTATTTAAGTCTTTATAATTGATACACAATCTAAATATTTTATTTCCCGGATTGATCCTATATTAAGAATCCTAGTTACCTCTTCTTTTACAAACCAGTTGCGGACTTTGGCAATGGGCCACCTCTTTTGCCGCACGGGCGAAAAATTGAGATCCAGGCCTAACTTATGAGTTGCGACTTCTAGATGGATGCATGTCTTATCTTTATGGGACGAAGCAAAACAATTACTATTAGCTATAAGATAGTGAAAAATTGACTCCTTGAGCTCTGTGGTTAGCGCTGTGCCCAGGTATACTTCCTATCGGGAGTTTCCTCGCGTAAGGTTATTTGCTCAAGTTCTTCAGCTGTTGACTTGGTGGCATCAAATTCGTCCAGTACCTGGAAATATCTGGGCACTTGATACCTGTCTGAGAATTTTTCCTCCAGACACGGTTGTTCTATTTCTATTAGCGGAGCCTGTTGAACCTTCTATGGGTCGGCTTCACTTTCTTTAATTGCTATTTGGGATCCGCAACCGCCTTTTGTTCTTCTATGGCAAACATTTCTTGGGCTGCAGACTGCTCTTTTCTAAATTGCTAGACTCCTTCTAGTGTTGAGAACTTTACCAATAAATGTAACATAGAAGGGACCGCCTTTATGTCGTGAATCCAAGGCCTCCCAAATATCGCGTTGTACCTTATGTCACCATCGATGACATAAAACTTTGTTTTCTTTACCACTCCCTTTGCATCTACTGGCAAATCGATATCCCCTTTAATGGTTTCACTTGACATAATTAAAACCTGAGAGCGTTCTGGCTGCTGGGACAATCTTATCCAACATCTTCATTTCCTCGACCACCTTTAATCGAATAATATTAGCAGAGCTTCCAGGGTCGATCAATATTCTTTTTTACTTGGAAGTAGTCGATGGGTACAGTAATGACTAGAGCGTCATTGTGCGGGAAAGTGACACCGACTGCGTCCTCATTAGTGAAAGTGATAGCACTTTCGTCTGGCATTCTCCAGAATCTTTTCTCCCGGGTAACCGAAATCTTCGTCTTCTTATCCACTATGAAGGATGTGCCAGCAATCATAGATTCATCAAAATCATGTTTATTACATGTGGCAGGGCATCCGGATTAGCTTTGCCTTCAGTAAAAGGTCCTCGTTCATAATTATTATGGGCCTTTTCGTTCAGTTATTCCTACTACGGTCTCCTTTGATGCTTGGCTTTTCAAGGGAGCAAAAATCTTGTCCGCCCCCAATTTTCTAAAAATAGGATAAGACGGGAAACGATTATTTGAAGAGTTATGGTCGGACCCAACACCTTTTTTTGCCGTTCGAGAAATGCTTCCAGCCTGAGTCCCCAGGAAATCATCTTCCACCCGAATCTTTGACTCGTAATGATTGTGAATATCTTCTTAGGTAGTAGCCTGGAATTCTAAGAGATTTTCTTTAAGTTTGCGTGAGGCATCCGAACTTAAAGGGTTCAAACCCTTGGTAAAAGCCTCAGCAACCCATTCGTTTGGGACCGCAAGTAACATCATTCGCTCCTTCTGGAACCGCATAACAAAGTCCAAGAGGAGTTCAGACTCTCTCTGTGCAATGCGGATGATATCTGCTTTCCCCGTCTTTACATTCCGTGCTCCCGCATGGGCTTTCATGAACATATCAGTTATCATGGCGAATAAGCTGATTGAGTGCTCGAGAAGAAGTGAATACCACATCAGGGCACCCTTAGTCAACGTCTCAGCAAACTTCTTGATCAATACTGATTCTATCTCGTGTTCTTTCAAGTCTTTTCCTTTAACGACCATAGTATAAGCCGTTATGTTTTTTTGTGGATATGTCATTCAATCGTATTTGAGTATGAACGACATTTTGAACCTTTTGGGAATTAGTTCGGACACAACCTCTGGTTTATATGCCAACTGAATATATCTTTTTCGCGTCTAGACCTTCTATCACTAGAGGAGCCCCTGGTATCTAATTCAACCGGTGCTGAAATTGCTTGACATTCTTTTCTGACTCTTGAAATGGATTTTCAGGAACCATTTCGCTTTCCGAAGCGTCATCATTTCTCTACTTGTTCTGACAATTCCTTGCATCATTTGAGACATTTGCTGGTGGTGTCGTTGCGACTGCTGGAGTGCTTCCAGCAAATTTAGATGCGAACTTAGAGAAAAATCACTTTATACTGCCTAACTCTTCTCTCATCGCAAAATTCTGTGCCTTTAGGTTCTTATAGCCTCCTCGGACATTTCCTCAATGGGAACCTCGTCTTCTCGGGGCCGTCTGCCTCCTGAAATTTCTTCGTTCGCAACCGCCGGATCTTCTGGTATCGAATTATTGATCGGAAGGCTGTCTGGTCTAATTAGGTTTTTTTGGTATTGTTCCTGGGGATGCAGTTGCCTCCAAATCCTTCCATATCGGACATATGTTGCTCGAACAAAATAAAACTAAAGAAAAGATTAGATTTAAAAAAAAGGGTCACTTGTGACACCACTATTGCCCAAGTCCCACGGTGGGCGCCAAACTGTTTATCCTAAATCAATACAGTTGAATTTGTACACATAGTCAAGGACACATGTGTCTCAAGCGACTAGATTAGCCGATAAATTAGTGAATAAGTCTAATGAATAATTAATATAAAAGCGAGGTTAGAGCATAATTAACTTGGGCCTGGAAGAAGCTTTGTGATACGACCTCTGGGCTAAGTGATTCCAACATCATGAAAGCGCAATATTGAGACAAATAGTGAGAACATAGAATTAGTATTGTAATATATTGAATATGATGCCTTTTCAATGAGTTAATTGATCCTATTTATACTTGGAATTCATAGGTACACATTTCATGAATTATGCCCCTAATAATATCAATACATAAATGCTGTAATGATCGGACAATTAGTGTCTTCATAAATGCCTTTAATGCATTCATAGAAGGTGTATAGTCAAATAAGTAACGATCGTTCGTTGGATTCAAACTGGACCCCTAATCCTTCTGCTTTCAGGTACATGTGACTCCTTGGTGCCCTCGGTGCAAATTCAGTGCTACCGGTCGCACTGAAAATTGACTTGGATCCGGCTCATCTCTTCCTACCACGTGTCATGACATAATTCGTCCACATGTTGAATACGTATTTTGCCCTATACAATTGCAAATACCAGTATTAGCTTGTTTGGATGGATGTTACCTATTGTGTTGTATCGTATTATTAATTTAAATATATAATATTTGTTTTAATTGTTATTTAAAATTTTATTGTATTGTTAAATTCGTTGTTATTATAAGGATGAAAAGTCACATCTTATGTAACAATCGAATTGGTGTGATCCCGTCGTTATCTTATTTTTTTTCTCATTTTTCCTTTGCGTATTATTTAATAATCTTACTTTATTACCCTACTTTTTTTTTATAATAACTCTACCTCTTACGTATCCTATTTTTCTTTATAATACAAGTTTATTCTTCAAATTACGAATGAGTAACATTATATAACGATGAAATATGATATAAACTAACTAGACATTATATTCGTCAAAACAATACAATACATACAATATAGTAAGAGTAATATATAGGAGAGTAACATACCTTCTCCATGTGACATGGTATCGTAAGGGTAGTACTTCTACTTAAAGACGTATAGGAGCATAATAAATCCCTCCCAAATTTTGTGTTTGTAGTTAAAAATTTGGGACATCGTAGAGGGGATCCGTTTATATTATCCCATCAAAATGCACTACTAAATTTTATACTTTTCTATTTCTTGCCCCGTTTTGAATCTTTCTCGCACAAGTGAGAATCAACATTGAAGTGGTTTTAGAGTTTACTAGAGTTCTCGAACACCTTAAAAATTATAAGTGTGTATGGGCAAAAATGAACTTATCTCTAGAGTTGGTTTATTTATTTAGTGGTACGAATAATACCATGAATAGTATTCATTACAATTATTTAGCATATATAGCTTCCATGTAATAAGGTAGGTACGTAGTAGAAAAATTTTCCTGTGAGCGCTTATAGTTCACTACTTGTACAAGATGATAATCAAGAACAAACTAAATTAAAGATAACTAAGATGAAGAAGATCATAATTTGACATGGAATTAAGAGGAAGAAAGATTAATTTGACATGATGGTGATGATCAACTGGAAAGGCCAAAACGAACTTGAACATCGTAATCCTTCAGCCAAGTTTGGCCTTGTAAGAAGGTTTCAACAGTGTAATTCAAAGCAGCATCCTTACTTATGGAGCCTTGATATCCAACCCACTTGACTCTAGATCCAGTTTCAGATCCCGCGCCTTTGTTGCTGTATTCCGCGAAATACAAAGTGCTCAATGCATAGTCCCCGCTCGTAGCCTCCCATCCTTCCGGATCAATCACATCAGTAATGTCCGTTTCCATTACTATCGTCCTCGAGTATTCCTTCGCTGGTCGACCCAAGTAACTCTTGAAGTTTGATTTTTCAGGTCCAAGCTGATCGTCTGCGAAAATGCCACAACTTTGCAAGACAGTCCCTGTGGTTTGGCGCTTGTTCAACCTTCCTTGTGCTGTAATGACGTTCTTTTGGTCAGGCATTGGTTTCCTTAGGTAGATTTGGCACGTTTGGAACACAGCGGCTGCGTTGCCTGAGATGATATCGACTGTGCCCGTGATGTAACATCCGCGATAGAACTGTCGATAGGCACTAGCATAGATCACGCTTTGGTAACCCTCCATGCGACAATTTAGAAATACTACATGATCAGCTTGGACTCGGAGAGCCACTGCTTGTAATTTTTCAGGTCCCGCAGTGTTTCGGAATCCCACCTTATATGCGAAAAATCCATCTCCTGAAATAGCTGTACAAAACAAAGGGAAAAATTAATAATAAAACTGACTTGAAACAAAGGAAATGCACTAAGTAACAGAACATTATTTCTTTTCTTATACGGTCAATTAAATGTTGTGCTTAGATTAATTATACCAAACTATTAACCAAATGACCCCTAATGTAATTGTTCATTAGAGATTAGAAGGACAAGAATGAAAGGATAATCCACTGCTACAAAGCTCGAAAGAGATTATTTCATTGGTCATGGTGGAGTTAACTTATATACACTAACCGTGCAATGTATAGATCAAGTTATCATATTTTTAAGTCACTTTTCATTAGTAACAGTTACATGCGATTATCCATTAAATAACTTGATTATTATGTAAATATATTTTATATTGTCAGATATTTTAAACTCAAATAGTAACTATTCTCCTTTGAAGTTTTGGCGACCTGTCTCAATGGGCCATTTTCAATTAAAAGGTATTTTACTTTAAACACTTACCAACTGTTGCACTTTGGTATGTTGAGAGGTCGTCCACAACGTTTTTGCTCCCGGTGATGATACTCTTTTGGGATCCATCTCCAATAAATGTGAGATTGATATGTGATTGTGACACAACTACATTCTCTTCATATACCCCTCCTTTAATATAAATAAAGTACCTGTATTGTCATCATCATATATATAAGAAAATAATAAATATGATAAAGTTTGTACAAAAATGTTGCAGGAAAATATTTGTACCTTCCTTCATAGCTTTGAGGAACTGCCTTTATAGCTTCATTTATGGTACTAAAATTACCACTACCATCTTTTGCAACAGTGATGTTTGCAAATGACTTTATATCTTTGCCTTCTTCTACTCCTTCCAACATTCTCCGATCAGCTTGATTAATCCACCCGGGAACACCTAATCGCGTTGTTAGAAGACGTCTTTTAGCATTATTATTTGGTTGGGGGGATGATGACAATCCGGAGGCAGCAGCTAGAGAATTGATGGTGTGTTCCTCTGTTTTCTTCAAGGCGGTTTGCACCGTGGACTGGTCTGCTTCAGGGTATCCATCCACACACATGCCTTGGTATGTCAAGGCTGCACTTAACTTGTTGTTGAGTTCAGCTGTTGTTGTGGCGGCGTCATTAATGCCGCCATCAAGCATGTAAATGGAAGCGTTCAAGTCTTTTTTGGCATCTGCAAGGAGAGCCATACAATCGTCATAGGCGACGGTCTTCTCTGGGATATCCTTGTTGATTTTGCCCAGTTCATCAATGCCAGTTGCAATCTCATCGATAGCTGCAGACACGGTTGCTTTGAGAAGATCTGTGAGTTGAGCGCCAGAGGCATTTGCTTGTAAAACTTTTGAGAGAATGTCCCCACAACTTTGACTGAAATCTGTGGCCGCACATATTGATCCCATAGTTCCTTCAGCTTGTGGTGAAGGGGCTGGTGCTGTTGCATTAACACCCTCCTGTGGTGATGGCGCAGGAGTTCCTACACCATCAGGTGGTGATGCTGCAGCACCGTCCTCTTTTGGTGGAGGGGCAGCAACACCTTCAGCGGGAGGTGGTGCTGCAACAGCCTCAGAAGGAGGAGATGGGGGTGGTGATGCATTAGCCTTAGGAGGTGGCGTTGCAGCACTGTCAGGGGTGGTTGGTTCTTTTGGAGGGGGCGTTGAGGCGTTCTTGTTAGATTTGTTTGCGGAGGCATCACCGCTCTTGTTCTTAAACACAACAAAATAGACAACAACAGCAGCAACAGCAATGAGGATGAGGAGAAGGAATACAACAGCAATCATGATCCTCTTCTTCATCTTTTGCTGCCTTTCGAGCTTTCTCCGCTCTGAAATTTGATCAAAATCTTGAAACGCCATTTTGGATTGAGTCCGAAATTGAGACAGAGATTAAACAGATCTCTGCCCTGGATCCCAAGCCAAGGCAGAGATGTTACACCGAGAGCTTTCTTTGGTTCTTCTTTGTATTTTGATTTTCCTCTATTTTTTTTCTCTTATTTACTCGAACTTAACAAATTCGTCAGACTTACTTGAGTGTGTAAATTTGAGAACCATGATTTCTGTAGGAAATGGAAAAAAGAAGTATGGAGGAGAGAAATTTTAGGACTTGTTATTTGGAGTCCAGACAGTTAAAACTTCCTAAACAAATGGTGATCCATGTTTTTTCTTTGCATTTAAAACTCCATAAAAAATTCCATTCCATTCGATTGCCGCTTTTCCTTTGACACCTGTCATTTTTATCTAATTAACACAGTACATATATATTTACTCTTTATTTTTGCATTACGAAAATAACATACTTAACCAGATAATTAACTTTTTACAAGCAAAATACACTGGTCATCGAAGAAGAACTTTTATGACCAGTGCTTTCCAGGTCAAATTAGGAACAAAAACTATCTTTTATGACCAGTGCTTTCCAGGTCAAATCACTGAAATTTTATCACCTGGGCAACCTGCACCCTCAGAACTTCCCACCCAAACATCAGCTACAACTAAAATGGGAAAAACCTCCTCCGAACATGTATAAACTAAATTATGATGGATCATACCACACTGATACAAAAAAAAGAGGTGCAGGAGGCATCATTAGAGACAACAATGGACACTGGGCAGAAGGTTTTACTTCCAAAGTGTATGTTCACTCTGCTCTTGAAGCAGAAATACATGGCTTATGCAAAGGCTTGGAACTTGCTTTTACGAAAAATCTAACTCCACTGATAGTGGAACTAGATTCTCAGGTATCAAGGAGTCGACAATACATTGCCCTTACAATCATATGCTAAATGACTGCAGGTTCCTGCTACAAGCTCTGGGGAATCCACCAGTGCAGGATGCATCCAGGGAGGTGAACCAGGTGGCACATGAACTTGCTGTCTATGCAGCTTCAGAAGAAGAAGATATGGAGGAAGCTTATCTAAAAACTATCTTTTAGGGATTGTATCGTTAAGATACACCTCATGCACAAACAATCAATTTCAAAGAATAATGTTTAGATCTTCCTCATGCACTGTTATGTTTATTTCCTGTCTTTATTTATAAAAAAAATTCGGTTCAGCAAAAAGAAAAATATTTATTCTTTTTATCTAATAACGATTATCTTAGTTTGACTTAACACGAAAGTTAATTTTTTTTAAAAAAAACTTTTGTCAAATCATGAAATGTATACAAAGTTACAACTATACCCTCAAGGGCCCACTGGTTAGTTTTTGAATGGATAACACGTAAAGATAAAGGCATAGTCAAAAAGACCTGACATTTCCCATCTTCTCTCTCTAGTAATTTACTCCCATCCGTGCAAAAGCCAAATCTTATAGAAGAAGGCGGCCACGTAACCATACTTTTTGATAATTGACTTTTCAACCTAATATGATAATCCCATATTGGTGGAATGTAACGTTTGGAACTTCTGTTTTGATATCCGTTGTTGTTGTCCCTCCAACCTCCATCATTACGATCTCTCCCATTCGAACCTCCTTAATCATTCTTCCAACTTAATTTCCATTACCTTGGTCCTTGCTAATTAGGCCTGACCCCCCTTCCCCCCGCACATTGTTTACGTAGCTTGTTTTTTATTCTTGCTCATGGTAGCCCTCATGTTCATAAGCCGTCACCTCAATTGCACTTTGCTTAGGAACCACACTTACAACTACATTCACTTTCTTGGTCCCCTTCTCCATTACATTCTTAGTAAGAATCACATTTGGGTTACCAATTGAGCCATGGTTTCATCCCTCTATCTTCCTTCTTGATAGCTTCTCTAGACAACAACTAAGAAGGACCTCCTTTGGCTACTTTTGATGCCCTAGTATGCCAAACATGGTTAGTCTTGGTCAATTTGTCAAGGAGATCACTTGCCATAGTGAAAGAGTTATCCATTAAAGTGCCTTACGCCATATTATTGGCCATTGACTTATTGGAGCAACACATCATCACTCAATCCATTGTTGTGATATTATTTGAGCTTATTTTTGCATTGAAGCCATGCGTCATGTAGGGCCTCATCCAGTAATTGATGAAAATACAAATCTCATCTCAGAGTTGTAGCATACGAGATAGAGGGAAGAATCTCTTAAGGAATGCTTCTACTAGCTAGGCCCAAGTGGTGATAGATTTGGCCGGTAAATCATCCAATCATATTGTTGCTTTCCCCATAAGAGAAAAGGGGAAGTTTCTCAACTTGACCGCTTTTTCCGATATATTTGGTTGGCAATAGGAATAGCAAACCTCGTTGAAATTCCTCAAAGTGCCTATTCCGGATCGTCTGAACCCGATCCTCCGAACAAGCCCTTGTTGTTCAATATGTGGAGCATGGTGCACTAATATGGAAACCTCCATTTACCAGAATTTTAGGTGGCCGGATAGCGTTAGCAAAGTTTGCTATCTTAATGTTTCCCTCATCATCATATTCCGTCATAGTACCTAGAACCACACAAACAACAAGTACATGTAAAATAAGAAAGAAAGAATTAGTAAAGTTATCACACTACAAATAGGTAATTTCAAGACCGTATTTCCCGGTAATGGCAGCAAAATTTGATCACTCCCAAATTACACATTGCAATGGTATAGTGTTGTCATTGTCAAATATAGTAACTCAAGTATGTTGGGGTCAAATCCCACAGAAAATACGACGAGAAACATGTCCTATTCGTTCGCGTCATTCCTTTACTAGGTACTTTATTTCTAAAGGATAACCGAATTTTAATTTAAAAAGTTGTTTTAGTTGATTACTTATAAATTAAGAGAATGAATTAATGAAACTAAGTAATAGATTATGAGTTTAGGGTTGTGGAATTATATAATGGGATTAGTGATGGGTTATTTGACTAATTTAGGTACAGAGAATGTGGTTATATGGGTAGTACTCTTTTTCAAGTGGGGATTTCTCAATTGACCCACTTAATTTCACTATTAGGCTTTTTCAAGCCTAAAGTATATTTTTTTCAAACACCCACTTTCTACTCTTAGTTGATTCTCTTCTATTTCTAGTTGTGAATCATTAAATTGGGTTTAAGGCCAAGTCCTAATTAATATACGCCTTTCCTAGATTCTAGTTTCTTTTACAAGTGTAACCAGAGACAATGACAATAAAGGAGTGTTTGCAACCTGTTACACCCCATACTTTTGTATGTTGGATTCTTGATGAGTTGGTTAAATTAAGTTCGAAGGAATGAGTAGTGTTGGAGGTTTAATGAAGCAATCACGACATCTCTACTCTCTTATATTCGCTTGTGTGTAAAGAGAGTTGGACTAGAGTATGGTGACTTAAGAACTTTTCAAAGGATATCTATGACTTAGATGAGTATTAAGAAAGTGTTGGGAGGTTTAGAGGTCATCGGGATTGAAGAAAACACTCCTCGATGAAGTTAGTATGTTTCGCTAAATATTCCACGTCACATATCCATTCTGCCTCGTAGAAAGGGGCCGCATTTAGCATGTTCCCTTTGTAAAGTTTCTGCCACCATGTGCGGTGGAATATGCGACTGCGCATCCTGTTCTGCGACGCCGAACCCACCGCACATTAGAAGCGGTGGAAACCTTCTATATATAGCCTTGAGTGATGACTTCATTTCTTATTTAATTTCTCCCCCAACTAGATCCAAGACAAGCCCTAGAACTCTTCAAAGGTTATCCTATGTATATAGAGTGAAATCAAAGGCTTAGAAAGTGATTCAAGTGTCGTAGAAGTCGTAAATCTCGGTGAATCGTGTTCCTCCCTCTTGTGCTTGAATTTGAGGATCCTCCATGGTGAAGTAAGTTTGGGTTAGGAACTGCTCCTTGAGGTTAGAGGTAAGAAATCTCATTTCCCTTATATTCTTGAGCTTTTGGAAGTTGTAGCTAAGTTGTAAAGAGTAGAATCCTTGAGTATTGATAGAGAAATTATGATGAAAGTTGTAGAAGTTTATTGTGCTAAATTGAAACTGGAAATAGATATGAGAATATGAATATGTTGTTAATATCCTTGATGTCTTGAAAGAAGAAGAAGTAGGGTTGAAGGTATAGCTTGGTTGGCCGTGACTCAAGCTTGTTGCTCATCATATTATCGTGTTGAATTGTTGGTTGTGTTGTTGGGTTGTCTCGCCTGTTGTGGGTTTGAGGAAGTAATAAGAACAGGGGAAATATTGTACGTTCCTTATAAGTTAACTTTCGTTATATGATTAAGAGAATCATTCGCATGGTTGAAGATGGTGTCATTTTGTTATTGCATGGATCGGGAGGCAAATACGAGTTGAGCTCTTGAGTTGTCAAACTCGAGACATGTATGTGAGGCTATCTCTTCTTCCTATTGTTTGGCATGATTCCTTTGTTACAATACTTTCGATCACTCGCATGACCCTATTATTAACTTTCCCTATTAGAAATGAGTCCATAGTTAGCTAAGCAATCAAGATGATAAAGGTATAATAATAGAACATATAGAATTATGTTTTGCCTACGGGGCTATAGTAGCTTATATTTCTTGTTGACTTCGGGGCTGTGTTACTCTTGCCTTTGGAGCTATATATAGAGAGTTCATTTGGATGGGCTTATGACTTTTGACTTATAAGACAAAAGTTATAAGTTATGAATTCTAGCTTATGACTTTTGACTTATTTTTGTTATTTTGACTTAAAAACAAGTGCTTAAAAGTACTTTTTTTTTATTTTATCAAAACACTATAAAAGTGCTTATAAACTATTTTAACTTTTATAATAAGCCAATCCAAACATGCTCATACTATCCAGATTGCCTTCGGGGCTATCCAGATTGCCTTCGGGCTATGCATTTGCCTTCAGGGCTATTTATTTTCTTTTAGCTACATGATACGAGGCTAGATAGTTTGTTATGGTTTGTATAGTTGTTTAGGAATCTGAGACATGTAAGTATGGCTCCAGACTTCTGTTGACTCTTTAATTATATTCAGTATGTTTTATATTTCCAATTCAGTTATAGTTTCAGTTATTCAGTTACCTTACATACTCTGTACATTATTTCGTGCTGACATCCCTTTGTTAGGGCGCTGCATTTCATGCATGCAGGTCCTGACAGCAAGAAGGACCTCCTGAGTAGATTTGCTGAGTATCATCTTCTGTGGTAAGCTCCAGGTCATTCGGAGTTACCATGTCTAGACTTTTGTATATATACAAACTATGGGTAGGGCGGGGCACTATCCCGGCTATGATACAATTATCACTCTTTAGAGACTTGTAGACATTTCCTATGTTATAGTAGTGTCAGTATGGCGGCATTGTAGGCCCTTATATATATATATGTTTTGGCTTTGGTGTTTGAAGATACTTTAGCATATGGCCTTGTCGGCCTAAGTTGGGGACAATTTCATAGAATCCCAAATTCATTAGGGATAATTTCATAGAATCCCAAATTCATTAGGGACAATTTCATAGAATCCCAAATTGGGACTTAGGTAAACCCTATATGCATCTCTACCCATCAACAAGGAAATAACTTGATAGGAAACATGAAATAATTAACACTAACAAAAAGGTTTAGGATTTACCCCAAAGTATGGTGGTTGAGGACTCCCTTAGAAAGTCTAAAATGAGCCTCCTAGCTCCCAAAGGGTGCTTGCCAAATATATATTTTGAAATGGGGAAGAATGTCTTAAAACAGGATGTTGTCTACAGTCGATCACGCTTATGTGAACCATTCTCCGTAGAAGCGATCTTGCATCTGCGAAAGAATGCTCGCAGGAGCGGCTTTATTTAATTCCCTAGATTTCCACAGAGACGGAAGATTATTCGCAGGTGCGGGTGCCACGAACTTTCACGCCAATGTTGTCCTTATGAAATACTACCGTACGGTCGTGATCTAGATATATAAGTTCTAGGTTAACACATGCATCTAATAGAAAACACAAGGATAAGCCCTTAAAAAGGAAATCGAATAGGTGGCCTCAAGCGACCCCGGGGCTACAAGGACAAAATTGGAACTTTGGTTTAGAATTGTGTTACCCGAGATCTAAATAGTAAGAATCCCAAAAGTATTTGAAATTCATCCATAAATCGACCTTCAATTTCATAATTTATTTGAAAGATCACTTCCATGAAAATCCCAAATTTTCATAATAAAACATGGATTAAAACTAGAGATTTATACCCCTTAATAACTTCTCCTTTGTTTACAACTTTTACAACTTAAGAAGCAATCATGAAAGTTCATTTCTTGGCCTACAATTTCATAGAATCCCAAATTGGGACTTAGGTAAACCCTATATACATCTCTACCCATCAACAAGGAAATAACTTGATAGGAAACATGAAACAACTAATTAACACTAACAAAAAGGTTTAGGATTTACCCCAAAGTATGGTGATTGAGGACTCCCTTAGAAAGTCTAAAATGAGCCTCATAGATCCCAAAGAGTGCTTGCCAAATGTAGATTTCAAAATGGGGGAAAATGTCTTAAAATAGGATGTTGTCTACACTCGATCACGCTTCTGCGGACAATTCTCCGTAGAAGCGATCCCGCATCTATGAAAGAATGCCCGTAGGAGCGGCTTTATTTAATTTCCTATATTTCCACAGAGCCAAAAGATTATTTGCAGGTGCGGTCATGCACCCGCATAAAGTATCTGCTGAAGCGGAGACACTCCCATCCCCTAAATACTCGCATCTGCGGATGCAGTTAATTTTCTATAAGGGAGATTTCATCCAATTCTGAAATGCTAAGCCTAAGAAGATCCAGACCCGATATCTGACACGTATCCAAAACATCCCGAACACAACCCAATATATTTCTCGCATATAGACACTCTCTAAATCTTCTCGCATATAAACACTCTCTAAATCTTCTCGCAAACTCGAAAATCAAATATGACATTCTTTATGATGCATTTTATCCATTAATTGTTCCCAAAATTATCCCATTATGCATATATAGCAAACCTCAAGGGCTCAACCATATCTGATAGCCTCGAAAAGTGAAACAAAACTTAACTATGTTATAAAATGATGACACAGACTTGACAATTTGCAATGGGGCTTGAACCATACAACCTTGATCGAGAGTTAATTCTCCGCACCTCAAAACCTAGGAGGTTTCTACCCTTATGATGTACTCTCTGAAACCCAAAAAAAATTTACCCCGAGGCGCGTGTCACACATACCCGTGAGTCACTACATTGATAAAAGAATTGAAAAAGAGTTATTGGGTCGGAACACGGTAAGAAGTATAAAATGACCGAACGGGTCATTACATTAAGAGGTTTAGAATTCTTATTACTCTCAGTACTAAACCATTTTGACAAATCCACCTCTAATTGTATGCGTTGTGGATCAGATACAATAATTTGATCAACTTTCTGGACATTGGGATCATCATTAGGGTTCTTACTTTCACCATATGATCTGAGGTCAAAATCATTTTTTGATGATTCATCATTACTGTGATCATTATGTTGATCTGTAAAATGAATAGGTGAGTCTGCTATATAAACAACAACATCTAGTGAGTCTACTTCATAAACATTAGCATTAGGAACATCAATAGTGTGAACATCAACATCAATAGTGTGAGGAGAGGTAGAAGAAGTGTCCAACACTTCCCCTGCGATGGTAGCACTATTATTTGGTTGATACTTATCCTATTAAGGTGGAGGTAAGGTCTGTGTACACTCTATCCTCCCCAGTCCCCATGGTGTGGGATTTCACTGGGTATGTTGTTGTTGTTGTTGCTGTTATCCTGCACATTAGAGAAAAATGGTAGCACTAATATTTGGTTGAGACATATCCTACCACAAATTTGACAAGCATTATCTATGTCCTTGACTTGATTTGAACCTTGCACACTCTGATTGTTTTGAGTGTAGTTTTGTCCGGCAAGTCTGAAACCTCTTCCTCTTTAATTATAGTTAGAGTTTCCTCTATTCTGGTTATGATTACCTTTTCCTTGGGTAGATAAGGCCATGTGGTGATTTTCTTAAGGCACTTCCTCATCATCTTCTCTCATGTCAAATCCTCTAAGTGCATTGACAAATTGATTGAGTGTGTGATAGGATGCATTCCCAAGCATAACAATTATGAAAGTCCTATATTTATGACCTAAACCTCTAGCAAAGTTGATCACCTTGCTATCCTCATCAACAGGTTTGTGTATGACAACAAGACCATCACATATTCCCTTAAACTATCTACTCATCAAGTTTTTTGGATCCCAACTTGATGTTCTGCAGTTGTTGTTTTAGTTGAAACTTCTTGTCCTTTATAGCTTGAAGATATGCTTCTTTTAAGCATTCACACATTTCTTTGGTTGTAGAACAATCAACAATGAGATACATGCTTTCCTCAGTTATAGTACCTGAGATCCATGTTCTCAACAACATATATTTCTCTTCCCAAACAATGTCCACACTTTCTTCTCCTTATCTGCAACAACTTTTTCCTTTCCATCCGTGACATATGAGTTTTCTTTACTTGGTTTCTCCTCCTCCTTGATCCAGTTGATTACTTTCAGAACTTGCATGATATGAGCTCTCCAAATCAATTAGTTAGTAGTATTAAGCTTGATTGGACAAGCAACAATTAGGTAATGCAAGAAGGAAATTGACAATGACATGAGAGTTAAGTTTGAGGCTATTATGAAGAGATTCTGGGAGGGATTAAATACGTAGCTTTTGTTTTGTTTAATGCTCTGATACCATGTGGACAACACAATATAGAAATGAAAAGAGAAATTTTGTATATATTTCAAGTGACGATTTTACGTTGTTGTGTGCATATAGCCTTTTTATATAGGCTCAAGTACACTGATGGATAAACATTACAATAGTAGAGTCCTAAACTTCTAGCTACATATTTGTGTCTTATTCATGCTGATATACTATTAATACAGAATATACTACTGATATACACAGGATATACATAATCATTATCTTAATCAGTACACAGTTCTATTCCTCCTTGACTTCTGTTTCACTATAAATCTTAGTCTCCAACACTTACCCCTACTTTGGGAGGTAGAGAGGTTGTTTCTGGAAGACCCTCAATACAAAAGTAAGTGACTCAAAGTAGTGTAAAACCCCATGAAAAATACTAAAAATTATGACAAAACTATCTGAAAAAAGAAGTCATAACTACCACTAATTAAACGAAAATTAAAGTACAAAAAAACACAGAGTAGCAGTAATCGAAGGACAGTAAACTACAAGAATAATACTACGACGACTATTATGAAAGGATAACTAGGACAACGCTCAACCACCTACTAACCTTCTACCATAATATGTGTCCTCCATGACTTCCTATCTAAAGTCATGTCCTTGGTAAGTTGAATCTGCATCATGTCCTATATAATAACTTCTCTCCAATACTTCTTCCGCCTACATCTACCTCTCTTGAAGTTGTCCATAGCCAACCTCTCACACCTTCGTACTAGAGAATTTGTGCATCTCCATTACACATGCCCGAACCATCTCAGCGTCGCTTCTTGCATCTTATCCTCCACTGAGGTCACTCCCACCTTGTTCCAGATATCATCATTCCTAATCATATCTCTCTTAGTATACCCACACATCCATTGCAACATCCTCATTTCTGCAACTTTCATCTTTTGAATGTGAGGGTTCTTGAATGAACAACACTCCGCCACATACAACATAATTGATCTAACCACCACTCTATAAAATTTACCTTTAAATTTTAGTGGCACATTCGTATTGCATAAGACTCCGGATGTGAGCCTCCATTTTATCAACCGGCACAAATACAATGTGTGATATCATCGTTAATCTCTCATTTCCCTTGGATAATAGACCCAAAATACTTGAAACTTCCTTTATTTTGAATGACCTGAGTACCAAGCCTCACTTCCATGTCAGCCTCATGTTTAACGTTACTGAACTTGCACTCCAAGTATACAATTGGTCCTACTCAACCTGAAACCTTTAGACTCCAGAGTCTGTATCTAAACCTCCAGCTTAATATTCACTCCGCTACATGTCTCATCAATCAGGACTATGTCATCCACGAATAACATACAACAAGGTACCTCCCTTTGGAGTTTTCCGCCTCAGTCCATCAATCACCAAGACAAATAAAAATAGGCTAAAAGTTTATCCCTGGTGCAACTCCATCTCCACTGGAAAGTGTTCCGAGTTTCTTCCCACTGTATGTATCCTGGTCTTGGCATCATATTTTTCCTTGATCGCCCTAGTATACGTCAAAAGTACACCTCTAGCGTCCAAGTATCTCTATAGAACCTCTCTTGAGACTAATTTGTCATATGTCTTTTCTAGGTCGATCAATACAATATGTAGGTCCTTCTTTCTCTCCTTGTACTGCTCTATCAGTCTCCTTACAAGATGAATGACTTCTGAAGTCTAGAGCCCCAACATGAAGCCGAATCGGTTTTCGGAGATAGACATGTCTCTCCTCACCCTCATTTCCACCACCCTCTTCCAAATTTTCACATTGTCGCTTAGCAATTTGATACCCCTATAGTTATTGCAATTCGAATATCACCCTTTATTTTTGTACAAATAAATTATTAAAATGGTTGCATGCTTGGCAACACCAACTATCAGAAATTCACCAATCTACATGTGACATGTGAATAATAACAGTTAAGTACCACAATCAGTAGCTAGATAGTACGGCTTTAGTTACATGTCTAATTTTTTTTCAAAACTTTTCAGTATTTGATGCATAGACACAGCATAAGACAAATAGAAAATTATTCATACTAAAAATTTATCCATTCACAAATCTCAAATTCAAAACCTTTGATTATCTTTTTGACTGTACACATCTAATATATTCCGCGTCCATATATTTAGACAATTCCGGTCCTCCAACTTTGATCTAGAATTGGGAAAACGCGGGGATCTTCGTACTGCGTGCCAGGCTGCACTATTAATTGAGAATTATGTCCCTATTATTAATAATCCTTTGAATATATACTTCGGCCCCCATCTTATCTTCCTCTTTTAGCTTTACTTCCTGTCCAAGCTCTTTCTTCTTCTACTTCTTTTTTATTCATCTTTTTATCCCTAAAGTTGTCAAAAGGAAGGAAATGCTGCTTTTCCTCTATTGTCTAACGCCCATGCATGTTCTTGATTTGGTATGTTAGCAGTATATCCGATCTCGAGTCCCATATGCGAGTAATTAATACTCTCTCCATCTCAATTTATATGATAAAGTTTGACTGAGCATGAAATTTAAAGAATAAAGGAATATTTTTAAATTTTATAGTCTAAAACAAGTCAAATATACTTGTGTGGTTATAAATTATCTCGTTCAGCGTAAAAGATAAAATTTAAAGTTAAATTATTATCAAATAAAAAAATATATCACTCTTTTTTGGACGAACTAATAAGGAAAATATATCATATAAATTGAAACGGAGGGAATATAACTTTTGGAGGACTAGTTAACTAGCCTATTTAATTTGTATATATCCTTCAATTCATTGTACTTATTTATCACAAACCACTTTATTTATTTAATCTGTACGTACTTTTACACCCAGAGTTAGACTTGTTGTTATTAAATAATATTTATTTGTATTGCTCTTAGAAGTTGACTGGTTCATAAACAAAATAGGCAGAAATTAATATAAGAATTGGTAATGCATGAATCGTAACATTTAGATATCGGGCATTTGATTCTTTGTATATTGAAATAGGATATATTGTGTGAAATTTAAAACATAATTTTATTTTTCATAGACTTAATAAAATTGAAAGGGTATTGATGATGAGTTTGAAGAAAAGCTAAATAATAATTTTTTCTTTGATACTTAATCCATGTAATGCTATTCTATGCTTGGGTACATAATAATATACGAATTAATGTATTAACCTATACCAGGATTAGGAACAGTGGATTCAAAATATATACAAATCAAACACTAAATAAAACATTACCAAATTTTATATTATAATTATCTCATTATAGTACATCAAATCGGTCAAACAATTCCTTAGTGTTTATGTAGCATGTCAAATAAAGTCCTGTCACTGTTTTGTAATTAAAAAGAAGTGGTAACTTTAAAGTTTGTCTAGAAGTTTTGAGCATGAAATGATTGCATGGGTTTGCAACATTATGTTACTGTTTTTGAAGAATGACGAGGAATTCTTTATCCTGTTAAGAAAAATTATTGTGCAAATATAACATTAGGAATTTCTCCTCCTCCTCCTACTCCTCCATTTTCTTCATATGTGCAATAAGAAATTAAAGACGTGTTGTTTATCTATGATTGTTTTGTATTGATTTTGGTTGAAAAAGCTTGAAGGACATCATTGTTGAATTTATTTAGCTTGTTAATTTGTAGAAGAAAAACAAAGTGAATTTATTAATTTTTAAAGGTTTGAGTTGAATCTAATATTGAAAATTAATGGAACTGGTTAAAAAGGTGGATACTAAATTTGGAGTCAGGTGAAATTGATTTGGAACAATTAATATCAATGTTGAAGCAAATGTGTTGCTAAATTTTCTATGCGGCAATGGTGATTGTCAGGATTTGGCGGTCATATTCCTGACAATCACCTAAACTTGCTATTAGTTACTAAAATCCTGGCAATTTGTCTGGATTTGTGGTCAGAATCCCGACAATCACCATATGTTGATAAGGAAATGCTATGCAATATAATATAAAAGATTATGGCTATCCGTTAGAATTCGTTCCCTCTTCTAAGAAAATAATTATTTTTACTATATATTTTAAAGAGGTTAAATTTAAATAATGACACCGAATAATCCTATTTATGCAAATCAATCCAGAATGTTAAGCATGAACATAGTTCAATCATAGAAAGCAATGATCATAATTGATTCTATTAGTCGCTACTTTTCTTCCCTTGTTCTTTATCCGCAATAGCTGTACTTCGAGAAATCGTATATGGCCATCACTTTATTTGCACTTAATTCATGAGTTCATTGTTTTTTTCTAAGTACGCGTTGGTTACAAAGGAGGCAGGAAACGGAAATTACAAGTAACTGTTAATATAAGAATTGAAATTACAATTCAACTAGAAAACTGAAAATTACAAAAATGTTGAACAAGAAAAACTGGAACTGTTTTCTGTTTTTGGTGTATGCTGAGTCGAGTGTGGCACTCTGTCTTTAAGACAATATTGCCCCGTATGTATCCTTTATACGTCTTGGACAACTGTCTCCCAAGATAAAACAACAAATGAACACTTGAGCAAAGGAAACTCAAATGCTACCGTGAAGAATATTGAGTAACGAAATGATGCTTGGAAGGTGTAGGAAGAATTGTTTTCTGCTTGTGTATTTTCGTGTATTGTAAGTGTCCTCAACAATGATGCAAGGGGGTGCTTATATAGGTGAGGGAGAGGATGTTTAACTGCCTCCATAACTGCCATTATTGGCCAAGTAATGACCATTATGGAGATAGTAAAGCCACCAAAATAAATGGTGAGAAAGACCAATGGATTGGCCATTATAGGAGGAGTAATTCAGCCAAAATAAATGGCTGAATTGAGTCTTTGTGGCGTTCGATCTTCTCTCGACTTTACGGAAATTTCTGGACCAAACTGTACATCTGAAAGAATTCTGGTCCAAACTGTACATATGAAACTTCTGGGATCAAACTGTACATCTGGCAAAGTTCTCTGGCCCAAAAAGATAATATCAGAAGACCCGTGACCCCGGAACCGGAAGGGCGGCGGCGCGCGTGTGGGCTTTCCTCAAACCGAAGCACATCTAGGTCCTCCCTCCTTTAAACACATGGGATACCCCTTGGGGTCCCAAACCCCAAACCAATTTTGAGTCTTATATACACAACAATTCTTTCTTCCTCTACCGATGAGGGAGAATTGAACCCAACCACACTTTTTCATACTTCAAACACCTCACTTCGTGAACCAATATCTCTTTCATTTCTCAATGAAATTTGACGATTCTTGGCCCTACGGTTATCTACGTACTTAGTAGATCATGCACGTGTGAAGAACCAGATTCTCCAACATGCGTAACACTAGTGTTTAAGCCGTTAAAGTTGGTCGATCGCAATTCCCGCCAAAAGCTAATTTCCAACGGTACGTAATTGGCTAAATTTGCACTTCATTATTAATTATTTATGGGGACGGTGCATGCATCGTTATCGACCTTTAGCAAGTGAGAAGCAATCTCAGCCTCTTAAATGGCTTCCTCATTATCAAGTGACTTCAAATATTTAATTAAGGGTGAGCCACATTGAATTTTATTATTTTGTAAAGATTATATTAATCAAGGATACCTTAACCACAAAAGAAAAATATTTTATGTCTTGTTATCAAAATCTCATTACCCGCAAGTTACTATTCAACAAAATTCTCTTTGCAATACAAATTACTATTTTGTGGGTATTTGTTTGAATTTCTTCAATCTGAATTTTGTGGAGCTATGTTTTAGAAAAGAAAAGAATTTTATTTTAAGCCTAATCTAGTGCTTCAAGAAAAAGGCTTTTATGATTCAAAAGGCGTATGTATGTAACTAAAATTCGTCTGTTCTTTTTGTTTACCTTCATATAAGAACAAAAAGATGATAGGAGTAAGAATTAATGATTGCGTTGAATCTTCTCATGGACCATTTAATTATCCTAAATGGTGCTTCTGAGAAGATCTGGATCTATCATCTGAATTTTATGTTTAAACTCGCTATTCTATAATAATTTAACTAATTTACGAGGTTCAAAATTTATTATTTGTATTTATTTAATATAAATCAAATCTATTGAATTTAGGTGAATCCATAACATTAACACTACATCCTCCCTGCTTTTGAAGTGTGCTTTGTCTTTGCGTTTGAATGATCATTAAGATTGACGCTCGTTTAACTGAGAAACGAATTCTATTTGATCTAAACTAGAAACTGACCATGGTTTCAATTTTCTCTATTAAGGGACAAGGTACAAATGTATCCGTCAATTTTGGGATTTAGAGCATAAACTTCTCATTTAAAAAGTAGTGCATATATATTTCTGTTGTTACACAGATTCCGACCCAACTACCGTAAGAACAGAATGGAAGGGCAAAAAAGGATTCTATATTTACTTTATTTTTTAATTAAAAATAGTATGTGGCTTTAAAAAAATAAGTCTATCCATTTTTTTTTAATATACTTCTTTTTTAAAAGTCACCTGACAATTGTTTTTCTAGTATGTTGTATGGTTCGTTTAAGAAAATATCATCGTAGCTTTAAAAAGATATGTCTATCCATTTTTTAAAGAGAACCAGACCCAACTCAGCAGAAAAAAATTATCATGTGGCTTTAAAAAAATAAGTCTACTAAAAATAAATGGGTAGACTTATTTTTTAAAGTCACGTGATATTTTTTAATTCAAAAATAAACTAAATGAATTTTTAAAAAAAGTCGTGTCAGTGGGAAAGTATATTTGCGTCATTTATATAACGACAAGGGTATATATGCACCATTTTTTAACGAAAGGTATATCTACTCTAAATCGCAAAATTGAGAGACATATTTACATCCTTTTCCATTAATTAATATGCTCCATGTACGTATACCTCTCAAGTCTGAGGTTTATAATGTCAAAAGCTTCTCTTTTTTTATTCCTGGGGAGATCTTCAATTATATGTTTTTATTAATATGCTTAGTATGCGTATGCCATTCTGGTCTTGAGGTTTAGTGTGCGTGTCAAAAGCTTCTCTTCTTTTGTTACCTGAGAGCTCTGACAATTACATGTTTCTACATATTAATAATAATTTTAGATTTACTATAATATAAGTTTGATATCTTGAATCATTTCTTCAATATTAACTGGTGTATTTAAATGTTAGTAATTGTTAGTGATGTTGACCTTGCGTCTTTCAGTAATAACCAGAGTATTATATCTTAATATTGTCTGATGATATCCTATCTGTTTACTACGTGACCGTTGTGATATAATGAGCCTGAACTATTACTTTCCGTATGTTACGATCCGCTTTTACACTTGCGTATAAAAATATACCGATAACTTGGCTCATTGTTTGAACACAGAGTCACCATCTATTTTTTACGGAATTAGAAATCATTTAAAAAAGATATTTACGAAAACCTTTATTTTGAAAATCGGGGAAATGATAAGAGTTTTGATGATTTCCCGAGGAAGGTGTTAAGCAGCTCAGAAAATTCGCAAACACGGTTACCGGCGGATTTAAACATTTTTGTGGCTAAAAGTGTATTTTAAAAAAAAAAAAGTTTTGGACTTGAGTTAATAATTCATATATACTTAAATCAATGTATTTGAAATTAGTATAATCGAATTATAATTCACTTAATATTTAACCATTTATATTATCCCAACTTGTGAAATAATTCAAATGCTTGAATATTTAAGTATACTTTACTAATCATATTTATCCAAATTAAAACTTTGAATTAAATTATTTGGACTTCTTGTTTAACAACTTGAAAAGATATAGAAAATCTTTTAAGTTATTCTTACAAGTTTGGAATCGCTCATTTTACAATTTAAAGACATGAAATTGTCTTAAACAGTGTATATGAAGTATTTGAGCCCAAGTCAAGATTGAAATGAATCCAGAATACGTTTTAAGATTAAATCAGAAGGTTACTACTTAATTTTAAAAAATGTTATTTTCAGCAGATTATTGGATTTTCCTAATGAAATAACTCAATGATTTCAAATTTACTATCTTTAAACTGTTGTGACAGATTTGTGAAAAAGAAAAGGAAAGACGATAGTTTGGAAAAATTGCTTAATTCTTTATTACTTACCCGCTTAGTCCCTGCCGACCTTCAACCGGTGAGACTCCTCTCTTTCTCTCACTACCAGATGTAAACTTATTTTAGAATATCTGAAACGTTGTTAAGCATCTCTCTTAGAAGATGATGAACATGTGCTGCATTTAAAACATTTGAATAGATCATATACAATGGAGTTCTTTGGATTTTAATCATATTTTGAGTCACAAGGGAATACTTTGTTTATACATAGTTATATACTGTTTATATATTATTATACAAAGCATATACATTATATATAGCACATAAGAATGTATATGTAATGTATATTGTACTTCAGCCAGAGAAGCAAGAGCAGCAAGGCAAAAAGTGGTCTCAGGCATTTTGTATGAACTTCAATCTTATCTATGTCACAGGTTTGATGATCGCTAACGCACACAAAAGCAATCTCATCACTTTTTTTGCAGGCAGAAGGAAAGAGAAAACGAGCGAAACGAAGTGGAGCAAGGGGGAAGGAGGATCTACTTGGAATTAACAACTTCTGAATCTACTTCTACTTAATATGCAGATGATAGGTTCCTATGTATCCTTAGACAATCTTAAAGAGTTTATTATAAATTTTTGGTCTCTTGCAGCCAAAATTAATAGCTATTCATCTCGCATAATAATCCATACTAGCTTTCCAAAGTTCCTACTGCTATCTGCCTAAGTTATCTCCACCAGTCATGGCCATTGGCATGGGTGGCAGTTGTCATTGATGTGCTTTTACTTCACTAACTATATTTTAAATGCAGGTCAGAGGCTTTATGATTCAGCTGCAAAGCTTCGTCTTCCTGATTTTCCAGCCTTTGCATTAGAGTGTCTCTCAAATCGCAACTCCTTAGTGTATGGAGACTTGTATGGTATAGGAGAAGAAGCACCAACCATCTTTCGACGAACACTACGCTATGAAGGTATCTTACATTACTGGGGTTCATACAAACGCTCTTGGTTAAAGAGACTTGAGTTCTGACCAAGGGTTCAAATGAAATTGGGAACAATGAGATTGCTCTAGAAAGAGAGCTTTTAGATTTTAATTTCATCCATATAATGCATTAAAAGTGGAAAACACAATGTTCAAAAGATGTTGTAACACCGCCCTTCTCTAATTGTTAATCCGCTTTATGGTTTTGGCAAGTCAGCTATCCTTGTGAATTGTGTGATTACCTCGTCTAAAAGCTTTTCTTTATTTATTTAGGTCTGTGACACGCCACTCAGGTGGAGCACATAATTAGTTTTCTTAGTCAAGCATGTGGAATATTTTTCTGTAAATGACAACCTTGTCTAAAAGTTTTAAGTTATTTGAGTTGGGACGGTTTTATTTATTTATTTTCAGTCTTTGAAAATTCTAAACTTTGAATACAATTTTTCTAAATAGTTCCTAGTTTGAACTTGATAACATCTTCAGTTTTAACTAGTTCATGTCACTTCCCATTTAACTCCAAACTGGTAAGATATAAATGCAAAAAAATGCAAAGTGTGTGATTCTTTGAGATTGTGGTAGTAATAGACTTGATGCTTTCTTGTCATCATATTTTATGTTGACATCATATGGATTGATATTTTCCGCAGGTTTTAGTCAAATAATGGGGACACTTGTCAAGATGGGATTCTTCTGTACAGAATCTACTCTGATTCTTAAAGATGGGATCAGACCCACACACAGCATTTTTTCTAGGACTTATTGGAATCAATGGATTGATGAAAAATACATCACAGATAGGATCTTAGCTCTTGGGCTTTGCAAAGACAAGGACACTGCAGTTAAGACCACAAAAACAATAATGTAAGTTGAAACGATTATCTAAGGTCAATCAGTTCTTACTTGAATCTCTGGATGAGTATGTTCTTTGAACGAATATATTGGTATAAAATGTGAATTGCTGTTTTTTATTCAGTAAAACAATGTTTTGATTGAATGATAAGGGGTTTACTTAATATCCAAATAGATTTTTGGGATTTCAAGAGCCTACAGAAATACCATCATCCTGCAAATCTCCATTTGAAGTTACGTGTTTGCGCATGCAAGAGAGATTAGCGTACTCCAAAACAGAGCAGGTAGTTCTCAGAATCACTTATTATTACATGCAACAAATGACCTGGATTACCACTGATGTCACTTATTGTTGGATTTCTATGGTACTTTATAATGCAGTACGGGAAGTAAATAACTATTACAAGTATTCGAAAGGATGAACAAATATTCAATCTTCAGAAATTGAATCTTGTTGAACAAATAGGCCAATCTTCTTTTCTTGCCGCAAGCTCGTTGTGTCTTGAATCTTGATCACCTTGCAAAGCCAATGTTGAGAACTGCCGCAAGTTTGTTGTGTCTTGAATGTTGATATCCTGAAATCAAGAAACAACTAAATCTGGATGGTTACAACGTTGTGTGTTGAGTCGAGGATAGCCCTCTATCCTTAAGACAATATTGTCCCGTATATATGCTTTTACGTTAGCGGGCAATAGTCTCCCAAGATAAAACAACACTTTAATCTCAACACTACAAAGCCAATAGGTTGAGCCTGCCGAATAAAACAAATATGACTCGACTTGCTGAAGATATGGAATAGGAAGGAAGAGTTTCTCTTTACTCTTCTCTTTTGTCTCTGTGTATATAGTGTGTCTCTGTAGTGTATATGTGAGGGTTTGGTCACTGTTTTCTCATCACAGTTTGCTCACAGTTTGCTCACTGTTTTCGTGACTGTTTTCCTGTGTCTTTTTCGTCTGTTTTGTGGCCTATTTCTTACTACTGTTTTGAGCCAAATGAAGCTCAATATATAGCATGAGGAGGGGTTGTCCAACAGCCACAAACAAGGTTGTAATGGCCTTTAAAGGATGGCTGTAATGGCAGGTTTTAATGCCATGAATGAGGTGAATTAAGGTCATGAAGGAGGCTGCTCAATTTTCCAACTAATGGGCTGTTAATGGAGAGTTAATCAGCCAAGTAATGGCTGATTAATGCTCCAAAACGTAGTCCAACGGCCTTCCATCACCTTCTCAGAAACTCTGGGGACCAAACTATAAATATTGAAACTTCAGGGACAAAACTGTACATATGAAATAATTCTAGTCCAAACTGTACATATGAAACTTTAGGGATCAAACTGTACATCTGGCAGAGTTCTCTGGTCCAAAAAGATAATATTAGACAACCCCACAGCCCGGAACCGGACGGGCGGGTGGCGACGCGCGTGTGGGCTTAGCCTTGAACCCAAGCACATCTAGGTCTTCCCTCCTTTAAACACATGGGATACCCCTTGGGGTCCCAAACCCTTTACCAATTAGAGACTTATATAGAGAGCAATTCTTCCTATTCCCACCGATGTGGTAGATTTGTCCCACACCACATTTTCATGTCTCAAACACCTTACTTCGTGGACCAATATCTCTTTCATTTCTCAACAAAATTAGACGATTCTTGGCCCTACGGTCATCTACTCACTTCGTAGATCATGCATGTGCGAAGAGACAAGGTCTCCAACATGCGGAACACTAGTGTTTAATTCATCAAAGATGGGTGGACGCATCTCCCCGTCAAAGGCTAATTTCCAACACTTATGTTTTAGGACATGGTGCTTTTACACCATGAAGTGGTTGTAGATTACCCAGACGGCCATGCTGAAACCCATAGATCCACATTCTTGGAATTCGGGAGGACAGAGAACCGGAAAACTGCCATGGCAATGGCTCTTACAGTAGGGGAATCGGCAGCCACTGGAGCTCTGGTATTCTTCTGTTTAATTTGTGCCTAGTCATCACTAGCAACTATATGTTATGGATGGAGCCATAGTTTACTCTCTTTTGCCAATTGCAGCTATTACTTGCAAACAAGATTAAAGCAAATGGTGTATTAAGGCCTATTGATCCAGAAGTTTATGAGCCAGGTAGTTCAGCACCATTCGTTTCTAAGTTTTTGTCTAGGGAGAAAAAGATGCTTGCATAGAAATGAATAATCCATTTCGATTTCGTAACATTAGGTGTGATTGGTATGATACAAAATGATTTTAATGAAAAACATAATTTCATTAGGCTTAGAAATTGATTGTTGTAAAATATGTTTTCATTTAAGGAAATTGTTTTATTAATGTAGGACAACTACTCACCGTAAATGATTTTGAAAGAAGAAATTTCTTCCAAGATAATGTGGATGAAACATAAAGAAATTCTCAAATAAGATATGAACCCGAGGTTGTCTTCCTTTTAAGGAATGTGATTTGCTGATATCGAAAGTAGTGATTTTGTTCTTGGTTTTTATATCAAATGAATAGTATATTTTTTATTTCAAACGGATGGTATATATTTTATTTCAAACGAGTAGTACACAGTTTATTTCTCCTTTCGTTTTTGCCAAAATATAACAGAAGAATTTTTTTTAAAACTGTTGCTTGATAATTTTGTTAAACAAGGTAATATACCTGTGATATACACTTGATATACATAAGTGTATATCACGGGTAATGACCCATCACGGGCAGATTGCCCATCAAGGCAGATTGTATATTTGATATATATATTTGTAGTATATTATAGTGTAAAGGTTACCTTAATTAGTCTTGTACACTTACCATAATTGTATAGTTAGAATTATGGTAGAATAAGATTTTAGGAGTAGAATAGGAATATGATTCTCCTATTATGAAAATATGTAACTTGTATATATACCTTTCAATTAATGAAAATAATCAAGGGGATTATTTCTTTCAAATTTTTATGTTGTAGAGTTCCTGTATTCTCTTTCCGGAAAAGAAAGTAGAACTATTTGTTGTCACCCTTAGGTAAACCACCCTTCCTCTCAACAAAATATTAATACAACAATCGGTTATCAAAAACAATTACTTGAGCAATCACTTGCCTTTTGAATAAGCAAACAGATAACTCTATGTATGCTTACTTATTCTATCAGCAGTTAACATGCATACAACGGATAAATTGTCTTTCTATTTTGGTCATGCATCAGCTATAGTTGTGATTGTAAGAACTACTAGTGACATAATAGTTCCTTGTCTGTTATTTTTGCAGCACTGGATATTTTGGAAGCGTATGATTTCAAGTTGCTGGAGAAGATTGAATAATCAAAACCAAGAGTAGTTAATACGATTGGGTTTTCCCGGTGAGGTCTAGAATATTTGTTTAGTACTTTAGAGCTATACAAATATTTAGTTTCTGTCACTTAACTTTAGGTTTCTTGACAACTACTATATAATTTGTTAACTTTCACCAATGTAACTACGTCTATTGTGATTTTGTTCCTAGGTTGGAGGTTGTTGGTTTCTATATTAGACCTAGTACTAGTATTGCACCAGAAAGAACAAGTGTATTTGAGCCTGCAACAGATGAGCAACTAAATCAAATACTTCGTCTGAAGTTTGCCAAACACTGGTTACAAGTAAAATACTTTTAAAAACTGCAAATAACTTAAATAGCTGGGTAAAACTAGTTAGTGGATGCAATTCCTACAAAAGAAAACAGAACACATACTTGCAACATACCCACTGAAATCCCACAAAGTGGGGTTTGAGAAGGTCATTCCGGCCACATACAACAACATACCCAGTGAATCAAAACAGAATACATACTTCAACTAGAAAAAAAAATTAGAATATCATCTTTATCTTTATGGATTGCAAGTGTACAGTGAGACCGGTCGACTCTAACCTATCTAAATAAGTCTCATTACTAACACTCCGAGAATTTTACATCTCTACAGAGCAGAAAGGGAAAACGGAATTTAACCAGCTTCTTAATAGCAGAGGCTTGACCCTTGCTTTTAAAATATGAAGTCAAATTGAATACACATCATACGTTTTATTTTTCTGAGTCTACTTTGGAGAGGAATTCCTGGGAACTATCCATGAAGCTAATTGATGCTCCACTTCTCCCCAGTTGTGCACTTTCTTAACCATGGGATGCCCATTAAGTGACTCACTTTTGGACCATGGATATGAATTTTCATAATCAAAGAGAAGAACCTTGATTCCAACTTGCGCACACTCGATAGCATACCTCGGGTTGTCATCAATCAAAACAGTTGCTCCCAAGGACCTAGCACAAGCAGTTATCTAAAGTTAGTCAAACAGCGAACTTTCATAAAGGGTTTCACAGGACTAAGAAAACAATATAGTGAGACAGGCAACATGGTGTTCTAGCTAGATACAAAAACAAGAGGGGTAACAATCTTCTGCTTTGTATCATTATGTGGAAAACTGAAAATGGCATATCTAAGGTCAAACAACTTACAATAAGAAGCGTTTAAGAGGCCTACGGAAACCAATATAATGAGACTGACAAAATGATAAGCTAGCGAGATATCAAAATGGATGCGGGTATCAATCTGCTGCTTTATGACATTATCTGAAATTGGTGAGGCATTGCAGAAAAACAGAACAAAGAAAGATAAAAGCAAAACCGGAAAACGAGATTGATGATATACACCTGCACATATCTGATTTGGCTATAGACTGCCCATTCAATGCAAAGTGATTGCCGAAGTGCATATCCTGAAATAATCCAGGATAGTGCCTCTCAATCCACTCAATAGTGTGATCTTTAATGGCGTTTTGCCGGGACCTATCAAAACATTGGTTAAAATAGTTACTAAGCAAATGCTCCGTGCAAAAGGTATCAATTAATTGAAAGGGTCCTCAAACTACGTACGTCACAATTGACAGGTTACAGAATCTAGACAACTTTTGAAGAGTCTGTCGAGCACCAGGAATTGGACGAATTCCGGTCTTGAAATAAGAGGTCTTGAAGAATTCATGGACACGGATATCAGCTGCCACAATATTTTATGTAAGGTCAATAACAGAAATGTTCATTCACTGATGCCGTACAGGTTGAACCATAAAAAAGTGACAAGCAGAAAGCAACAAGGTCTCAAGGGCTTTAAGCAAGGAGCAAATCAACAGATCACAGAAGCAAATATAGAAAATGCATAACCTTGTACAACATACACCAAATATCACATCCATAAACTAAAAGAATGATAAAGCATCTAGATCAAATTAACGTGATGCCATATGTCTAAATCAATTGCAGCAATCCACACCCATCAATTTTTCAGTTATTACTACACTAAATTAACAGCAAACAGTCAGTTTATTTCAATTTTTTCAATTTCAATTGCTAATTAAAGTCTTTTCTATTGTCAAAGTATTATAAATGCCAATTAAAATGAAGAAGAGCAGTAGAAGTAACAAAGGTGCGGCAAAATAATAGTAATCAGTACACTAACAAAGAACCAGAAGAGATATACTTGTTTGGAGGAGCAGAGGCAAGAAGCGCATACACAGAAGTAGAGGCATGCAAGAGGAGAAAAAGCAACAGGGTTGGAGCCAGAACATGGGATGAAAAAGTGGAGCAGGAGAAGAAGCAGTAGTAAAGAAGACGAAGACGAAGACGAAGACGAAGACGAAGACGAAGACGAAGACGAAGACGAAGACGAAGACGAAGACGAAGACGAAGACGAAGACGAAGACGAAGACGAAGACGAAGACGAAGACGAAGACGAAGACGAAGACGAAGACGAAGAGAGGAGTGCAGGAAGGAAGAAGAGATAGGAGAAGGCAAAGGCAAAAACTGCAGAAGACGAGATAAGCAAACTAACCCAAGAGATGAAGAAAGAAAGATACGTAGCTGTACTTGTAGGCTGAAGTGCAGTCAAATCAGTTAGAAGTTGGGAGCATTCAAAGTTGAAGTCTGGATCAGACAGGCAAAGCCACAAAGGATGCAACAGATATGACCGTAGCAGCGCAGCCCCAAATCCTCTCCTTTTCTTTACCCCTTTGCCAAGGGAACCATAGCTTAGAAAAGGACACCAACACTTAACAGTACACTACACTCCACGTCGATGTGCTTTATTGCAGTCTCTTTTCACACCGTTACCTATGATCTCTTTCAAAAATAAAGATAGCTTGTTTCACATGGTTGGTGGCTAGGGAAGCATGCTTGACACACCAAAACCTACAGAAAAGGGGGACTCAGTCGAGCTCCAGATGTCTTGTGCTAGGAGGAAGCAGAAAGTCAGAAACCAATAGTCATCTATTTCTGCAATGTAAGGTCACTGATATTCTTTGGCAATTGTTTTTGTATTTGGCTGTGGTAAATGGGTAATGCCTAAATATATACAAAGGACCTTTTGTGGAGTTGGAACAATGCAGCAGGAAGTATCAGACAAAAGAAGTGATGGAAGGTTGACCCAGCTTGCATATGGTGGACTGTATGGAAAGAGAGGAATGCTAGATGTTTTGAAGACATTACATGCTCCATACAGAAGATCAAGATAAAGTGTTTTTAGACTTAGCTGCTTTGATGTAAGGAAAATTATGTAGAGGATGCAGAAACCTTATTTTAGAATTTTTTGAATCCTTGTAAGATGCGCAAGGATTTTTGTAATTGTAAATATTCAGACCAGAACCAACTTGGTGTTGATGAATACAAATGTTACCTTTCTCCACAAAAAAAAAAACTGTTCTTTCAGGAAACTCCTTTCTAATGTCTCATTCTATTCCCTTATATGCTGTCAAACTAACTTAAAAGGTGAAGAGCGAAATTCAGGGTCCTGCATAGCATAGCATAGATAATATAGTGATCATATTAATAAGGTGATAAAAGAACGCCAAGAGAGGATTCAAAGTAGGTCGTCTTTGACAGAGTGTTTTGAGCCATTGCTAAAGCATTACTTTCAAATCTAATTGGAAAAGAAGAGAATAAAATGAGACCACAATAGACAATTATATCAATGGAAGGAACTTTGTCATAATAGCATATCACAAAAAAAAAAGGAACTTAATCACATTTTCTACAACAGCGGTGTCCAACTATTCCACGGAGTACCTGCTATCTCCTGCCAACACAAGTACCGAATAATTCTACCCACCAAAGGCTTAGGCAAATGGGAAGAAATCACCTACTGTTTTTTGCCTCTACTGGATTCTTTTTTCCAAATACCACCATTGTGGTTGGGGGTTAGGCCATGACCCATACTTTGTACATATATGTCAGAGAAGAACAAAACATGGACAAGGAGATAAACCTTAGCCTTCCTCTACTAGGATTTGAACCTTAGTCTCCAAGTTTCACCTACTTTATTGACCGCTAGGGACACCCTTTGGGAAGTTGCAACTTAGTAGCAATATTATGACCAAAATAAAATAGATCTCACTTAAGCTAAATTGTACCCTCAATATCAACACCACTTAATCACAAAGATTGGAAAGAAGAGCAGGTCAAATGTCTCCACTCTGAAATGAATAAACAAAAGGAGAAAAAGAGTTGAAAAAACACCTTGAACTAGTTGTTTCTACCTAAATAACTCAACTGAAAGGAAAGACTCAATAATACCTTCATCTCTTGAGCACTTCCATATCTGCAATGATTAGAGAAAAAGTAGCTCAGAAAGGCACAAAGTTGCAGGAGAAGAAATATATTAAGGTAACCAATAGAGTGATACCTCAGTTAGAGCAGCATTTCATAAATTTTACTACCATTTCTTTGTTTACCCATTTAATATTTTGATAGGTAAAAGTGGATTAATTGTTAATACTAATTAGCAGTCAAGTGGAGGACCATTTACAAGAGATGCCAATATGTTTGCACAAAAGTCTACTTATAAAAACAATGAGAAAACAGTACACGAGTGACCCTACTACCAAAATATACTGTGCAGCACAATCTACCTTCCTTGATCCAAACTAAAACCTTTTCCCTTGATTACATCCAACTAGCATAATTTGAACCACACATTAGAAGTCTCTAACTTATGCTATTATCTTGTAGTTGATCTCTTTTTATTGTCCCCTTAATCATTCTTCTAGCCATCTTACATCAATTTGTCATGACTCTTCGCCCTATCTTCACTTCCACCCAAGAAACTCCCAAAGTTGCCCATTATCTGCCCATTATGGTTTGCAGATTCTCTTCCACTGCCATTAAGGACATTGTCCAATCACGTAATGCATCTTCATATTTGACACACTATCAAAATTTCCTTGATGCTCCATCATAACAAGTTCCAGAATCCCAATAACTACTTTGTCATCTTAAGTGTATCGCCGAGCATCTCGAACGCCCTTCCTGTGTTCATGTTGAATCTTTATTCATCTGCCATTCCCTTCTCCTTCTACTGAAGTAATAAATTAAGCCCCTTTAATCTCATTACCTTTTATAGCCTTCTTTTCTTCCTGCGTCTATCAATTTTGCATTGAGAGAGAGAGGAAGAAGAAAGCCCACCGTCAAAGCAGAATGGAGGATGGGACTGAACTCTCAATCTCAGCTTCTGTTTGATATGGTGTCTTCTCATACACCTGTCCTATAAAAAAAATATTTCTACTTCCCTTTTTTCGAACTTCTGCAAATTGTGTCCACTTCCCTAAAAGATTTAATACTACAAATGGAATCATGTGGCACCTATTTATTTAATACAACTATCTCTTGTGTTCTTTGATCAGGCACTAGGAGATTTAGCATCCAACTTTTCTTTATTTTTATTCTTAAAAACACAAAAGTAACCAAATTGGTCATTTCCCATAACCAATAGTAAGGCAAATCACGTTACAGCTCTTCTTCTAAATTGGGATTGAGAGAGCATTTTCTGTTCTCATTAGTCCCATCAAATGAGTGGAAGATATTGGTAAATCCATTCCAACTGGAGCGCTGAATCTTTCATCGCATAAATCTTCATTCAGTTGCCAGCTGAGTAAACCCTCGTTTTCTTCTCTCGTGCTATTAATTGCTTTGCAGTGCCCGTTAGGCAAATATCATAAATTGGATCATTAAAAGAAACTAGTCTTATATTCAGTGTTGTCAAAGGTGAAAAGCATAGAAAAGCACCAAAAGCCAAAGTCGTCTTATGACATAAATAAAATGCAAGACAGTTGAAAAGCATGGTACCTTGAAGAATTCATATACATGATACTCGGACACCGAATGGTATGCTGAGTAACGATCTGCAACAAATTCGTTGAGAGCTGAAACAAAGTTCCCAAGGACTGCAAACCAGCAAATAAACCAGATAAGGATGACAGAATAGCACACACGATCGGTTTTTGTTAGTGCCAGTAACACAAATTTAAAACCAAAAAAAAGATGAGAGAATTACAAGGAAAAGAGAGTGAAAGAAGGATCAGTACCGCCAACATTATGTGAATAGGGCAAGCAACCTTGCAAATGACAGTGATACCACAAAATCATGCTCTCTCTGTTTCAATTTATTTGTCTTACTTTCTTTTTAGTCTGTTTCCAAAAAAATATCTCTTTCCTAATTTGGCAACTCTTTAATTTCAACATCCCACATAGCTTGTTTAAGACAACAAGATTAAAGGTATTTTGATACATTAGTTTAAGACCACAAAATTCAAAGGTCATCTTTACTTTCTTAAACTCCATGCCCAGTCAAACTAAGACAATCAAATTAAAACTGAGGGAGTATGTGTTTTGGATAAGCATGATTACAAACTATGTAAAAATGCTGATCATATACTTTTCGGAGATTTGTTGGAGTGACTGCAAATAAATGAAAGACTCGCGCATGAACCACAATCCTAACAACCTTACATTACAAGCTAAAAGTTTTTTTTAATACCTTCATCAACATCAACAGCTACAACGACTTTATCCTGTAAATCCTGGTTAAAGAATCCACCACAGCTTCCTCTATGAGATGAGTTGTTGTTAGTATCCTTAGTTGCACTACTCGAACTAGCTTCCTTAGCATCATGTAACAAGACCTGTGCCCTCTGAAATCCGTTCATATACTTATTGTTGTTACCCGCACAACTTATATTTGAATCATTAGAACAACAACCCCAAAGCCTGAGATTCGTCAAATTATTAAAAGGGTATTTTCCACCACCACCATGTGGAGCAATGGAAGTCGATAAAAACTTGACACATGACAAAAACTGAAACCCCTTATTATTAGATAATAAAAATGAATCTTTTGGGCCAACAGAAAAGGTAGATGTAATGGCCATTAAAGGATGATGATTAAAACTATTGTGAATCGGAAATAAACGCTTCACGCAGCTTCTCCTTCTTATCATAACGATACTAAAAAATATACCCTTCCACACATCTAGCAAAAAATCAAGAACAATGAAAATTTCAAGAAAGATAATGTCCTTGTTGTTTTTACGTCCCAATAGCTTCAAAATCCAAAAGGGTCCTCAAAAATGGTGTCTCTTTATTGGATTTGGTCAACGAACCTGTTTGGATCAAATGTTACAATATGGGAAATGGATTTTTTTCAATTTCAAGAAAAGGGGGTTCATTTGTATAGTGTAAAAGATCGAAATGAATTGTATAAATCCCCAAAGGGGACAATTTGCAATATTGAATCAGATGTCTAACAAGTAAGAACAAGGGAGTTGCAAAATTCCAGGTGGAGAAGGTGGCGTTTCTTCATTCAACCCTAATATCCAGGGGAATAAACAGGCTCTTAAAAATGTGGTGTTCCCAATGTCCCTAAAAGAATTAAAATGCACCTAGGCGCTTTTTTTTGTGGAGCTATGTTGATAGAAACAACAAGAGAAAGGCTGTCACTAAACCCCAAGCCAATCTCGATCAAAGTCAAATCCAAACTTTCAGCACTTTAGTCTTAGACATTTACTCAACGATGTCAAATCATGTAGTACATAATTGTGTGGTACTATCAATGTTATTAAAATAAATTTTGAGTAAATATTACTTTCTCCGTTTCATCATATTTATATGATTTTAACTTGACACGAAATTTAAAAAAATAAATAAAAATTAAATTTTGTGATTGTTAGTTAAAGATATATAAAATATACTAAAATATATTTTAATCTTGTGGTTTAAACATGTCATGTTGGAGTTATGAATCATAGACATTCTCTCTTTTGTGACTCCGTGGTAGTCCAAGTTTGATGAGCAATTCTTTTTTGACAAGCTGGAGTTCTTCTTCCAGTAAGGCGCGTTGTAGTTCGTAGGGTAAGTGAACGGGGAGCTACGACTGATCGAAAAGCGAAGATAGGCGCATAGTTCAGTGATCTATCCACAAAAAAAAGGGAACTCACAGAGATAACGATCCGCTTCTTTTAAGAAGATAGGACAAGAAAACAAAGAGTTGCCAAAAAATGAAAAAATCATTATTTTTTAAACGGACTAAAAAAATTAAGATAAACACTTTGAAACAGAGGGAGTATATAAAATAAAGTACTAGTTTATGTGAATGATCAATGTGGATCGGCATATGATGATTTATTTGTCGAGATTAAGTGTAACAACTCAACCCCTCATTTTGTGTATTTACGTTCCCAAATCACGTTTCAAACATTTGTACAAGTCTATTACTATTTGAGACTTGTTGGTATAATTTGGATTGAAACCCGAGAGGTTTGGGCATGCTTCAGATCAATTTTGGAATTTGAAAGTGTTGTTGGTGCATATATCTGGTGCTTTTTGCAATTTGAAAGGATGGTTGCAATTAAAAAGGTGATAATGAACCGCGAATGCGTTTTTGACCTTTTCGAGAATGCATTAGTTGGGTTGCTATCGTTGTTGATTGGCAGGTCCAGAATAGGATGGTCTCCTAGCTAGGCCTTCTTGGCTCCCTTGAAACTATAAATAAGCATGTTTCGTGAATTATAACCATTTTGCTCTTTTTCTTTACGAGCTAGATACAAGATTGATGAGATTTTGACTTGAAAATATCACAAAACTTCAAGGTAATTACTCTAAACTCCCCTATTATGATTATACATATTTAGTGTGAATATTAATCATTAAAACATAAAATTTAATAATAGACTTTGGAGATTTTAGGTCTAGGCTATATAAATATTAAATTGAGATTTTGACCACCCAAATGGACTCGAAATAAAAATTTAAGCATAGATTTTAACTTGTGGGTTTATAAGTAACCTAAAATAGAATTTTATTTTTGGTTTTGACTATGTTGACCCAATGTTGACTTTTAGGATTGTCTTTTATTCTGATTGAGTCTTAAATAATAAATTGAGTCCAATATCTTTATTGGACACCATCGAACATGCTTTTGAATAGATTGGAGTTGTTGAGGGATTTAGGATCCAGTAAAGAGCTTTTGGAAGATACCTTGGCTTGGACCAACGTAAGTTAAATTTTTGATCTTAATAGAAAAAAATTATTAAAATTATGATTGTTTTACATATACTTTATATATGGAGATACGAGCATATGACACATTTCAAACTAGCCCCTGGATGTGACTAACACCCAGTTAATCAGCCAGAAAAGGGAGGAGGTCTACATTTACACAAGCAAATGTAGCACCTAGGAATTTTGACATCATTCTTCTTCATTATATAGTCAAGGTGATCCCCCCCCCCCCGGTCGCTTATCAGTTTTGGTAGGAAAGGCGGTCACAGGACGAAATTCTCTACCAATGAATAGATTAGTCTACTAACGTCAACAATCTCTTTCTTCATATACGAGACCGTCTACTTTTATATCCTAAACTATAGTTATGAAAGAGTTATCACTGTGGCAGCATAGATTAACATGCATGTATACTTAAGTCTTATCAGAATTTTCTTTTAAAGTCCAAATAAACGATGTACTTATAGCTCCTACTGTGACATGAGTAGTTTCAAGGTGTCATAAATCACCCATGGCTAACCTCTCACAGAAATCTAGGGGCTTACAAAAATAGTTATAAGCCTTTCTTAAATCATAAAACTCAAATAACAATCTTTCTTTACAATTCTCATTAAATAATTTCACAATAAATCACTTCTTGCTCAAATTTAAAATCAAATCAAGTCTTGCATAAAAAAACAATCATTTATATGTAAGAGAAGTCAATAATTTGAAATCATTATACTTTGATAAACATGTAAATGCATGAGATGCAAACTCAGAGAATAAGGATATATACTTTATAATACAAAATAAAATATCATTGGAAGCGCTTTATACCATGCAATGGATGATCATGATATGAGCCCGCTTGCTCTAATCAAAATTCGTATTAACTTTCTCAGCATGTTAAACAAAAACACATGATATGATCTTAATAAGAATACAACTTTAGTAAAAGTAATGTATATACTCACATTCTTCTTTCGAGAACTCCTATTTGCTCCAATCCAAATAATTCAACTTGTCAAACCAACCTCAACATAATTAATTCAAGAAATAATTCTAAAAGTCTCAAACTTAAAATAACTAATTAAGAAATATTAGGTTTGATTCTTCTCATTTTCTGGGTTCATAGTTAATCTAGGCATTAGTAGTAGTTTCTAAGAACGAAACCGACCATAATCTTCTCTAACAATCATAGTTGAAAGAGGGTTGTAAAGTTTACCTTGAAATGCCAAATGCCTTTGGTTGGAGGAAAGCCTTATTCTTGAGTTCTTGTTGACACTTTATGTTGTTGGACTTCTTCTTTAATCGAAAAGTATTTCAATTTCATATGCTTAGCACCTTTCGAATATTTGTCATTTTTAGAGAAGAAGACTGATGTAGAATTATCACAATAAAATTTTAGTGGTCTGACAATACTGTCAACTAGTCAAACTCTTGAAATAAAGTTCTACATTTAATTAGCCTGAATTGTGGCCTCAAAGCATGCCACAAACTTAGCTTCCACAGTGGATGCAGTTATAATAGACTGTTTCACACTCTTTCATGTGTTCCTCCATCTAACAAGAATAAATAACCATATATGAGTTTCTTGTATCCACACAACTAACATAATCTAAACCTGAATATCCAACCACATCAAGATGATTAGATCTTGTATAAGTGAGCATATGATTTTTTATTCCTTGCATGTATTGCAAGCTTTCCAGTGGTCCATTCCTAGACTAGTTTGATATTGGCTCAACATCCCGACAGCAAAATTGATATCTGATCGCGTACATGTTTGGGCCTACATTAGTAGTACACCCCGTATTTTCATGTTATAATGTGTCGTAAGTGATTCAATATGAGCCGGAGAAATCAAGGACCCTTACAAAGATGAAGATGGATTAAAACAAGTATTAAGGAAGTGTCGTGAGGTTAGAGATTAAACGAATCGAAGATGTTATAACCCGTATTTTTTGGGTAAAACTAGGAGTGTTTAATATGATAAAAAGATCGTGTTATGAGGTATTTGAATCGTACAATGGTCGTATGTTAAGTTTTGAAATCAAGCAAGTTATAAAACAAAAATTGGCAAAAGTCATTGCACATTACTTTCACAAGTTTGCTGAAATTTAGGTCAGATTTCACGAAGCTTTTCTCTCAATCTACTTGGAGCTACGGGGTGATCCACCCAACAAATTGAAGGATTACATGTTACACCTTGTGTTTTCATGTATATTTGTTGTCGTAACGTGGCCAATATAGGCTCAAGGATGGTAATACCCCTCCATGAGGTTTATGAAGGTTTACAGACGTATTTCATAAGTTTCAGGAAAGTTTAAGACTCATCATATCAATGGAAATAAGTTTCGACAAAAAATTGACAAAAAGGGATTTATGTGGAGCATTCTGCGGACCACACTGTAGGGCATAAAATGAACAATGAAGTTGGATTTCTGGGCAATTCTGCGGACCACAAAAGGGTTTTGCGGGCCGCAGAATGCAGGCGGTGGCCGACCTTTTGAGTTATTTAAGCGATAGATTCATCTTTTTCCATCATTCCTTGACCAAACCAAACCCTAGAACACCTCTCACACCCTCTCAAAGGTTTCATAACACCTTGATGCCAAATTAAAAGGTAAATTACCCAAGATCAACGTAAGGAAGTTCGTAAATATCGTAGAATCATTTTCTTATTTGTTATAGTGATCCTTGAGGAATTCTTAGCCGTGAAGTAAGCTGCACCACCCTAAGGTAAGTTTCATCTTCTATATGATCTTCTTAATATTTTACAAGTGTTTAGGATGGATTTGTTGGAGGTTTCTTAAAGAACAAGAACTTGTAAGGTTTTTGAAGTACGTCTTGTTATGATGAGCTATTTTATATGATTTGAAAGTTTTATATGGAGTTGTGGAGTTATGATGGGATTGTGGTGATTAGTAGGAGTAGTATGAAGATTGTTGTGATATTAGGAATAGAGTTTGAGCTAGAAATGATCTCATGAACGTATGCACGCAAGTTGTTCGATGAAATGTCTAAACAAACTTTCTTATAAGATATGAATTCGGAAATGATACACATACTTTGTATAATGTAGATAATTGATCGTGGCGCACGTGAAGGCTCGTGGAACATAACTATCTCCTTCGACAAGGTATTAAGGCTTACCCTTATTTCTATCGGCATGATCATAAGGAAAACGTCAAAGGATAAATGTTTCGTATTCAAATTATATTCTTGATGAAATTGATGTATAAGATGCACGTTCATTCTTCGTATAACGAATCATATGAATCTTGTTTGTCCCTTTATCGTGATCCAATTACCATGCCCCCAATCCGTGTCTTCACCAGTAGGCATCTTCATCTATTTGAAAGTCAAAGTATTCCACCATTCTTTGTTCCTGAGCTCTTGATCTTAGGTTTAGCGAATCCCTATCAGCAGCAACATCGTTTAAATTCCCCTTTGGTAGAGGTTGGCATTGGACATGTCATCAGTCTATCTATTCATTCTGTGTCGTGAAATCCTTAAAGGTCATTCACCGGATCTTCCCCCGATTGAAATGACTTTTACGCCATACGAACGGACAAAGGCGCAAGCCCAAGTCAAGACAAGAAAGCGAGATCCACTGGAAATAGAGGGAGAAGCCAAGCGTAATCAAGTCCTTAGCGACCCAAAAAGCAAACTTCGAGCTCGGTATTGATTCTTTATAACAAAGTTGCTTCGCTTACTCTCCTTTGAAAAGTCCTCCTTTATTCTCTTTATATTCGATTTTTAGATTAGAGAATAGGGAATAGTAGGGAAGAAGGGCTAAGGCTATTTGGCTTTGGATCCTTCCGAATGTTAGTTCATATCCGAAACCTTAGTGCTTTCCTCCGCGCCAAAGTCCGATTGATACCTTTCTTGAGAAGCCTGGCTCTGGGGGACGTGTGCCGGAAGGATGGGTAAGGTATGCTCGACCGGGTGTTGTTGGATACATGAGAAGCTAGAGTAGCTCTTGCTTGGGTAGGGACGAGGGTGTGGGTAAAGTGAGCCATAGAGAGAAGAAGAGAATAGATCCGTCATCAGTCGGGAGAAATGGTCAATGGTAGGCCTATTGCGCAGGTCACTAAGGGCGTAAGTCACCCAATTCCCTTTCCGCTGAGAGGTTTCTTTCCTTTATAAACCGTACTACACAATCACTCGCCAAGCACCCGCTTTAGCTCGTTTCTTCGAGTAGTATGGTAGCGAGGTGATATATAGTCTATCAATTCATTCATACATTGAGCCTTACTAGATAAGAGAAAGCTTTATTCGCAGTGGATAAAAGAATTGCTTGAAAAAGATCTATAGCAATGAACCACATGTCCTTGTCTATTAAGGAGAAGAGACTGGCGCAGAACTATCACCGTGAGATGCGATCACGGAATGTTTTCGACAAGGGATCAAGCTAGGGAGAGTGCTATGGTAATTGGTCAATAGGGCTCGCCACATGTGAATGCCTTCTTGCATGGCGATAGTGAAATGAAAAACGGTTTCGGACCCCTTATTTGCAAGGTGTGCTACCTACCATTCGGAGTCCGAAAACGTGGCTTACTACTTATTTTGATTGAAGTACATACAAGATGGAAATGGCTTAATCTCCATATATATGACGAAAGGGAGGAGAGTCGCTAAGACAGAAGACAGACGGCGTATTTAGCTTCGTAATATGTCGGTGTCGAGGCGGTTTGTTAACAAGGTTCATAGTTGCTATTTCCCCTTATCTGTCAGTTAGAGAAAACTAAGGACCCTCGGTTCCCGCCTAGGAGGCACAAAATCTTCCCTCGAGGGATCATAGAAGAAAGATTGAATGCAAATAGATTAGTTCAGTACAAGTAATGGGATCCAAGCGTAGGGTACATGTTCTAAGCGGTTGATAGTCGCACTCCACTTCTCCAGAGTTGCAGTTCAAAGTCCATAGGTACTCGTACATATATATTTTGGTATTTTGGATAGGACGAGGCCCTGTGCTGACCAGTTGTTGTATTATAATACTCTTAGAGGCTTGCACACAAGTATTAGAGTGTATTCATTTTGTTACTGCCTTGTCGGACTCAGTTATGTATATTATGCGTTGGGCTTTCCTACTTGCAGGTTGTCATTATATTCTTATCAGGTTATTGCTATTTGGAGGCCTTGTTAGCCCAGGTTTCGTGTCATGAGGTTCAGATACTATGGTTGGTACGCTCGGGCCTTCGGGTGCCGAGTGCCGACCACACCCTCTAAGGTTGAGGTGTGACACTACGAGTCTAGTTTTTAGTGCATTAAATTATTCATCGACCTGATATTAGAGTAGAGAGATATTCACATATTCGTCATACTGCACAGGCTATTGGGCATGCAGTGAAGGTGCTCGCCAAGGGAGCTCCAAAGCGAGAGTGTTGATCGCCTTGAGCTTCGCTCTACGAGCCAAGTGTGGCGGTGGAAGGTTCTAAGCTTCTATTAAATCGGTGGGACTTTATTTATACCTCATTTTCATTAAGAACGGATCTGAAACACTCCCAAGAGTTCTCCAAAGGTCCATTTATTCTTCAAGCTTAGATTAACCAGATTACAACTTGATTTCACCCTGGGAAAGTTCGTAGAGATTGTGTAGTTCCTTTTTTCTCTTTACTAGTGATTTGGAGATTCCTTCGAAGCCAAGATTTGAGAAGGGTTGTTATCGACATATTAGGTAAGATTTCTCTTCTCCTATATGTATTTGAGTATATCTAAATCATGTCCAAGTTGTTTGAGTGAGAACTTATGAATCGGCGATTCAAAGTCGTCCATGAATTGTTGTCATAGTGGTCTGTTTTGAAGTTGTTCTCGTGATGTTATATGGCTGAAATTGTGGAGAAAAACTTGTATATGATATTGTGTTATTGTTATATGCCTTAAAGGAAGAAATGGCGTATAAAACGTTGTGTTGTAGTTGTAAAGATGAGCTCGATGCTCGACGTGTTGTATACCGGTTTTCCCGTAGTTTGATGTTAGTTCTATTGTCATTTATTGTAGATTAAAGTGTTGTGGTGACTGCGTTCGAGTCTTTCTCTCTCTCTGTTTATGATGGCTGATAAGTATCAATGAAAAATTACCCTTATATTAATCCAGGGGAGATGATCTAGCCCTATACTTATGAAAAAATCCACAATTTTACAAATAAAGCCATAAAGTACATATGAGTGCCTTGGGAAACGAACACATGACTCGACTAAGTCTCAAATGACCCTCTAGAACTACCGAAAGCGACGAAACCCGGAAATGAACTCATATACTCAAAAGTCAACTTTGAGTCAAACTTATCAATTCTAAAATCTCTATTTTAGATTTTTATTCCGAAAATCACATAAATGTACCTCGAGATATGTGCCACGCATCCCCGCGCATCACAATCCCCACATAGAGTCTACGAGAAGGGTAATTTAGTCAAATAAGGGTCTTTAGCTAAAATGACCAGAAGGGTCGTTACACGAGTACAAATATTGTGTTTGCCTAAGATAGGGAGTGGCAAAATTAGCCCAAGCTCAAATGACCCGCCCAACCTGCCCAGGGTTTGATGGGTTTGGGCACGAGTGATTTTGACGATGGACTGGTTTGAGCTAGCCCAAGTTGTTCTATTATAAATCATCAACCAAATGAACTCATGATGATGCCCAAATTTGACCCATAAAATGTTCAATCTTAATCATTAGAGCTTCACTCTAGATTAAGATTTTTATCTATAAATAATTAATTATAATATATCATTTGTTATAATGCTTGCCCCTTATAATTATTAGTAGAGCCAACGATTTTAGCTCATATTTATAAAATCAATCCATTTAACCCATATTTTAATGAGTTTGATTACTCATATTTCAATTGGGTATATATGAGTTTCAGTCTATTTTTAACCCATAAAATATAAATAAATATGGGTAGATTATGGATATTCATATAAAAACTCATTTTTGTAATAAACAAAATCAGAGGGTGTGCTTGGTATGACGGATATTTTCTGAAAATATGTTTTCTATTTTCCCTTGTTCGAATGCACTAAATATCTTAGAAAATATTTTTCTATTTTTTTAAAAATAGGAAAAAATATTTTTCTTAAATATTTAGAGGGAAAACGTTTTCCGAAACAATAAAAACAAACCAACTCACCCCCAATCACCCACCATACCTCCCAAACCCCCATCCCACCCTCTGCCCTCTACCTTGCCTACTCCACCCCACCCCCACATACTTTAACTCAACCCCTTATCCCTTCCCCACCTCCCACCTCGCCCCATCCACCACTTACCACCCACCCCCACTCCCGCCCCCTCCCCCGCCTCAAATTTCTATTTCATTTTTTTACTTTTATAAATAAAATGTGAATTTTTTTCTTACCAACTCCCCCCACCCCGACACACCCCGACCTTCCACCCCCGAAATTTTCTATTTTATATATTTTATTTTACTTTTACAAAAAATTATAAAAATAAGAAGTTTTTTCTTGCCCCACCACCCAGCTCCCGCCCCACAAGAGATCCCTTCTCATATTTATTTGATGAAGTTTGACCTCCTATTATATGAAACTACTTATTATACAAAATAAATGTTACATATTGATTCTTTTTAAAATTTGAATACAAGGTAAAGTAATAACTAGTAAATCTTATCTATCTTGAAAGTTGCACTAAAAATAATAAGAATTTTAAAAATATATAAAGCAATTATCAAATCCTATTCACAATTATAAAAAATAAAATAATACCATATGTCAAATACTATTTTTATTTTAAAAATAAATATATGTAAAAATAAAATATCAGACAAAATAAAATAACATCATAGAATGTAAGTTTAAAATTTGTAAAAGTAATGAGTCAAGTTGGGCTATGACCCATTATTTAGCTCATCTTGACTCGTCTATCTTAACCCAAACAAGCTTTGGACAGGGTTAGATATTAACCAATCTATTGCTTAAGCCAATCTTGACCCGTCCAATTTAAGCCCAAAGGGCTCATCTGGGGTACCTAAGATGAAGAGAAGATAATTAAGGAGAAGTATTGCGAGTACATTTTAAAGGAAACTATTTGTCATCACCTTTAGATTTCTCCCTGATGCTTCATTAATAGAAGTTTTATACTAGAATGATCTTCCTATATTTCAATTTGTTTTTCGTACTTTAATATTTTAGTTTGTTTAACAAAATGTCTTTTTTCTAATTTGACAATTTTTTATTTTCAATACCTCACATGACATATTTAAGAGAACAAGATTAAATAGCATTTTGATACATTAAACATATTTTTAGTTTGAGATCACATGATCCAAAAAGCTTGTTTACTTTCTTAAACTTTGTGACAATCAAATTAAAACAAACAAGTTGAAACTAAGGAAGTAATAGTGTTTTTTTTAACATGGATGCATCGTGTACTCTTTATTATTACGTATAAATTAGTTTCACAATAGTTTAACCAAATGACATATAACCAACAAAATATATAAAACATGATGAGAACGTAAGCTCCAGATCATATTATTGCGTAGAAGAGAACAAGAGATATTATATACATGAACTCTCAAATGAGTACCCCAGAATCTAAGGCAGATACATGTAGTAGTCCAACACGAATACTAGCACAAATAAAACAAGAGAAAAATGGTTTATCATTGTAGCTGAAGATGTTCCTGGATTTACTCTCGACTCGTGCTTTCCCAAATCAATCATGACCTCAAATCTACAGTGAGAGCTGTTGCCTGAATTAGAAGGCGAAGGAGATGGATCAATTGTTGTAATGACTGATAAATTGTTAAACCTTTCACACGATCCTTTCTGTTGATTCATAGTTTGATAGTACATATTAAAGGCATACGAAGCATTGCTCTTAATGTCAAGTTCACCACATGACGAACCATATCCAAGGCTAGTGCAATCTGCATAGGTACATGCATAGTTGATACTGTCTGCCAAGTTGGGGTCGTTAACATTAGCATCAGGGGTCATCACACACCATTTCCTAGCCAAATATCGAACGCCTTTCGCTGCTGTCACGCTTCGTTTGTTACCTAAATTGAGTTGGTACTTAATGGCTCCGTCATAGTAAAAAATGCCCCAATGTCGCTCAAAATTCCCAGGTTCGATGCTCTTGGCGTCCTCATCAATGAGCCCGAAAAGGTAAATGTCCGGTGGTGTGGGCCGTTTTGGGGTACCTATGCCACGAGTAATTCGGTCTAGTAGGCCTTGATTGAACTTCCTAGCATACTCAATGTTGGCATTGGAATCACCATCGGTGGGCCAGCCGATTTCTCCTACGATTATAGGCAATGACCCGAAACCATTTTTCTCGAGAGCCCAAACGAGGGTATCATAATTAGCTTCGAAAACATTGGTGTACGAGATTGAACCATCGACAACAGGGGACGAAGTTCCGGAGAAGAAGGCGAAGTCAATTGGGAAATGGGGATCAGCGTAGAGGCTAAGGAACGGGTAGATGTTAATGGTGAGAGGACCCCCGTTGTCTCTTAAGAACTTGACGATCTTCATCATGAGATCATGAATGTCTATTCTGAAATCCCCACCCGAGGGAACTCCAGTGTCAGTTTGATACACATCAGCATTAATTGGAACCGTAAGCTTGACTTGTCGACCTAGGCCTGCTTTGATAAGAGCCGCTTGCACATTTTCTAGGGCCGGAAGTGTTGTGTTAAGGAACATGTTTTTGTAGGCTTTCAGAAAAGGCTCATTTCCCACCGCAACATACCTGAGAGACAATCAAAATGTATTTTTATATCAATTGCTTATTCTAAGTAGTTATTTCTTCTCTTTTATTAGAACTTGAGACTGACCATGTAAGAGAACTAATATAGGCATACTTATGGGAGGATGTGTCAACACTTCTTTTTTCTTACATTTTTCATAAATTGTTAGGGATGACGAACTAATTAATTGTAAACCAATGATACACCACCAATATACTATTAATGGATTTAGAATTATGGTAAGCAAATAAACAAACCTGATATCGACGCCATTCTTGGAAATAAAGGAGGAAACATTCTGTTGCACCCATTGTTCAGCAGCACGAACACTGCCGGACAAAGTTGCCAACATGTCATTAGGTATCCCAACCATAACCTGAACACCTGATCTTCCCAGCGCCTTTAGCGCTCCTGGATCAGCTTCGAACAACTTCACTTTGTTGAATCCGTTCTCTTTCAGCAGCTTCACTACAATGTCTGGTGGAAGTGGATGAGTAGCCCTCGTTCCCCAGTTCACGCCTAGACCCTCCGCGGTTAAACAATTTTCGAGTGTGACGAACAAAATCCACAAGAAGAAGATATTGTGAAAATTAGAATGTTCCATGATATAGTAGTGAAGGTGTCGCTCATGCATATATTCTGCATGGAGTTGATTATGGGAAGGTTTATATAGGTTTGGTGTTGAAAGGGATTGTAAGTGATTAAAAGAAAGGGATCATAAGTACTTGGAGCAATTAGGAATACGTAATAGAAAGATAGCTGAGAAAGAGAAAGGAATAGAGTATGAATGCTTCCTAGGTTTCCTCTACTCTTAAGTTTTATGCTCAAGAAATGCATCTACCTACCTACCTTAGTTTGAGAGTCTACTAATTAATTTTGTATTAGGAGAATAAACATGTTATATTTTACATTTTTATTACTAAAAAAGAAGACCACCCGAATGAACTCTTGGGATGAAGGACATATTCTCACTTCTCTATGAATGATATATAAATTACGTTTTGTAAAAAAGAAAAGTGAACCCCTCATTCCTGAGGAAAAAGAAAAACCTCCCAATTCAATAAATTCATCCGTCTCAATATACTTGTCACATGTGACTTTTTAAGAATAATCAATTTTGATTAATATTTTAAGATGTATTTTTTAAAAAAGAATTACAATGTATGGTATTTTTTATAGAGTTATTTAAATTTTAATATTAAATTATTTTAATCTAATGTAACTTTCAAAATTAATCAAATTAACTTTAAAAAGCGAAATGCGATAAAGTATTTTGAGATGGAAAGAATACGTTTATGTTACCTGTAATAATAATAAATGTGGCTCAATTCCTATCAAATTGTTTCATGCTCTTTTCTTCCCCAACGATTCCTAAGAGCAATATTTATGGGAAAGGCTCGGCTCCATTACCATTTAATACCTTTTTGATGAATGACACGTTCTTGTACATATGACTTATGAGAGGCTGAGACTCTTTTTTGGCTTATTCACTCTTTTTTGGTTAATTACATTTTATTAATCCTAGCTTTACACAAAAGTTGACGAAAATGATAATAAGGAACTTTTTTAATGTAATAAAAACTTACAAAATTCTTAGAGCCCTGTATGGATAGGGATGGCAGGTGGGTATAATTTTGCGGATTCCGCACCGCACCCGCCCCAATTGGGGCGGGTATGGGTATAACTTTGGCGGGTAGTAGGCGGGTATGGGTAATGAAAATGTACCCGTCACGGGTAGGCAGGTAGGTGGTGGATTTGCAGTCATATCCGCCTACCCGCCCGCCCGCCCGCCCGCCCGCCTACCCGCCTACCCGCCCGCCCGCCCGCCTACCCGCCCGCCTACCCGCCCGCCCGCCCGCCCGCCCGCCTACCCGCCTAGCTTATATAGCTAAAATAATATCTGAGTTTTGTCTACATTTGTAATATATAGTTATTTGGGTGGATAATTTTTTGGGTTTCTTAGAAATTTTATTTTCTTGATTCTTTGTTGTGCAATGGGGAAGAGGTGAAAAAAATGGGTGGCGGGTAGGCGGACGGGTAGGCGGGCGGGTAGGTGACGGGTATAATTTTTTTTGGCTGGTACGGGTGCGGGGGAGGGGGTACCCGCACCCGCCCTGCCCAATTGCCATCCCTATGTATGGATTAGCTCATTAAAAGTAATGATAAGTATGAAGTGTTGAAACATTTTTTGAAGTGAGGAATGTGATTTTATAAATAATTAATTATGTTTTAGATAAAAATGCTAAAACTAACACCATTAAACTGTTAGTGTGTTCGATAAAAAGGTCATGAAAAACACTTTCTTCTCTTAATATAACCTTAAAATTATTTCCAATAAAATATAAATTTAAAAATATTTTTACAAGAAAAAACAATGAATGATGAAAATAGAATATAGAGAGATAATAAAAATTTAATGTTTGAAGAAAGTATTTTGAAAATTACAAACAAGGGATAAAATTGTAAGATGTTTGGTCAAACAAAAAATGTTTATAAGATGTAAAATCATAATTGATAAGTAATCAATTTATGACTTTTGGCTGATTATAAGCACTTGATTTATAAACACTTTTGGTAACCATCCTATTAGTGTGGTGCACACCACACACATAAACAAGACTCTACTAGACACAACTTGCAGACTCTCTAGGATTGACCTGCTCTGATACCAAGTTTGTCACACCCTAACCTTGGGGAGGGGGGTGGCCGACACTCGGCATCCGAAGGCCTAAGCGTACCAACCGTATTATCTGAACTTTTTGACACAAAACTAAGGCCGACAAGGCCTCCAAATAGCAATAATTTGACAAGAATATAGTGACAACTTGCACGCAGAAGAGGGCCAAAAATAGTGTATATACATAACTAAGGCCGACAAGGACGTAACAAAATGAATACACCATAATACTGGTCTGCAAGCCTCTAAGAGTAGTATAATACAACAGCTGGTCAGGACAGGATCTCGTCGTACCCAAATACCAATATATATGTATAAGTACATATCGACTATGAACTGCAACTTTGGAGAAGTGTAGTGCGACTGTTAACAGTTGAAAATAGGTACCTTACTGGGGAGGTGCACTTTCGGCCATGAACACATCATCCCAAAAAAAAGGAAACGTCAATACGGAAGATGTATTGAATATGTAAGGCGTAAACAAATACAAGTAAGAGCATCAATGAGTAAAAGAAACTGAAAACAATGACCTACAACTCAGAAGTGTTGTTGATGACCATACTGTACATAAATGGAATATAATCGCGTATATAACACCGTAGAACTCTGTGGGCACTATAATCAATATCATATCTGTATAGCTGCGTGTATAACGTCATAGGCCTTTGTGGGCAATATAGTATCATATTTGTACAACTGTGTATATACAATCATAGGCCTATGTGGGCAATATCATCAATGGTATATCTATATATATGAGAATCACCTAAAGAATGTGGACTACTCTGTAAGACTGTCGGAGTGACGTAAAGCCATTGTACCTCTGACTATCCTTATGCGGATGACCTATCATTTTACCTTTCTATCTGAGTTAATATGGAGGGACAACATTTACCATCCTTTTGAGATTTCGGAAACCAACAAGCAACAATCTTACATCAAGAAGAAATGAACTTTATAAAGTATGGAAATTTCATCACAATAGAGGGACAAGAAAGATTCACTTGACTCTCTATACAAATAATGAACACACGTCTTATACATCAACTTCATCAGGAATATAATTTGGACACATAACACTTATCTTTTGATGTTATCTTTATGATCATGCCGATAGAAAGAAGGGTAAGCTTTACATACCTTGTCGAAGGAGTTAGCTATGTTCCACGAGCCTTCGCGCGTCCTACGGTCGATTATCTATGTTACACAAAGGATTTGTATCAATATCGAATCCATATCTTATAGGAGATTTTATTTAAGCATTTCGTCGAACAACTTACGTACGTGAAGTTCTAGAGTTATTCTATCATGGAATCTCATTCAACTAGCACAATCTTCTTCCAAAACTCATTTACTTAACTTCACAACTCAACCAACAAGATCCAACACTTGTATTCATACTTAATCTCAATCAACAACCCTAAACAACAAGGTAACATAACTTCATATTGTAACAGTTGATTCTTAGAATCCATGCTTACAACACCTTCATAACTTACAAGTTATCTTCACTAATCAATTAACCCAAGATAAGAGAGGCTAAAGAAAACATAATGGTGATGAAACCTTACCTTAATCAACCAAGGAATTTCCTTCAACCAACTTCAATTAAATCTCAAGAAAATTCCTTCAACCAACTTCAATTAAATCTCAAGAAATCCACAAATTTGCCAAGCCAACTAAAGATGATTTCAAGGTGTTCTTGATCCTTGGAGGGAGAAATTACCTTAGATACATGAATGAATGTTCTTCAATAATGGAGAGGCGTTTTGAGAGTGTTTGGGAGGGTCTTAGATACATGAATGAATTCCCCATATGCATGATTAATCTATTTAAGAGTTTTACAACTAGTTGGTTTGATCTTCTCAGTACATTTTAGTTTTACCCGCAAGGGTAGCCAAGTTGGTGTAGCAGTAGAGCGCGGGACCGCAAGGTCACGAGTTCGATCCCCTGCATAAACCTTCTTGGTTGAACCTGTCACACATGGCTTGACAAGTGTGGTTAATCGGCTGACGTGGTTTGCAGGCTATTGCGTCAGTCTGGGGTTTACCCTGTGCGCACTCGAGAGAGTAACGACTGTGGGTTCCTTCGTCAACAAAAAAGAAGAAGTACATTTTAGTTTCTATTTTCTGTATTTCTATTTTATTTTTCTTTGTAAAACTCTTAATTTTTGTTTGATATATATAAATATATAGTAACCTTTAGGCAATCTGCCTAAGGCTATAACAACAACAACAACAACATATTAAGTGAAAATTCATAACGTGGGGTTTGGGGAGGATAGATGTACGCAAACCTTATCTCTACCTTGGTAGGTAGAGAGGTTGTTTTCGAAAGACCATCGGCTCAAGAAAAAACATAAGCATAAGAAAAGATTAGATACGGTCAAGAAGTATAAAGAAGTATGAAAATAAAGAAAACGAATAAGCCATGCTAAAGCATTCTGAAAAAAAAAAGAAACAGTAACAAATAGTAGCACGAAATAGCAGATGTAGCAGAAATCAAAGGACATGAAACTATAGAAAAATACTTCGCCTATTAGTATGAAAGGATAAGCGGGACTACCGACTAACATTCTACCATAATATGAGTTCTCCATAACCTCTTATTTAAGGTCATGTCCTCGATAAACTGGAACTATGACATGTCTTGTTTAATTACCTCTTTCCAATACTTCTTCGGCCTATCTCTACCTCTTCTGAAACCGTTTAAGGGTATTTGCTTTAAAATTAATTAAAAAAAATATAAGAAGCTACTCGTAATTGGTTTACTCTATTTTTCCCAATGTATACCTTCGCTATTCTTACTCTAAAATTATTGACACTATTATCATAATGACATTATTTTACGCTTTTACATATTTAAAGAATTTGGATATATTTAACTATTCAAATTTAAGCATCAAACAACGTCTAAATACCAGTAAAAAAATAGGTGATTTATTTATATACACACAAGTTTGTAAAAATTACTTATTTTGACAAGAACTTTAGTTAAAATAGCTTTTTTTTAAATAATTTTGAAAAGTAACAGTATGTGTTCGCCAATTTATTTACCATGAGTAAAAAACTTGTATTTGACCAATCTTTTATAAAAATTGCTTTTAAGTGTAAATTACAAAAAAAAAAATACAATATCAAAGTTCGTTTTACAATTAATATTATTTAAATAATGATCTCATTTAAAAGATTAATTATGCAATACTATAAATAATTTTTATTACCCATAGTTAATTAAAATCATAAAATCAAATAATATGTTAGAAATTTTAATCAATATAGATATAAGTAATCTGAAAATGAGGAGAAGAAAGGTAAAAAAAAAAAGAAAGTAAGAGGATAAGAGAATTGTATTTAGAGTTGAAATGAAAATTAATAAGGAATAATTTGCTATAGATATATTTTTTATCATATATATATATATATATATATATATATATATTTTGAAAAAGTTTATTTTGAAAAAAAATTGCTTTTAGGTCCATTCAATTTTTTTCTTATTATCATATACATCAAATTTCCTAGAAAAAAATATCTTTTTAGCTTCCTAAACCTGAGGTTTGCCAAACATACAAATTAATTTTACATATTAAACTTTAAACTAAGTAGATGTTTGACAATAAAAACTAATATTTTTTTTTTTGGAATTCTTGAAGTTGAATTTGGAGTTGGAGTTGTGTTTGACCATAGTTTTTGTAAATAATTTTTTGCTGTTGAAATGTACTTTTTCAACAAGTTTTTTTAGTCGTAAAATAAAGTAAAAAACAAGTTTTTGGTTATTTTTCAAATTCCAAATACAACATGGTCAAACATTGATTTTTTTAAAAAGTGAAAAAATAAATAATTCTTATGGCCAAACGGTCCTGACACCTAGAATAGAAAGTTGTCACGCCCCAAAACTGATCATGTACATAACATGACACTCGGTGCTTGACTTCATATGACCGAGTGAATCACATGATTGACTGAATAAACATGGGACATATACTGATGCAAAATATAATTTTAAAACATGAATTATCTGAACATCTTGTGCCATGATGTATGATTTTAGTAAGGATTGTTGTCCTTTAGTTGTGATCTTCCCAATGCTATAAACTTTCATGCGTTCTTTCCACAGGGGTAGAACTTACCATTAAAGAATGGTAGCACGAACTATTCTCTGTTGTATTCATTTTTGTGTGGAAGATTTATCGTGATCTTCTTTTTAGGTGCTAACTTTTTTAATAAGATCGCTGTAATACCAATTGTTATTTTTGCACACTAAGTTGTCTATCATATGCTATAACTAATTTTTACCTATAGGATAAAACACATTACCTTACCTATTTTATGCATGTGTTTGCGGAATAAATAAATAATCTAGCTCACAGTAAAAACATGACTCACACCTCTGTAAAATTTATCCGCAACTCCATTATACAAATTCAAGTTACAAACTCTTACCCGGTAAAACTACACTTTAATTCATATATCACTGATCTACCCAAAACAAATATTTTTTGTATTTCCACCCACACACCCCGGATATCATCCCTAGCCACCCCACCCACCCACATGCTTTCATCTCAATAAACCAAAACCAACCTTTCCCCTTTCATTTTATTTCTCAAAACTCCTAAAATACAATCAAAATTGGTGTATTTCGAGAAAAGTAGCATTTGAGTTGGAATTCCGAGCATGGGGTGAAGAAGAATAAGAAGAAGATATATTGTTGTGATGGAGTGGGATAGCAACTCGGAAGATGACGACGTCGTGATTGATGAGGAAGAAGAAGTGGAGGATGGTGGGGAGAAGTTAGGGTTTATGTTGAGTGGTGGAGGTGCGGCTTTGCCTTTCCCTATTGACTCGCTTTTACAACCGGCGCCTTGTGGTTTTGTTGTTACCGATGCTTTAGAACCTGACCATCCTATTATATATGTCAATTCTGTCTTTGAGATGGTCACTGGTTACCGTGCTGAACAAGTCCTTGGCCGCAACTGGTAACTTTACTTTTTCTCTTTGATTTTCACATTTTTGTTGTTTTAATCAGGCATATGGGGAATTACAGATACGAAAAAATACGAATACCTGATTATGATTGGATGTATATTGGAGTGTGTATCAATGACTTTATGTGTTAGTTGCCAATTGTAGTAAGTTTTTGTGAACTTAAGAAATTCGTAATATAAATTTGGAGCCTGTTTGGATTGGGCTTATTTTAGGTCCTTTTAAGGACTTTTGTAGTGTTTGGAAAGTGCTTTTTAAGAACTTGTTTTAAGCCAAAATAACAACAATAAGCCAAAACCCATAAGTTATAAGAGCCATTCAAACAGGCCCTTAGTGTCTTAGGACTCAATGTTTTAGCTTAATCAATCGTATGTGCAGTTAATCAATCGTATGTGCACTAAATCATGTCAGATGTATCAAGTTATGAAACTGATAGTTTAGGATCGGTTTGTTTGGATAAGGATAAGAATACGGGGTAGAGAGTAGGGAAGGATGATAAACCAATTGAGGTGGAATGAAGTAATGTGTAGTTAATTAATTGAGTAATTTTTTGGGATAAGTGTTAACATGATATTTTTTCTACTGCTTGATCTTAAGCAGAGAAAGATAAGGAGAATGCGACACGGATGATTGTGCTTCATTGTTTCCTTAGTAGATAAGTAAAGGTATACTTATATGCATAAAAGAGACAATAATAGGTTTCTTGACATTTACTAGCTATTACTAGAGGTGGCCAGTGGGCCGGGCTCGGGTCTGGCGGGGTCGGGGTCTGGGCGGGACGGGCGAAGGGGTCGGGGTCGGGTATGGCGGGTCTTGCTCCAGTCCCGTCCCGATCCCGTCGGTATCGGGTCGGGGCGGGGTCCGGCGTGTTTCCTTTTTTTTATTAATAACATATGTATAAAAAAACTCAATAAACAAGATAAGATAGTGTAATAAAAACATCCCAAGGCTGTTTTTGTGCCTCTTATATTATTTAATAGACATGATTTTTTTGTAATACAAATACAATTGTCTAAAATCTAAATTGCAACTTTGTGGTGTTGTCCAAAAGTTGTAAATTACATAACAAAATTGCAATTAAAAAAATTACATTCTCAAAAAAACCTGTTCTAATTGCTTGATGATTTCCTGTGGTTCTTTGGTTGTAATTGGTATTTGTTGGTCAAATTGATCCACGTCGCTTCCACTACCTTCGGTTAAGATTTCGTTGTAGTTTTCATCTTCTTCTTCGTTGATCTCCGGTTGACCGCACCTTCTCCGCTCCGCTCGTATCCAATCTCTGAATAATACTGCAATTTTCAAACTGTCTCCGGCTAATGAGTGTCTGTGGTCTCCTATTTGATATCTGCCCGTGAAAAAGCGCTTTCAGACGCAGCTTGATGACGCTTGAATGTTCAAAACATCTCGGGCCATCAATGAAAGTGTCGGAAAGGTCTTCTCATTCCCTCCGATTTCAAAGAAGTCTTCATGTCCATCTTCATTGATAACTTCTTGATACTGATGTAACCCTACAAAACAAAAATATCTAACTCGCTAATTTGGTTAGTAGTAGAGGTACGGCCGCACATTCTATTTCTGAGGCTTTCAATACTAGCCGCAGAAACAACATGTCTTTTGTGAGGTTGTGTTGAAGATGAAGAAGATGGTATGGAAGCCGGTAAGTTACTAGCATTTTCTTGTTGATGAAATCTATATATTTTTTTGCATTGATGTTCTACGCTAGACAACACTTCTTCTTTAGTTTGTTCAATAGGTGGTGGGTGATTTAGATTTTTGGGACTTGGAGGTGGTAGTACTTCTATACAATCGTAAATAGTTTCAATTAGTGATTTAGTACTGTCTATTTTAATAGTAGGATTTAATACAGAACCAATAATATAAATAGTGGGAATAAGAATAAAATATTTTTTTATTTTGACAAACATTTTTAATAGTCGCCTTATAAAATTTGGTTTTTCCATATATTCACTAAGTAATAAAAACATTAGAGTTATATAAAACAACATAGTTGAAATAGTAGGATAATATATACCGGAAAATTCTTTTGTTGCTTGAAAAAATTTCTCTAAAAATACAATAAGTTCGGAAATTTTTACCCAATCACTATCTAAAATCATATCAGCTGAATTTTTATTATGAGAGTTAAAAAATAAAGTTATAGGTATTCTATAGTCATAAGCAACAAGTAGTTGCTCGTATAAAGAATTCCACCTAGTGGATACTTCTTGTGGAATTTTTCTATAAGATAGTCCACAACCGTGACAAGTTTTTTTATATTTTTTTCTACGTTGTACTTTATTACTTTTAAAAATAAAGTTTATAGCAAATTGTATTTTACTAAGAATGTCTTCAAAAAGTGATAGACCATCCTTTATAATTAAGTTATATATATGACACGCACATTTTATATGAAAATGATCTGGAAAAGATGGAATTAAACTATTTTTTAAAATTGTAATTGCGTAATTGTTAGAAGAAGCGTTATCTAATGTAATAGTCATAATTTTATCGGTTATTCCGTAATAATGGCACACTTGATAAATATTATCTGCAATAAAAGTACCAGTGTGCCTATCATCTATATATCTATACGCTAAAATACGTTTTTGCATAGACCATTTATAATCTATCCAATGACAAGTTACAGTTAAATAATCATGGCCGTTAGTACTACGACCTATATCAGACGTGATAGATGCTTTGCCATTAAAATGATATAATGAATAACGTAAATACTATTGATATTCATGCGCGAATTTAAATACATCTTTCTTAACAGTTGATCTAGGAAAACCGTTAAAAGCAGGATTATATATATCTCTAATGTAATGAATAAAACCGGGAGATGAAGAAAATGAAAAAGGCAAACCCTCCACAGCAACTAATTTTGATATTGCTTCCCTATCTCTATGTTTATTGTATTTAGGGCCTACAATTCCCCCGTTATAGGGTTAATTTGACCCTGTACTTGGTTCGGACGATGTCGATATGTGAACCTTGTCCGATGGAGCGGCGTTATGCATCCGGTTTTGAAGCATGGTATTGGGCATATCTAGCTGGATGAGCACTTACTACGTGTCTAATTAAACCCCCCGTCTCACCGTGACCTTTTCCAGTTTCAAATTTTAAAATATTTTTACAAATTTTACATATAGCTACTTGATTCTCTACGTCCCTATAAAAAAATGTCCATGCATATGATTTTAATGGTCGTTTTGCTGGACCTCGTCTCATTCTAGGGGGAATAAGAGGTATTTCAGTTGAAGGTGCACTAGTGGGTGTGTTGTCATCAACATTAGTGGGTGCATCATCTACATCATCGTCTAAATTAAAGTCTTCTTGAGTTCCAGAAAATAGCTCCTGGTCTAAATCTAATGGTATTGTAGGAAAATGTTGAGTATCAACAAAATCATCCTGTGTAGGAATAAGATGACTAGAAGAAGTACCCTTGCCCTGGTTGCCCCTACTAGAAGAAGCACCCTTACCCTTACTCTTAAACATACCTCTTAATCCTTCCATTTTAATTATGATAATAAATAATTAAAGATAATAAAATTAAGTGCGCTAAATAAAATAAACAGACAATAATAATTTAATGAAGGAACGAATGTACCAAAGCACGTAACGTCGTCGACGTGTAATCGAGAGGTTGAAAATTGAAACTTTGCTCGATGGAAGATCCTCAAGCTAGTTGCCAACTTCACTCCCAATTCCCAAATGAATAAATAAAATTGAATATTTAGCAAACAATGTAGACTTGTAGAGAGATATAGTGAGAGATTAGAGAGATTGTAGGAAGATTGGTGAGAAAGATGAAGAGAAAATGATTTATTTATAGTTGGAAAATTGGGTTAAAGTGTAAATATAATAACTTATGGGTTAAAAATAAATATTAAGGGGTAGGGGGAGGGGGGAGGCCTAAAATGGCTGTTGCCCAACGACCAAAATCTAAAATGGTCGTTGGTGCAACGGTTATATTTGCAAAGGGGGAGAACTCGGGCGGGGTCGGGACGGGCTCGGGTCAGGCGGGCTCGGGGCGGGCTCGGGTCTGGCGGGACGAGACATTGTCCCGTCCCGAGTTCGAGTCCCGCCACAGTTTTTTTTTTAAGTGGGGTCGGGGCGGGACCCGGGCGGGCTCGGGACGGGGTCGGGCCGTCCCGGCCCACTGGCCACCTTTAGCTATTACAGCTTGCACTGGCTTGACTTTTAGTTATTTGATGCAACTCTTTGACTTTTCTTCAGAAAATATTTCATTCTGCCCTGTGTAAAGTTGACCTGGTTAGTCTTCTGTTTGAGCATGCGACTGATCTGCCAACGCGTTAATTCGTTCCTTCGTTATTATTAGTAGTCATTTTTTTGGTTTATACTTTTGTTATGAAAAATTGGCCAAGAGGGGGTGTCTTGTCATGTAGCAATAGCTGCTTACATGAGAATGATGGTTATATTTTTCACATTGGGAATTCAAGGGAAAATGTAACAGAAAAGAAAATGAAGCATACTGATCAGTGCCAAAGGAGAATGGAAAGCACCTTTACCTTTTTGGAATGTTTCAATGCTTGATTCCAATTCTTTCTGCTTGCATATAGTGAAGAATCACATACTTGTGATGGTGTTGGAAAACGTCCCTCGAATTCTTATTGTCCTCTGTGTTAGGACCATACCCTTAGACATTTATTTTAGGTGCTGGCCAGCTATAAAAAGCCCCCAATTTCAATAATTGTCAGTTATCCAAACAGGTAAAAGGGGGAAAATAGAGAACTTTTGAGTATTATGATAGGTATAGTTGATTCACCACCCCTTGGTTTTGAATCTCTGGCTATGTGATTCTATCTTTCGTGTGTCCCCTAATTGCTGAAGAATTGAGTTCAAAGATGCAATAACTGTGGTGAAAAATTAGTTCTGTGGTATTATCAAGTTGTAATTAAGAAGGCCAAGTTCTTGTCCATACCTTCCTGAGTAGATATACTTCTGTGCTGTGAATTGTGAAGTCAATTTGATTGGGAAAATAGTATTGCTGCAAGCATTGGCAGAACTTTAGGCTAGAAGTTTGCATTGTAATCCCAAGCTATAATGAGATTTCTACCAATAGTAGATCCTTTTGAACATCTGACAGTAAGCTAGTAGCCTACGGTCCCATAAATTCATACACTCCACTAATGTTTCTTACATAAAATACATGAAATATAATGGAACTTATAATGTTACTCATACACACACAAATACTGAGGAGAAACCTCCTATTCCTAATACAAAAACTCCTATTACGTTACTTTTATACTAGCCAAAAAATGCATAAAGGTATAGTTCTCTAAACTCTTGCCCATCTTCTGGATACTCCTACATGTTAGTGATTTCCTACTATTTTCATCGCAACCCAAGCAATATTGAGTAGTGAGCATGCAATCATATGTTGAAAAAAATATGGTTGGTGTCCTCTCTACTCTCCTTACACAAGCTAACACCAACTCACTATAAATCTCTTCTTTTTTTGATATTCTTCCATCAATGTTGCATTCCTCACGGCACACCACGCAAACAAATTGATCTGTGTTGCTGCTTTCTTGTACCACACTTTCTTCTAAACCTCCTACTACTTCAACGCCGAATTCCTTGTCCCTCTCCCCATTACACATTCCATCTTCCCCATCACCCCTCGCCCCAAATTTCTTAGTGTAAAGTTTATCCCTTACCCGTATTATTCCTTGACTATTCCTTAGATGATCGCATACGATAAGTCCTTGTTACACGCTCTAGTCAGTGTCATTGGGAATCTGGAAATTATTCAAAGGGATTTCTTATGGGATTCGTCAGGATTTAAAGATTTTAAACAAGGCACTTCGAGAAGATGGTTATGGAGATTTGGGGTGAAGGAGAATGCTTTTTATAGAGAGGTGATTTGTGGAGAAGTACGGACTCTTGAAGGGAGATGGAGGACCAAAAATGTCACACTTCCTACGGGTGTGGTTTATGGAGGAAGGTTTTGAAGGGATTGGAAGAGTTAGATGAGAATGTTTCTTTTAGGATATGGGTAGGGGAGTAGGGGTAAGTTTCTGGGTCATATGTGGTGTGGGAACAATATTTTGAGAGTTATATTTCCAAACATGTACATGATTTCATGCCAAAGTGAGATGTCTGTTCATGAGAAGTTCTTTGTTATTTCCTTTACCAATAAAAAAAAGTTCTTTGTGATTTCCTTTACCAATAAAAAAAAAGTTCTTTGTGATTTAAGATGTATGAGGAACTAGCAAAATGGGGAGGTTGCAGAATTTCAAAGGTTGGTAGAATTGTGTCACAAACCATGGTAGTCCTATGATGTATTGAGATGAGGGGTGGGAAATAGTTGTGTATTTTTTGTGTAGTCCTTTTATCAAAAGCTTTTAGTAAAAGAGTCAGTTTTTCCACATGAATCCCTAGTGTATCAAGAAAGGTGTAGTTTATCTTTTCACTTGGCTAGCCACGGGGGGGGGGGGGGGGAGGTGGAGGTGATACTTGACGGTTGGAAATTTGTTGGAGAGAGATTACTCATGTCAGTGTTTCATGTGCAAAAGTTTGGGTGATAATGTGGATCATCTTCTTTTTCATAGCAAGTTAGCTTCACGCTTGTGGGTGAGATCTTGAGATAGTTCGGTCTTCAGTGGTGATGCCATGCATTGTAAAGGAAGTTATGTTCAGTTGGACACCCAAGAGTCTGGAGAGAAGACCCCACACATAGGATATGGATCATCTAGCACTTATGTGGACAATTTAGGGGGAGAGAAATAGGAGAGCTTTGAAGGAGTAGAAAATGATTTTGTACACTTGAGGAGCCAGCATCTAATCCTTTTTGTAGAAAATGATTTTGTACACTTGAGGACCAGCATCTAATCCCTTTTGTAGAAAATGATTTTGTACACTTGAGGAGCAGCATCTAATCCTTTTTGTAGAAAATGATTTTGAAAGCTGTGAAGGAAGCTATGCATTTTGGTACACCTACAAGCTACCTATTTGTAAAGAAGATTGGTTGACTTCTTTAGAAAATCATATCTTTTTGTAAGATTCTCATACTTTTTGGTATATTTGTTATATACACATGTTTTATTTTTGCGTCCTTCATTAATAATTTTTTTGTTACTTCATAAAAGAAATGATCACATATAGTAGACTCCTTTATCATTGCCACCGCAAACTTTTAGGGGAACCCTCCATCAGAGGTAGGAACCACACATTCTTCAAAGATCCGTAGAAGGGTGCTTGCATTTGGAGTATATTTGCTAGTAATTTTTTCTTAAAGAGAGACTTCTAAATGATGGTTAGATTTAGGGCCAAAGGCATTTTTAGATTTTTCAACATTGAGCTTATGTTAGAAGTACCCTTTGGCCTAAATCTCAACGAATTTAAGTTCTAATGGTAACTGCATACGTGAAGACGTTCTTATTAAACAAAATCATAGATTCTCCAAACACGGTGCAAATATATCGATCACCACATAAGGGCATCCCGGTGCACTAAGCTCCCGCTATGCGCGGGGTCCGGGGAAGGGCCGGACCACAAGGGTCTGTTGTACGCAGCCTTATCTTGCATTTCTGCCAGAGTTCATCCTGGTCACATGGCAACAACTTTACCAGTTACTCCAGAGCTCCCCTTCTTATCGATCACCACATAAATACAAAAATGGAGCTATCCTCTGAGTTTTAGGATTTATTATGTGTTTGCAGCCTAAGTATTTGGTTTCAAGTTGTGAGTGAAAATGCTTTGACTTGTAATATTTCCCATCTGCCTATGTCTTGGGGGCAAAGTTACCTGGGTGGAATAGCCTAGGGTGTACGCAAGCAGGTCAACACTACATCATAAAAAAAAATCACTTTGATGGATTAAATGCCTCAGAAGTAGGTTTATCCTAAAAAAATTAACTAAGCAAATGCCCTACCACCAAGCACCCGTCTCCACTTCAGAAAGATAACAGTGAAAAAATAAAGACCTCCCTGGCTCCTACAGTTTATCTTTTCTACATCAAGGATTGCGCAAGCAGTTTCTTGGAAATTAAAATCCTGGCTGCTAAAGTTGCTGGTTTGTAACTTGTTTTTAGGGTTGAAGTCCATCCTAGACAAGTGGTGTGTTAACTGATTGACAATGGACTTTTCATTTTCGTACTACTCATCGAAGTAAAGAAGATAGTTTTACACACTCTTGTGAATAGGTTGAGTTTTACTGTACCAGTGCATTGGTAGTTCTCCCTCAAATCAGATTAATGGACTTGTTAAGAGGCGTAGGATGCTGTCCTGTGTTGTTTTGGGGTTATAGTCCAAGAAGTAATAGTTGGCCTTGATATATTGGTTAATTTCTGTGAATGATAAATAGTGTTGGGAGTATGAAAGTTGCACTGAATTTACTTCCCTGCAATTTTTAACGCATTAAATGTAAAAATATTTCAAAATTTTGCGTGCATCTTTTGTGTATCTTCTTCAATGAACTCATTTTATTACAATTTGTTTTTTGTTGATTTGCTATATCAGAACACTTGATTTGCTGGGTTGTGCTGAATTCTCCTTTCATGATTGTCGTTCCAAAATTGTGCTCATAGAATTCCGGTTCTAAAACGTATATTTTTTAATTAAAACTACAAATATTTAAAGGCAATGAAGAAAGATTAGAAGACTGTAGCAGTTGTCTTGATGCATAATTGTCCAACAATAGGAAATTGTCGCACTGTGTATTTGTCAAGAGTACATACCCGAGTTTGTATTGATCATGGACCCCATTTGTTTTTGGTGGTTATTGTTTGTTGATTGTGGTGATGGCAGAGTGGAGATCAGATGATGTGTTTGTGTACTCTCTAAGTGCTGCTTTAGCCTCATATTTCTTCAATATTGCAGATGAACTTTTTCATTCTTGTCTAGATCAAGTTGATGGCTGAGAAACCAATTTGAAATAATGAGGGCGACACATAAATTTCAATCGTCTTTTTCACTCTGGGATATTTTCTGGATGTTGTTTCTGGTGTTGACTCTTAGCAAAATCTATAGCGATGGTATACGATTAACTTACCATGGATCATCACACACAGTTAGCTAAGTCAGCTGGAAGGGGTGGGGGTGGGGGTGGGTGTTCTTGTATATTCTGGCCATTGCGATCATCGTGCAGAAAACTATTAATTCTCAACAGGATATTTGATTGGATAGTGGGAATTAGTACTAGAGTGTAACTTGGCGGTGGATTGCACTGAATTCAATGGCACAGATCTGTGCGAGCGCAATGGCGAAGTTATAATTGATCTGGAGATGTTGTTGTAGTTTTCTGTTGCTTCTGCATTTGGTACTTATCCACAAAAGAAATGGAGGGGAGGTAATGATAGGCTTGGATAGAAATTTGTGATTTGTTCCATCGTAGTTGTGCTCGCAGTAAGAAATTAATATGGAATCAGAATCGGATGGTTGAAAGGGGGAATTGCCGGGTGTTTTGTGATAGAAGGATGCCTAGTAGAGTGAAAGGTAAGTTCTATAGTTCAAGTATAACACTAATAATTTTAAATGAGAGTCAACGTTGCTGCGAAAATTCAACACATTGTAAGATGAGTGTCGTAGAGATGCGTGAATGGATAGGTGGTCATACAAGATCATACAAGATTAACAGTTCCATATTCACCTGAAGGTGCAACTAGCGCAGTGCACACTGAGGATAAGATGAGAGGTCATTTGAGATGGTTTGGTCATCTCTTGGAATCCATGCAGACTTAGCGAAAGATAGGGCACAATAAAAGAAAAAGATCTATATAGGCGATACCAATTAGTTGGGAATGTCTTAGTACGTTCACTTTGGGTGTGCTATGCTTTCTAGTAGTCTTTTAGCTTTCATAGATTTTTATGCTAGTAGAAAATATAGAATACTTCTAGCACTCTTTATTTTTTTTGACAAGGTAAGATTGTATTAAAAAAGTACCAAGCTGGTACAAAAGGAAACAGGGTTCATACAAAGATCAAGCAGACAAGCTATCACTCTTTCTCTCCTAACAATTCCAGAAAATCCATGTATTGGTCCATACTAACTAATAGATTCCTATTACACCAGAAAAACAGATTATGCAAACACTGATTCTTGACTCTAAAGATGTGAATTTTACGTTCTTCAAAACATGCGTTGTTCCTCTCCTGGGGTCCAAAAAATGCAAAGTAGGATGGATGGTCTTCCAAATTCGCTTCAGTCTTATGGGAACCTTTTGAAATTTCCAACTATCTAATAAACTCCTTACATCTCTGGGCATTACCCATAAGATGCCCCAAAGGTTTAGAAATAGTTCCTAGCATTGTCTAGAAAACCTGCAGTGAAGAAATAGGTGATCTACTGATTCCAAGTCATCTTCACACAAGTAACATCTGTTGCATAAAGAAAAACCCCTTTTCTGCAAATTGTTTAGTTAAACATGCTCCCCGGGCTGCAGTCCATCCCAAACAAGCTACCTTCACTGGAGCTTTCGTTTTCCAAATCAACTTCAAAGGCCAAGTATTATCCCAATTACATGACTCCTTTAACAGTGTAGTGTATCAACTTTTAACTGAAAATTTCTTATCTTTACTGGCTGTCCATATCAAAGAATCCACCCGACTTTGATCTATCTGGACTGAGTACAATTGTTGAAGTATTTGACAAAAGTCTTCTATTTCCCAATCATTCAAATTCCTTCTAAAATTGAAATGCCAACCTGAATCTAAATGAAATTCAGCAATAGAACCACTCTTATTAATAGAACAATTAAACAAGATAGGGAATCTATTCTTTAGGCTATCATCTCCCTCCCAAATATCTGTCCAAAAATTTATTTTGCACCCATTCCCAACCTCCAATTTAGCATGTTTCATAAACTCCTCCCAGAGCCTGCAAATATCCTTCCAGAGTCCACTTTTAGCATTTGGTTGAATCGGAGGAGAGCTCCACCCAACTTTTTTACCATATATAGCATAGATCAACTTCTTCCAAATATCATTTCCATCCATGTAGAATCTCCAAAGCCATTTGAGTAACAAGCTCTTATTGTGTAATTTTAAATTCCTAACCCCCAACCCTCCACCTTTCTTATCTCCTAGAACCACTTGCCATTTTACTTGGTGTATTCTCCTTCTGTTGGCATTGCCATCCCATAGAAACAGACCTCATGGAATACAATTTTTTCCCACCGCAACGGGCATTGAGAACAGGGACATTAGATAAGTTGACAATCAAGACACTGGTAATGAGGGTGAGTCTACCCCCAAAGGATAAATATTGTTTCTTCCATGGAGTTAGCTTACTAGCACATCTATCCAGTACCCCTTGTCAGATCCTTTGGTCATTCCTTTTTGCCCCAAGTGGAAAACCCAAATAGATAGTGGGAAACTTTTCCACACAACCCAGGATACTAGCACACTTTATTTTATTTTTATTCTACATAATGTTGGCCATGGAGAATCATGATTAATAAGGATTCATATAGCCGACCCCCAACCTGTCTTGGACTGAGGCATAATTATTATTGTTTTTGTTGTTATTGGTGTAAGAAACTAACATGGGATCAAGGGCTCTTCACTTAAAAAAGGCCATCCTACACGTGCTTCTCAAGAATCTCAAAATAGAGGCACGATGGAGGGGGATTGTCATCAGTTTGAAATAGAACGGACTTGCCATGAAAAGAAACATGTAGATACAGCTAATGAACTTGAGAAACTATACATTCCTGTTTTGAAATTGCATCGTTTAAAGCATCACCCATTTATTGAAATATAAGGGGTAACTGTCTGCAACTTTAATTTTCTTTGACTTATTGATCTGCTCTGTGATTGTCATTGTAGCTAACAGAAGCACGGAGTAACTAAATAAAATTTGGTCTTCACTTTTTGGTTTGGGAAGTACCAAAGGTAGCGGACAGTTCTATTTAATCTGTATCATGATCGTTCCAAAGTTTAAATGAGTATATTGTATCCTTATGTGCCGTCTAAAATGTCTTCTTCGGTTCCACCTCCATTTTAAGGTATTCTATTCCCCTGCCCCGTCTCTAGCTTTTGTTTTTAAAATTTGGGTTGCATGTTCTGCAGTTGTGCTTTAAGGATGTAATCTGGGAGTCAAGAAAATAGAAGGGAGGTCTGAGAATTTTCCCTTTTCAAGTTGTATGGCTAAAATGTGTAGACCAGTTTGGCTGAGGGCTCTGGGCATAGGTAGAGTATGGTGATTCTAGGGACAAAGAGGAGAGAGGATAGAGGACTAGAAAGATGAGAATCGGAGTTGATGGGTGATCATCGGGAGAAGCATTAGGATGGTTAATCACTGTAGGTTTAAATGTTTTCCAGCTCAGATAAAGTATGATTAAATCAAGAATAACTGGACCGACACCCATATTTGTTTTGATCAGGTAAATTGGGATTTCATTAATAAATGCATCCAGTAGATGCAGGAATTTACAAGCTGCAGCAAAATGAGTTAGCTCCTGAACAGTGAGACCTTCAAAATGCTTCTCGAGGAGCTAACAAGACAAAAATAACTGTAACAACGTTGTTTACAAACCTTTAGAAGGCAGTAATTATGTATAACATGAAATGAAATGTGAGGCCTTAGATCAATTTATTTCTTCCCTTGATTTACATAATGCTGATCTTTGCTAAACATGCTCGGCATTTATTAATACCCAAGAACTTGTAGCGGTTTGAAAGAAGGTAGATATTACATCTGTATGGATATATCTCAATAAAAGTCAAAAGATCGAAATATATTCTATCTTTAACTTTTTTTTAGCTCCTTTTAGTTTGAAATAATGTAGAGATAATCTTTTATCTTGTAATTTGTGATAGGTTTTGTCTATTAGTCAGAGATAGCCATATCTTTTGGTTAGAGAAGGTTTTTCCTAGTCTGATCTTTGTAGTTGGTAATATAGTTCTAGTAGTTTGACTTCTAACTAGTTTAGAACTTCACATTCTATAAAATAGGACCATTGTGTTCTTTATTTGGAAGACTTTGATACACATGCCCTTATTTTTATATGGTAAGCCCCTACCCTCGAACCCCCTAACCAGGCGGCAAACATTGATTTTGCTTACTTTGTTTGTTTGGTAACTCGAACGCCCAATCTTATGGTTGAAGGTGAAGAGTCCTTTCCACTAGGCTATACCTCCTTTGTCTTGAATAACACTTGACTCCTGAATAGTACCTTGTGAATATCTCTCTTTTTCTTCTCTTATTTCGTTTTGTTCTCTCTTTTTCTTCTCTTATTTATTTTTGTTCTATCCATTCTTCTTGCATTCCTCCCTTCTCCGCTACATCAATTTAGATACCAAAGCTCAAATCTAATTCATTGATCTGTACTCTTTTAACATCCATTCCCTCGTACTGTCTACTACCAGAAATTATCCATTCTTCAGTACCCAACTGACATCTTACGCAACTGACATCTTTTCATCATTCAAGTAGAAAGAGGTTATAGTAAGAAAGCTTGACAACAATAAAAAAAGTTAGCAAGGAGGTTTGATTTCTCATTCTTTTGATCTCTGTTGAAAGTTGGAGAGGGTAACTACGTTACATGAGACATCACTAAAATGGAAATTCAACTTACTCTAAGTTGACGGTTTAGAACAATCTCTTCAATGGGAGGATCATTGCTTGATGCTATGTGGACCAAGGAGGATCAGTTCGATTCCATTTTCAAGTCCTTTAGAGCTGGACTATTTAACAATCTTAGTTGTGTAGGCTGATTTGCTCCAACTGAGAGAGATTTATCTATCTGAATAGACAAATAAAATGTTTGTTTTATAGGGTAAATAAGTTTATTAGAGTGGAAAACCTCGTATACAAGCCGTAGTCCAAAAAGTAGAGAATTACACAACAAAAACAAATGCAATAAGGTTCATTTGATTAAATAATAGGGAACCTAAATAATAAGGTTTTATTATTACTCCCTCCGTTTCAATTTGTTTGTCTGGCTTTGACTTGACACGGACTTTAAGAAAGGAAGACTTTTGAATTTTGTGGTCTTAAATTAAAGATATGGAGGATGTACCAAAATGCCTTTTAATATTGTGGTCTCAAAATGTAATGTGAAAAGTTGAAATTAAAGAGTTGTCAAAAAAGGAAAGAGGCATATTTTTTAAACGGACTAAAAGGAAAGTAAGACGAACAAATTGAAACTGAGGGAGTAGTTTGAGATAATTATGTCTTCTAGTTAGAGATATTGTTTTATCTGATGTTTTCATTCTTGTTAGAGATATTCTCCTAGTTTTTAAGACTTTAAACTTCTTTGGAATTTACTATACTATAAATAGGACCAGTATGTACTTTATTTAGGAAACTTGAATAAAACTTGACATGATGATGAATAATACCTTTTAAATCTATCTCTGAAAGCTCTCATTCTCTTTTCATTCCCTATATTGTCATACTAGCGGTGTTCTCTACACCCAACTTATATTCCTGCAGTTTTCTATCTTGCTTTCCTTTGGTCCTCCCAAGTGCTATCCTCTTTTTCCTGCTATCATGTCTCATATTAGGTGAACTGATTGCGACAATAATGTGGTTGTTAGACTTTGCATGCAACGATAAATTGGGGGTGTGTTTTGTTTGTGATAACATGATGGTAATAGCCACAAAGCTTAAAAGTTGCAGCACTTCAGTTCATTAATTTCTATAGCTTGAATTTTATTCATGTAAGCTTGAGATCAGCTCAAACATGGGAAAAGGTGTGGACTTAGAGGTTGGGGTTGGTTAGTCTTGCGGTTAAATAAACTTCCCTGTCGTTGGAGGTTAATTGAAGCTTGCACAATTTTGGGAGACCTCTGGAGACAGACGTTGCAAAAAACTAGTGATTAGAGAAAGAGATAGAGAGGGGGAGGGGGGGTTCTTTTTGGGAGGGCTGTGGAGAGAGAGCAAGAGAGGTAAGTAGTTGTAGAGTGAAATCGGATGGACAATTTTGATATAACTGGTTAGTAGATATCTTTGCCTTGAGGTTGGTTCAAATGGCATGGTGTGTTCTGTTAATGTTGAGCTAAGTTGAGCTGGAGATAAGTTAGGCTAGGCTAGCTAACTATTCATTAGTAGCCCTAGTTGAAACTGCCTTTGTATCTGCAGTGATCTTTCAGAATGGATGTGATCAATTGTTCAAATGATACTTAACAATTGATCACTCCTGTTTGATTGGTTACAAAAACAAATAAATGGTACTTAACAGTTGAGTAGATAGACAATGGCACGTTGTTTTTACTTTTTACGTTACTAGTCTTTAGGTTTCAGCCTGTTACATTATGACATGTTTTCTACTGGCCATCTTCTTGGTTGGTGTTTGTCTCTTTCTTTTTCCTCTTTTAGGGGTGTGGACGAGGGTCATATTCAGGATGAGAGGAATGAGGACGTATTGATACTAATCCTAGAAAATAGGACTAAGTTCATTATTGTTGGGCTATGAAATGATATATGGATGAGTCTTGGAGCGGGGTCAGTATGGATCTAGAGAAATATGAAGAAGTCTGTTGTCAGGAATTACCGGTGCTACATTTTTAAAATCTTCTTCTATTCCCAGTTTGTCACACATTATCCTTGTAAAAAACAATTCTCTGTTGCATCTTTATTATATATTCCCAGGAACCTGAATCAGGTAAAGCTTAATTATCTCTATGGTTATCATTCCCCAAACTGAGTTTCTGCTATGGAAAAATTGAACGTGGGCTTTCTTGTGAATTTTAATGATATATGTGTTCGTTATCTGCAAAGATACAATTAATTCCAATCCTCCAGACACCACCCTCACATAAAGTAAAAGAAAAAGAAAAATAAGGGAGTTGTCATATAGAAAGCCGGGAAAGGAACATATTTTATTATCCCAAATGAAAGAAGTGAAACATGTTAGGAAGAGGTGTTTTTAGAAATCAGATGGGTTGTGTGATTTGGAATCACTTGCATAGTGCTATCAGTGTACTTTAGAAACAGCTGTTAATGTCATGATTCAGATTTTGATGTGGAATGTCGATCGATTATACAGTGATTCTTCTTAAAATTTTGAGTGGTTATTTCTACCGTTGTCGGTATTTTCTGGTCTCTTCATCATTTTGGAAAGACTGTTTATTTTGTGCCTGCTTTATCCTTTATAACCTCTATACTCAAACACTCTATTCTTACGTTTCTGGTTTTTTTTGCCAGTCGCTTCTTGCAATGTAGAGGCCCATACGCCAAACGAAGGCATCCTCTTGTGGACTCAACTGTAGTAGCAGAAATTAGAAGATGCATTGACCAAGGGATTGAATTTCAAGGCGAACTGTTAAATTTTAGAAAAGATGGATCTCCCTTGATGAATAGACTGCGTATGACTCCTATATATGGGGATGATGAAGCGATAACTCATATTATTGGTATTCAGTTCTTTAAGGAAGTAAATATTGATTTGGGTCCACTTCCAGGATCCTTGGTAAAGGAGCCTGCAAGATTATTGGATAGGTACCGTTCTAGTCTTTCTTCTTGTGGACCAGACTCAGAAGGAAACCGCACTATCAGTCGAGGGGTTTGTGGTATACTGCAGTTGAGTGATGAAGTCCTAGCCCTGAAGATTCTTTCACGGTTGACCCCAAGAGATATTGCGTCTGTTGGCTCTGTTTCTAGACGACTTTATGAGCTGGCAAAAAATGAAGATCTTTTGCGAATGGTCTGTCAAAATGCATGGGGTAGTGAAACAACTCGTGTGTTGGAGGCGGTGCCAGGAGCTAACCGATTGGGTTGGGGTAGATTGGCTAGAGAATTAACCACTCTAGAAGCAGCAGCATGGAGAAAGCTAACTGTTGGAGGTGATGTTGAACCTTCACGTTGCAACTTCAGTGCATGTGCAGTAGGGAACCGTGTTGTACTCTTTGGTGGAGAGGGGGTAAACATGCAACCAATGAATGATACTTTTGTGTTAGACTTGAATTCCAGCAATCCAGAGTGGAAATATGTCAAAGTCAGCTCTCCTCCTCCTGGACGTTGGGGGCACACACTCTCTTGTGTGAATGGATCTCATCTTGTTGTGTTTGGGGGCTGTGGGAGGCAGGGCCTGTTAAATGATGTTTTTGTGCTGGATTTGGATGCTAAACAACCAACTTGGCGTGAAATCTCTAGTTTGGCGCCTCCGCTTCCAAGATCTTGGCACAGCTCCTGTACCTTGGATGGGACCAAGTTGATAGTCTCTGGTGGTTGTGCAGATTCTGGTGTACTTCTCAGTGATACTTTCCTGCTTGATCTGTCTATGGAGAAGCCTGTGTGGCGTGAGATACCAGTGACGTGGACTCCACCTTCTCGTTTAGGCCACACGCTGTCTGTTTATGGAGGCAGGAAAATACTTATGTTTGGGGGTCTTGCCAAGAGCGGTCCTCTGCGTTTTCGATCAAGTGATGTGTTTACAATGGATCTCAGTGAGGAAGAACCCTGCTGGAGATGTGTTACAGGAAGTGGAATGCCTGGTGCGGGAAATCCCGGAGGCGTTGCTCCTCCGCCAAGGCTTGATCATGTGGCAGTAAGTCTCCCTGGTGGCAGAATTCTGGTCTTTGGTGGGTCCGTTGCTGGTCTCCACTCAGCATCGCAGCTCTACATTTTGGATCCAACTGAAGAGAAGCCTACATGGAGGATATTGAATGTGCCTGGTCGGCCTCCAAGATTTGCTTGGGGACATAGTACATGTATTGTTGGTGGAACTAGAGCAATAGTCCTCGGAGGTCAAACTGGGGAAGAATGGATGCTCAGTGAGCTACATGAACTATCTTTAGCAAGCTCTGTTATATGAATAAAAAGAAAGGTAATAATCAAGAGAAAGTGTTGTGCTGAGTTCACAATGAAAATTTTGCCTCAAGAATAAAGGGAGTCCCGAGCAAACTATTGCAGTGCGGTTTTTGCATTGCACCAAATGTACAAATGATTAGCAAAGTACCCTTGAGTTAGTGGCTGTCTTGTTTATTCTTGTGTGGCTCATAGGCCATGTTGAGAAGATGGTCCTGTTGAGCAATTGGTCTGAATTGAGCTTAATTTTGCAAGGTTTGCATGCAATAATTTCGCTTGATGCACTTGAATTATTCACCTGTTGAAAGCTAGGTGTAGCTTGATAGATCAGTAGCTTAATTCTGTATTCTTAGGTTAGCTTGTATTGTGTATGGATGTGTGTGTTGTTCAAGTCCCTGTAATTTAAACCCCTTTGGGCGACCATGCAAAAATAGAAAAAGTAAAGGAAAAAAAAGGTAAAGATTTGCAGAACCAGATGCATGGGAGTTTGTATTAGATTTATAATTACTCCTTGCTGTGTTATATAGCAGTTCATGCGATGACATGATTGTTATCCATTTGAGCATCTCAGACTCGAACAGCTTAACATCTTGTGGCAAGCAAATTGCTTTAAGCAGTGTCTTTCCTTGATGTCTTTTTGGGTTCTTGCCCTCCCACAGGTGCACATATAGGTCTTAGATGGTATCAGTTAAGTGTAGCATCGTTCTGTCAAAGTCTGGAGTTTGTTCTCGGATTGTTTTATTAAGTATTTCTATTCGTGTTTACCATTACTGTTTCACTCATATAATATAAAGGTATTTTTTACTCGGGATAGCCTTAATTAGTATTATTCTTCTATTGAGGAAAAGCAAGACATAGAATAATGTCTCGGGCGTATCTGCGTCTACTGGTTTATATATAGTTATTATTGTAGCTCTGGTTGTATCATACAGCTTTCTCTTGTAGTATCATAAAGGTTTATGTTTATGCTTTTATTTGGTCATTGAGAAGAAAATTATATACAATCTATATTTAACGTTTTGTTGGGGAACGAATGAGGAAACACATGCATCTTTTCTAGTTTTGTTTGAGGCAGACAGAAGAGTTTCTTGAGTTGTTCCAATCGTTTTTATTGTCTCCTTACCCGAGTCATCCATTCTATCAGTAAAGCAGCAAATAGGAATTCTATTTTCAAACAAAATGCAAATAGTTTTGTAAAGCTCATATTAGCAATGTGGTATCCGTCATCCCAGTTCCCTCAAATTCGGCCACCTCCTCTTACTTTTGTCTTTTCACCTTATTTCTTTAGCAAAAGAAAGCATTGCTCAACAAAAAGCTTTGCAAATATGCAATTGTTTTTGGATTGGAGTAGAATTATGTTAGAATTCATAAAAAAAAGTTGCATCAGATAGATAAATTGGATAACGTTTTTCGACTTTAATTAGATTATTATAGGGAAAGGAATGAAAAAACAATAAGCTTGTGTTCTTAATTTGCACGATTCACGATCTAGTCAAACGTTAAAAACGTATTAAGGGTTGATGCGAGAATCTTTATTCTGAATTTTTCAAAATTATTATTACTATCTTCTATTGTAGAGATATATGTGTGGTGGAAACATCAAATTTATAAAGAAAGTTTCCTCTGATGCTGAAACCAAAAGAAATATCTAATCATGGTATTCAACACTAAGATATAAATGATAGAGAATTCGTCGAGCACTTGGATCCATCTACTCTAACTATGATTTTGGTTTAACTGTATCACTATATGTCATTTGGTACCTCTTAAATTGGTTCCCTTTTGGTTCAAATCGAATTGAAGAAACCGAAAGATATTACTTCCACAGAGTATAACAACCAACTTAATGTCCATGAGTATATTTATGCTCTTGTTTGATTATATGCTTTAAATATAGAGAAGCCAATTTTGTTGGAAATTTAGTTATGCTAATAAATTTAACTTTCTAATTATGAAACATTTATTTACTTGAATGTATCAACAAAATTATTTTCTTATTTATACCAGTGAACCTAGCGAATTTTGGGGTGGAATTAGAGGTTTTATTCTTAAATGATATCAACGGAATTTGCATTTACTGTTAAAATTTTATTTTTGTTTTGCAATTAATATCTTCTTTATTTTCCGTTGAAAGCAAAAAGATTTTAGTGTCTCATGTTCACAATCAATTTATTCAATCTTTTCTCGTTTAGAGGACTATTTTCACATCAAAACTATGTGTTGGATATATTAATATCACACTCTGTTCATCTGGCAATCTTGATTCAAACTCTTCTTCATTGGCTAAAAGATGCATCTTAATTTATTACGATTCTAATATTTATGTAGATGAATGTGAATCAAACTCTTTATGTATTTAGTAATGTGTGAGATATGTATCCCCCTTCTCCTTTTAAATTGGTCGTTGAATATTAGCGAATAAATACTTTAACCTAAAGTGGAAAATAGTGTACAAATGTTGATCTTTTGAAAGTCATAAAACTCAATTTGGGAAGTTGGAAGGTATACAATCTGTTAACTTGATAAAATGATGACACGGACTCGAAATCAAGGTTTGAAAGTTCTCATTCGTTCGGATGGTGACTTATGATTTAGTTGGATAGTTTGAACGAATTTCATGGGACTCGGGAGTGATTCGGATGCTTGAGTTGTATTACATTAGAATTGAAAGTTAAAGAGTAGACCACGGTCAAATAGTGAAATTAACGAGCACAGATTATGATTTGAAAGTTTTGTTTGTATGATGATTTTGAAGTTGTCCACAAGTTTTGGTTAGATTTTGATGAATTTCGGATGAGTTTTGATCGTGCAGCGTTGGTATTTGATGTTTGGACGTCGTTTTTAGCACTAAACGGTAACTAAATTGTGTTTTGATTGAACCATTAGATTCATATCGTGATAAAATAAAATAAAATATGGTTGCTGCAAAAGAGAATTTTTTTTTGCTGGTGCATAGCCTTTAGCTAGCAGATATCGACTTTTAGTGACCAAATATTGGCTTTTATCGATCAGAATTTGGGTATTTATTGGGCAGTTCATTTTCATAAGCTCAAATTGATTTTTGGGACTTCTAGAGCTCGGTTATGAGCGATTGTCGTGGTGCTCTTCTCAATTCAACGTAGGGATAAGAATCTGACCTCAATTTTGATATTTCCATTTGATTACCCTCGTTCATTAGTGGATTAATTTGTGCTTTGATTGAAGATTTGTGGGTTTTGTCCTTAAAACTTAAGAAAGTGAAATTTATGGATTTGGAGGTCGATTCGAAATCGTTTCATGCTGAAATTCGAGATATGAGATCCTCGGGGTATGGTTAACTCGATTTTGAAAGATATTTTCGGTTTTGACCCGGAGGCTTGGATAGACTTTTTAGTCCAAATTATTTTACATAACAACATGGGTATTCATTTAACCTCGTAGAGTACTATTTTAAATAGATTGGATTCGTTTAGTAGATTTGGACGCGGTAAAGCTTTCGAAAGACTTAAAACTTCACTTAGATTGAGGTAAGTTAAGCTTTGACCCAAATTGGAGGAATATATTTGTTAATTAAATGATAATAAAAGTTAAGGATAAAAGAGGAGTCCTGTATTCGTAAGGTGACGAGCACTTATGCGGGTACCGCTGTCATGAATGAGTATTTTATCAAATTACGTGATCATTTGATGAAATCTATGAATGATGAAACCTGCTTTGACTGAGTTGAAAGATGATTATCATAATTAATTGATCATGTGTTCATACATCACTTCTAGATCACTCGTACACTTGTGGTAAAAGAAAAGATTCCTAGATGCATTTTTTGTACAATATATGTCTCATGTGTGCATAGGATATTCATACTTTTACATGAACATTTAGACTTACATTATGTGATGAGTCGTAAGGTTATGACCTGGCGGACTAGTTGATATGATTGATTTGTATTCATGCTCTTATATGATATTCATGCATATGCACTGTGCTGACTTACATGATTTTAGCCCGATGTGATCTGGTCGGATCTGGTACCGAGCGGAGTGATGATGTTATAGCCTATATTAGCTAGTTGTCCGATGTGGTTTGTGTAAGAATTTTAGGGTAAGTAGAATATTTTCCTCACTATATTCATCCTTCAATGGTTTAATATATACACCATATACATCAATTAGGAAGAGTCAATCATGCCTAATCTTCCTAATCAATTTCTAATAATCTTCTATCTAATTAACATAATATTCCTAATTAACATTTTACTACCTACCATATATAACATGATACTACATTAATAGATAATCATAAATATTATTTCATAATATTCTAACATTCCCCCGCAGTCGAAGCTAGAGAGCGGTGAATGCTGAGACTGTCCCTAAAATCTTCAAATAATATCAGCGGAAGTCCTTTTGTGAAGATATCTGCGATTTGATGTCGCGTTAGGACATGTAGCACCCGAACTTGTCCACGAGCGACCTTCTCGCGTACAAAGTGAATATCTAACTCAATATGTTTAGTGCGTTGATGGTGGATGAGATTCTCTGAGAGGTAGATTGCACTAATATTATCACAGTATACTATTGTTGCAATCGGAATAGGGCAATGAAGTTCAAGTAACAGGTTCCGAATCCAACATGAGTCAGATACAACATTGGCCACAACACGATATTCTGCTTCAGCACTTAAGCGTGATACAGTGGCCTGCCTTTTTGAGGATCATGAGATTAAATTGTCACCAAGGAAGACGCAATACCCGGAGGTGGATCATCTTGTATCCGGACATCCTGCCCAATCTGCATCAGTGTAAGTAACAAGTTTGAAAATAGAGGACGGGTATAGATGTAATCCATACTCCAGAGTACCCTGAATATATCGCACAATGCATTTCAGAGCATGCATATGTTCCTCCATTGGATTATGCATGAATAGACACACTTGTTGCATTGCATAGATAATATCTGGAGTAGTGAATGTGAGATACTGTAAAGCTCCTGCTAGACTGCGGTATAACGTTGGATCAACAAAAGGTTTGCTAGAGATGACACTCAATTTTGATTTTGTGTCGATCGGAGTTGCCGAAGGTTTGCAGAAAAACATCTCAGCTCGTTCCACGATTTCTGATGTATACTTCTTCTGGGAGAGGAATAATCCACCTGTATGTCGGGTCACAGCAATCCCTAAAAAGTAGTGGAGTGGGCCAAGATCTTTCATAGCGAATTCAGAACTAAGTTGTGACATGATATTCTTGCGAAAAGAGTTTGAAGATGCTGTTAGAATAATATCATCCACATATAAAAGAAGATAAGTAGTATGATTATCCCGACGATAGATAAACAGGGAATTATCTGAACGGCTGTGCGAGAAACCCATGCGTGACACAAAATCTGTAAACCGCTTATACCAAGCCCTGGGTGCCTGCTTGAGGCCATATAATGATTTGTTGAGCAAACACACATGGTTGGGATATTTAGGATCCCTGTATCCCAACGGTTGGTGCATGTAGACAATCTCATTAAGGTGTCCATGGAGGAAGGCATTTTTGACATCCAATTGATGAAGTGACCATCCTTTTGAGAGAGACTGGCTGAGAACTGTTATGATAGTTGCAGGTTTGACCACTGGACTGAATGTTTTTCGGCAATCTACACCAACCTAATGTGTCTTCCCATCACCTACAAGACGGGTTTTATGCCGTTCAAAAGTTCCATCAATTTTTTCTTTATGACTGAAAAACCACATAGATTGAATTATATTAGCATTAGATGGACGAGGTACTAAATTCCATGTCCTATTTGTAATTAGAGCATGACATTCATCATCTATGGCCATTTTCCAATTCTGGTCTTTTAGAGCAGACATTGGATTACGAGGCAAGGGTGATTTCGAGACCTGGGTGTGAAGGCTATATTTGGCATTGGGTTTGACAATTCCATGTTGACTACGGGTGACCGGACGGTTTGTTGGGCCAGTGGATTGGACGCCACTGACCGAGGAGTGAGAAATCGAGGGTCCAGTAGGCTGCATTGATGGAGTTGGAATTGGGCCCGTAGTGGTGGACTGGCCCAATGGGCCTGAATTACGATATTCAACACTAGTAATAAGTACCGAGCTGTGAAAAAAATGTGTCAGATACGAAAACTTATCATTATCCAAAAAATCATAGTTAGGGGTCCCGGTGGCATGTAACTTAGTAAATGGAAAAATTGTTTCATCAAAGATTACATGACGACTTATAAAGATTCTTTTGGAAGAAATATTGTAACATTGGTAACCGCGATGATGAGTAGGATATCCCAAGAACACACATAGAGTAGATCGGGCTTGGAGTTTTGTGATTGTGGTGGATGGAAAGAGGGGGTAACAAACACAATCAAACACTCTTAAGTGATGATATGTGGGCTCTCGTAAGTAAAACATTTTTAGGGGAGCTTGGTATGATAGATTTTTATGAGGAAGGACATTCAACAGATAAGTGGCCATTTGGAGTGCATGATGCCAAAATACAGGGGGAAGTGAATCATGAGAAAGAGATGTTCTAACAATATTGTTAATGGTTCTAATTTTACGTTCCGCCTTCCCATTTTGTGATGAAGTATGAGGACAAGACAAACGAAACTGAAGACCATTTGTTTTGAAAAAATCCCAAAACTATTTATTGTCAAACTCCCCCCATTGTCACATTGAATATTTTTTATATCACGTTCAAATTGAGTTCGGATGAATCCTCTAAAAGTGAGAAAAATGGAAAACACTTGTGATTTTTTCGATAAAGGGAATGTCCACAAATAATTAGAGTAGTCATCAAGTATAAGCAAATAATATTTATGACCAGAAGAACTCAAAACATGTGATGTCCAAATATCACAATGTAAAATATCAAATGGCAAAAGAGTGCATGAAGTAGATGAAATAAAAGGCAACTTAACATGTTTATCAAGTGTGCAAGAATGACACTTATTTAGAGTCTGTGTTTGGGTACAAGAAATAAAATTATTTTATTTAAAAGAAGCCAAAATAGCCTCTCCCGAATGTCCCAAACGTTGGTGCCAAAGCTGCAAAAACATAAGAAAACTTGGATTGTTGTGTTGACGTATTTATTGGATAGAACTCCCCCTTGCTATCACATCTCATGAGAAGCTTCCCCGTCTGAAAATCATGCACGGAAAAGCCAAAGGGGTCAAACCGGACAGATACCCAATTATCAGTTGTAAACTTTCTAACATAAACCAAGTTTTGATTAATTTGGGAGCATGAAGGACATTCTTTAAAATTAGGGGTGGGTTTGGTGGTGACAATTTGCTAGAACCATAACCTTTAATTGGAATGGAATGGCCATTTCCGATAATTATTCCATTATCATTGCTCAAATTAAAATAGGACGAGAGATTACCTTGGGAGCACGTCATATGTGACGTTGCTTCGGAGTTCATATACCAATTTAAATCCGGTGGATTAAGTCCAAGAGTATGCATGACATACTCAATTTCCATGGGGTGGGCCCCTATTGAATGGGCCGCATGCCACTGGGTCGGCTGAGGTCCACTGCCACTGCATGTGTTCACAGACCCAGCGAAATGGGCCTGTTGTTGGTGCTGCCAAAAGAGTGGATACTGCCCATTGTTTTGTTGAGGCTAACCAGTGGGCCTTGGGGGCTGCCTGACCCAATTGCCTGTTGGGGCTGGGCTGGGTGGTATATCCCAAGGCCACTGCCAGCCGGTGGGTTATCTTGTATCGTCGCGCCGCCATCGCCGTCAGCTGCCGCCATCGACCATCGCCGCCGCAGTTCTTTGCCATCGCCCACCACCGGAGTTGGTGTTGCCGCCACCGGAATTTTGGTGGCCTCCACCTTTGTTATTTCCGTGATTTCCACCCTTATTTTTATTGTTATGACATCCTTTTTGTCCCTTATTTTTTTTAGAAGGTTCAAAAAAATTATCATCATGTGAAGGAGTGGCAAGCATGGCAGAATTTGAAGTAGTTGAGGCCTTTTTCACCAAGCCCGACTCTTCAAGTTCAAGCATGGACCTTGCTTGATAAAATTGTAGTAAAGGATTACTTTGACGGATTAGAGTTCCCACGCCGCTATACGAGTCGGTGAGACCGGCGACCAATTGCAAGACTAACCGGTTATTAGTAACCGGTGAACCAACGTTTCGTAATTGATCGGCCAACACTTTGAGGCGTTGACAATATGTAGAAACATTAGGGAAATCCGCCATGTCAATGGTTGAGAACTCCTATTCCAATGAAACAGCGCGAGAGATTTGGTTATCTTGAAAAATATCTCGCAAGCGTTCCCACGCCGTCATGGCTGTGGAATCCGGTTCCATTATCGTATGCAACAAGTCAGTGGAGATTGTTGCATAAATCCAACCAAGGACTGTGGCATCAAGTGTTTCCCACAATTCCTTGTCTGCATCGGTTGTTATGTATTTCCCTTTACCATCTTTTGGAGAAATTATATGATGAAGAACTTTGTGAGCACGACAACATATTTTGAATAATTCCGCCCAAGTCGCATAATGAACGATTTCCATTTCTAGTTTGATGGAAACATGTGTTTTGATGTTTGAGACAGCAAGGACATGATGAAAAGATGATTTGGATTCAGACATAATTGGTTGTGATGAAGGATAATCAATAATGGAGTGGAAAAAAAAGAAATTTTCGGTCACACTAGGGTTTCTAGGGAGGAAGATGACCTAAAATTTGGAAGAAATCAAACTAATTTTGGATCTTTCCTTAAGCTCTTGATACCATGTAAGAATTCTAGGGTAAGTAGAATATTTTCCTCACTATATTTATCATTCAATGGTTCAATATACACACCATATACATCAATTAGGAAGAGTCAATCATGCCTAATCTTCCTAATCAATTCCTAATAATCTTCTACCTAATTAACATAATATTCCTAATTAACAATTTACTACCTACCATATATAACATGATACTACATTAATACATAATCATAATATTATTTCATAATATTCTAACAGTTTGTTGGATCTGATTTTGGACGGAGTGATGATATTATAGTTTATATTGGCTGGTTGCTCGATGTGGTCGGGTTGGACCTGATTCAGTCACAACTTCCAATTAAAAGAACGTGTGTATACCAATTGCATATGTCCATTGCATCTCATCTTTGGATGACTTGTATGACTTATTTGATGTGGTTTAGACTTGTCTTGGATTCTTGGGACAGATCCATCCATACAAGTGGGGAAAGCCATAGCCAGCCGTCCTCTAGTCAAATATTCCAATATTTTACATTAAAAATACCTTCTTTATCCTTTCTTTTTACAAATTTTAATGGCAAATAAATTACATATAATAAGGTCAAGAGCGTCTAGAGCTTAATATGGCAAAGTAAATTTCGACCAAAAAAAAAAATAACACTAAACCCTCCAAGCTGTTCATTAATGTTAAGTATATATTTCAACTGGATCTCCTATCTTACTTCTTCTGCCTTTTAGTGTGCTGATCAATGATCCCTGGATCATCTTCTTCTCTGTTTCTGCTCAATTGGTTTGTCTAAGTCTCCATAGTCTTGTCAAGGTGTGTACTGGTATCAATTTGAACTCTTCATCTGCTTCTGTGTTTTCCTTGTCAGCCATCTTTGTATACTTCTTTCTTCAAACCATTGATTTTTGTACAAGTCAGTCTTGCTCGTCATTGAAACTGAATTGTCTAACATTACCATTTGGAATGTGGATCATATTATTTAAATATCAGTACTTATTGAGAATTATGTATGTTTAAGCAAGCATTTTCAAGATCAACCCTCACCTACTTCGTTGGGAACGGTCATGAAACTTGTTGGGTACACGTGTTTTTCCATACTCATACTACATTTGCTGCATTATGTGCACTTTTTACATGAGTAGTAGCTGAATTTGATGAGACGTTGAGAATTCTGTCATTTGGAGTTCGGGGTGAGCTGCTAGCCAATCCACAACATCTACTCTAACTTTGTTTCCTTATTTAGCTGTCTTTCAATTTTTAGACAGTGTGATGTCGAAACTTTTGTATTATACTTTCAATTGATTGTATTTTCCGCACTAATGTAATATCGAGACATCTTTTATAATTTTTCACTGATTAAGCTTACTTTATGCACACTACAAATGGAAATGGATTAAAATATGAAAATAATTTGCCTATCGGGTTGGGTGTAGGTGTCATCATAGTTTCGAAAATTTTGGGTCGTAAGTGTTGGGATGGCGGGCCGGGGCAGGGGTTATGTGATGAAAGGATGGGGATTGAGGGCGTTGGAGGGTCATAATGAGCTTAGAATGCACTTATGAAACTTGTTTTCCTTATTCCTCTTAAAAGAGTCATTTTCCTTATTCTTAAGGAACTTAATTTTCCAAAACAATATGACCAATCAAATATTGCAAAAATTTGAAAAATATTTTCCTCGATACGAAATACACCCTTATTTTAATGTTAAATATTTTCTTGAAACATATTTTTCGGCTTTTGGTTGGTGAGTGATTTTTAAAAAAAAATATACATATATTATAATGATATTATTATTATTATTGCTATTATCAATAATAATATTAGCAAATCAAAGATTGTTTCTAATGAAAATTTTGTTTCCTAATAGATTAAAATTAATGAAGCTTATTGAAATATATCTTATAGACTCTAAGCATTGAGTTTCCATGACTAAGTTGAGAGTTTCAATTCACGTTTGTTTGTGATGTGTATCTTTTTCATCAAGACAGTGAAACCAATGTCCTTTTTTTCTTCGTAAATTCCTGTTTCTCTTTGATGGCTACATATTTTTGACTTCTATAATGTTATTACGGAATGATAATTCAATTTTTTCTGTTTTACTTATAAACACATTTTCCTGATGTGCCTGAAATCTTTGCATAACAACAACATACCTGTGAAATCCCACAATGTGGGTCTGGGGAGGATAGAGTGTACACAGACCTTACCTCTACCTTGGTAGGTAGAGCGGCTATTTCGAGAGACCCTCGGCTCAAGACAAAGCACAAGCCCAAGCAAAGTAAGACAAACAAAGTGCGAAAGTCATGATAGCGAATTCTGAAACAGAAAAGAAGCAAAAAGAAGCAATAACTAATGCAAGTAAATAAGACAAACAAAATACACATAGCAGTATAAATCGAACGACAAGGGACTATAAGACAATATTGTGCCTACTAGTATGATAGGCTAAGCAAGCCTACAATAATAATACTACAACTACCAGTTTATAAGCGTAGGTAGGACTGCGTTGGACAAACTACTACCCTTCTACCTAATATGTGTCCTCCATAACCCCCTATCTAAGGTCATGTCCTCAGTGAGTTGCACCTGCGCCATATCCCGTCTAATCAACTCTCCTCAATACTTCATCGGCCTACCTCTACCCCTCATGTACCCGTCCATAGCCAACCTCTCACACCTCCGCACTGGGGCATTTGTGTCTCTCCTCTGCACGTGCCCGAGCCATCTCAACCTAGTTTCCCACATCTTATCCTCCACCGAGGCCACTCCCACTCTGTCCCGGATATCATCATTTCTAATTATATCCCTCATTGTATGCCCACACATCCATCTTAGCATCCTCATCTCCGCAACTTTCATCTTTTGGGTGTGCGAAGTCTTGACCGGCCAACACTCCGCCCCATACAACATAGTCGGTCTAACCACCACCCTATAGAACTTGCCTTTAAGTTTTGGTAGCACCTTTTTATAGCACAAGACTCCAGATGTGAGCCTCCATTTCATCCATCCTGCCCCAATACGATGTGTGACATCGTCATCAATCTCTCCATTCCCTTGGATAATAAACCCGAAATACTTGAAGCTCCCTTTCTTTGGAATGACCTGAGTACCAAGCCTCAGCTCCACGCCTGTCTCAAGGTCGCTCCCGTCACTGAACTTGCACTCCAAGTATTCTATCTTGGTCCTACTCAGCCTGAACCCTTTAGACTCCAGATTATGTCTCCAAACCTCCAGCTTAGCGTTCACTCCACTGCGAGTCTCATCAATCAGGACTATGTCGTCTGCGAATAACATACACCATGGCACCTTCCCTTGGATTTATCGCGTCAGTCCATCCATCACCAAGGAAAATAGGAATGGGCTAAGAGTTGATCCCTGGTGCAACCCCTCATCACTGGGAAGTGTCCGTACCCTGGTATTTGCATGAGTACTTTAATTGGAAGAAAATATATACTTGCTATCTGCCAAGTGCCAACTTCTTGTAATAGGAAGAATTCATAATAGCCATAGTCTACAAAATTTTACTTGAAGATAAGACGAGAAATACGCAAAACAATACTTACTATTGTGGCAAGTAATACGCAAATTGGAACCCTTAAATTTGAATGAACAGAGAATGTCAAAAAACATATACAAAGAGTCAAAATAACTCTACCAGAAGCAATAAAATGACACTTACATATCATATCAAACTACTATTGGTACAATAGAAACCTGTAACATCATTTTCAGGATTTATAACCTTATTTATTACAAAATCCAAAAGTCCTGAGAACTTGGTCTAGTGCAGTGCCTCCTCAGAAAGTACTTTATACAGAAAGCCGGTCTGATTAACGAACAATCAAAATGTTGAAGTTCTTTTGTTCATCGCTCAGTCTGGAGTCTCTACAGAGCAAGTTAAAACTACGGATGAGAAGGGAATCTACGTTGTTCTTCCCTATCTCTCTTCCAGTCAACTTGGACATCAATTTATCAAAGAGTGGGCAGCCATGGAATTACTAGTCATGGCTCCACATATCCCCTAACTCGAGAAGTGAATCGTTGCAAAGATTCTTCATCAAAGGTGGTATCTTTTTCCCTAATATTCAACACAAAATCCATTGCATCTTGGTATCTTTTTGCTTTACAATAACCATCGACGATAGTCTTGTATGTTAGCTCATTTGGTCTGCACTCGTGCTGGATCATATAACTGATCAATTCATTTACCTCAGAGAACATTCCTCGAGCTGAAAATCCAGCGATAAATGTATTATATGTAACAATGCAAGGCCGAATTCCTTTTTCTGTCATCGATGAGAAAATTCTTACAGCCTCCTCCATACGACCTTGTCTGCAGAACGCTTTAATAACAGTGTTATATGATACAAGGTCCGGCTTTCCTCCGCTCTTCTGGAGTCGATTAAGGATTTCCTCAGCTTTCCAACATTCACCGGCTCTAGCATACATATCCATTAAACTATTATACGTAACAAGGTCTGGCTGCAGACCGTTCTCCCTAATCAAATGCAGCATCTCGTGAGCACGGTCATATAGCTTGTTCCTTGCGAATATGGAAATCATGGAGTTAAATATGACCAAATCTGGCCTGTATCCCTTTTTCTGTAATTCCTGAAATGCTCTCTCCATACCCATGAGAGATCTACACTTGAAATTTACAAGAATGAGGGTTCTCAAAAGCATCCAACTAGGAAAAATATGACCATCGTAAATTTCCTTTGCGATTCTCTCCACACCTCTCACGTTCCCTCCCTTGGAATAGCAGTGGAGCATCAAAGAATAAGTAGTTTCATTGGGCTTAAAGCCTTTACTTTTCATGTCTGAGAAAACAGATTCAGCTGCTCTCCAATCACCTCGACGAGCAAGGGCATTAAGAAGCGCATTGTATGTTGTGACACATGGAGTGAATCCCGCTTGGATCATCTCATCGTACATCTTGGCAGCATTAAAATCAGAATCGCACCTGCCATAAGCACGAATCAAAGTATTAAATGTGTCTCTATCAGGCTCAAAACCACAGCTTTTCATCTCATAGAAAACGTGATTTACATATTTTTGCATCCCCTTATTCCCACACATTGCAAGCATTGTGTTCCAAGTAATTCGGTTTGGGGCACATCCATTTAATTTCATATCAGAGATCATGTCCATCATCTCTTCTACTCGAGATTTCTTTCCCAGCATCCCAAGGATTGCGTTATATGTACAGACATTAGGAACACAACCTGCTTGTTTCATTTGCTTGAAAAGGCTCAAGGCCTTGTCCTCCTTCCCTGTCTTACCATACGCATCTATCACTGTTGTATAAGTAATAGCATTCGGTATTACACCCTTCTGTGACATTGTCCCTATAAGTGCAGCTCCTTCTTCAAGGAATCCTGCCCTCACATAAGCTGCCACTAGCTCATTATACGTCACGGAATCAGGAGGGCAATTATTCTCCTCCATTTCTTTCAGAACACTCAATGCCTCCGAGTAAATTCCAGCCTTACCAAACACTTGGAGTAAAGAATTGTAAGTAACCGTTCCCGGAACATAACCTTTTCTCTTCAATCCATCAAAAAACTCTTTTGCTTCCTCCAATAACCCTTCCCTTCCACAAGCAGATATAACCGTGCTACAAGTAAACTCATCAAATTCTAGCCCGTTACTCCTCATTTCATCTAATAGTACTAAAATATTGTTCCAAGACCTACCCTTTTTACCATAAACATCTAACATAACATTATAAGTTACCAAGGTGGCATCTAATCCCTTCTCTTTCACATATTCAAACAATGCAATTGCCTTGTCATACTTGCCAATACGAGAATAAGCGTGTAGAACCGTTGTCCAAGCTCGAACATCGAGTGAGTAATCTTCAAATGGAATAACATCAAACAATTTCGACGTCACCAAATGCTGGGATTCCCTACCCATAACCTTCACCATAAATTCAACAACTTGACTATCTAGCTTGTCATTTTCAACATTTATATTCAAGACAACCCATTCAAACAACAAAATGGCTCTATCCCATTTGCCTAAAACATCTAAGCCTTTCAAAAGACTCATCAAATCAACTTCGAGCAATTCAAATTTCACAGAATCAAAGAATCCACTCAAATTACAAAGAGGGTATTCAAGAATTGAATCAATCATTAACTTACACTTCAAAGGGAGAAAATCAAGTGACCCATCATCATCAAAAGATTCCAATTTTGGCACAGTAACCCTCATATTCTCCAAAAGGGTGTCATCATTTTCTTGATTTTCCAATGAAATAGGAAGAGAAGGCAAATGGGTATTCCCAATTCTTGAAGATTTAATACTTCTTGGAGGAGAAACGTGAAGGAGATGTTGGAGAAGAGAATCAAGAGGGAAAGAAGGAGAAGAAGAAGGGGTTTGTTGTTGTTGTTGTTGTTGTTGTTTGAGAGGCGGGAGAGGGGAAGTGATGGTGGGATTCAATTTGAGGCGTTGGGTTGGTGGTAAAGGTGTTGGCTTTGTTGATTGGACTGGCAAGATTGGCCTATTTGGATACAGAGTACCTTCCATGGCTGAAGATAGTGAAGTTGGAATGGAGCAGTTGACACACTCAATTTGGCATTTTTTATGATAGAGTGAGAGAGAAAAGGAGAGGCAGGCTATCTCGAGAGATAGCGGATTTTACCACACCCACACACTCATTTCAAAGTGAAGAGGGGCTTTCCCTCTAATTGTCTTTTTTTTTTTTACCTCAAACTCGAGATTTTTGATGGGTGGTAATTTTCTTTTTTCCGATTGAAAAGTCGGACTCTCTGAAAAAATAACAGCTTGTAAGTTTTCGTAAGAAAGACACAAAAATAGATATCGATAAAAGGAAAAAACCGACTAATGATAGGGACTGCATTTTTCGAAAAGAAAGATAGTGGCAAAAGAATAATAAAAAATCACGTCTCATGCCAACCACGTCTGCAGTTGCTACTACACTGTTTATTTTTATTTGTTGAGAATAGCGGATTCCTTGTTTCCTTGGTGGTAATTTTTTTTTTTCGATTGAAAAGTCGGACTCTCTGAAAAAATAGCATCTTGTAAGTTTTCGTAAGAAAGACACAAAAATAGATATCGGTAAAAGGAAAAAACCGACTAATGGTAGGGACTGCATTTTTCGGAAAGAAAGATAGTGGCAAAAGAATAATAAAAAACCACGTCTCATGCCGACCACGTCTGCAGTTGCTACTACACTGTTTATTTTTATTTGTTGAGAATAGCGGATTCCTTGTTTCCTTGGCATTTAGTAGAGTAGACATAACTAGGAATAAACAAGGAAACAAAAAAAGAAATAGATATGTAGACACATAATGAAGGAAACAAGTCAAATATATTTCTTTACTTTGTTATTTCCGTTGTCTTCAAACTTCACATTTATACCCCTATTTGAACGAAAATCTCCAAATCATCTTAAATTATCCGTTTTCAAAAAAATTACCCACTCTTTTTGTTGATCCACTCCGTCCCGCATATCATCATTATCAAGCTTCAATTTCTTTTGATGGAGAAAAAAAAAACACCCAAATGATAAAATCCCCAAACCGGTCGCATTTAAATCCAACTCTTTAATAAACTAATGCTCAATCTTAAACAAGAAAAAAAAAACTCAGAAAACAAAGATATTTTATGACTGATAATTTTAATAGAATGAGTAAAGTAATTTAATTGTCTTAGATATATGCATAGCATAAGCCGAATCATACTTATTTACAAACAAATCATTTTCCACTACTTTCTCTTTATTTTTTTCATGTCTAGCACGATTAAAAGTAGACACACAGAGATTCTCAACAAAAAAACCACCAAAATATAACACAAAAGCTACATAAATTGCATTTAAAAGCAACACTGGCAAAAACAAAAGGTAAAAGCAAGGGCAGAAGAATGTTAATGAAATTTAACAATAATTTGCGAAATCTTAGGTGCGAGCATGGACAGAAAAACTTGAGTTGGATTAAAATGTGAAATCTTTAAGTGCGTTTGGGAATTTTATCATTTGGAATTATTTTTTCTCCATGAAAGAAGTTGAAGCTTGATGATGATGATAGGCGGATCGAAACGTGTCAACAAAGGGAGTGGGTAATTTTTTTAAAAATGAGTAATTTAAAAAAAAATTGGGGTTTCCATCCAAATAGGGATATAAGTGTGAAGTTTGAAGACGTCACGGGTATTTTTATTCACAATCGCTAATGGAGGATAAAGTTAGCTAATACAACCTAGAGGGGGTATATTTGGCCCTTTTCCCCAAAATAAAATATCAATTGGCAATCAAAGTTTTATATAACTGGGACCTCCAATTGAATAATTACAAGCACCAAACCTCTTAGAGTGAGCTCAAGGAAAATAAAATTCTCAAGCAACCAACCCTCCCAACAAGGGTTCAATCAATGCTTCCACAAGCCATCAACACTCATGCTCCCAATGGTGTCTCACAATTTAAATATTTCATATCATAAAAGTCTACTTAATGAAATAAACTAAAATAGTATTTATACTAACTAGAACAGGAAAACTACTATGGTTATTACAATGATACCCTTAATGAAGTAAGGATTTTGTTTGGTAGTCTTCTCAAGAGATGGAAGGCTTGCATTTATGAAATGACCCTCTTTTGGCATAAGTAACCACTTTGCACAAATAGCCTCCCAAGTTATCTTTCATATCTTGAATGTGATGATCGTGAAGCCTTCCATCTAAGCTATCTCCCATGTCTTGAAGGTCGTCTTATGTTGGCCTCTCATGATCTTCAAAGACTCCATCTTCATGATAATGCTCCGTGAATTGTGATTCCATGCATCCTCCAAGCATCCAAAGTAATGACTTGATGAAAAGTCCATGAACTCCCTAGCTCGACTTTTTGTGCAAGTTTTTGATGGAGCTTGGCTTGTATCATTCTCCCCTTCTTGAAAAGGATTCGTCCTCGAATCTAAATCTTGCAAAACCACAGGGAAGACAAGCAACCACAAGGTCCGCAAAGGATGAGGGTTAGTGTTATAGTAGCCTACTCTACTAACATGACAAGTATGCACACACTTGTGATATAACCAAGCATCAACCATTATTATAAAGAACAAGCTCTCACATAGATGTCACGACCCAAACCGGAGGGCCGCAACGGGCACCCGGATCCCAACCGTCGGGTACCACTAGCCGTACAGTCAACACCTAATCATAATTAAATACGGACTAAGCCGAAAAAGGACTATGTAAAATCAGATAACCAACTTATATATATACATACTCATACCAAGGCCGACAAGGTCATACAAGACTACTACACATAGGACACCTGTCTACAAGCCTCTAAAGAGTATGTGATATCAAAAGATCGGGACAGGGCCCCGCCATACCTATCCGTACATGCAAAAATATACCGTATCAAGATTAGACCGACACTCCGAAACAAAGGGAGTGCTCCAAAATCTTCTGAGTCAGCAACCTACTAACGTGGATCATCGTCCTGTCTACGTGAACCTACGGGCATGAAACGCAGCGTCCCCCGACAAAAGGGACGTCAGTACGACTGATGTACTGAGTATGTCAGGCATGAATAATAGCATAACGGGAATACAATAATAACTGAAACAGAAACAGCTGACCAGTAGTAAATACCCCTGAGGGTCCTAATACATATGCTTAAATGTTATGCACAATGCAAATGCGGTATACATATAAATATTGGCCACACAAGGGCATCTTTCTTCGCATAACCGCCTCTGTGGGTATCAAGTTATATCGTATTGGCCACAAGGGCATCAATATTGGCCTCTTCGAGCTCTTTCGTGATAGTCTGTATCAGCTGCAGGTGGTGTGCGTATATAACGCATTTCCTTTCCCCATATCTCCTACATATACATAATATTAACCATATAGTAGTGTGCATAGCACACGTGGGTCCAGGGTAATATATGAATATAATGCAAATGAAAATGCATAAATAACAATAAAACATCTTGAGTGACATAATATCCTTATACCTTCGGCTAACACTGTGAATAACAACATCTTTTCTGTATGCCTCAATAAGGACTTAGGAACATATTTAGACATGCTTTTAACATATGAATCAATAACATGGATATTCTTAACTACTTGGAGTAGAATAATTTATGGAACAATATCACGATTATATTTCGTTATATGGAACATGCCAAAAGAAAGAAATAATTTGCGTAACATACCTGAATTCCATCTCCGAATAACAATAACGAGTCAATCTTTCTAATAAACGCCTATCCTCAAGTTCTTTCTATCTATTTATAGTCCCGTGAGTTCCACACGACCCCAAGAATGCTAATTTGTTTTCGGAGTTAAAAATTTGTGTTGGGCGGCTTATTGGTTTGGAAATTGTCTCAAAAATTCATAACTCGTAACTAATTTTGGGACGAGCTTCAACAAAGTCCGTAGAACATTTCTAACCAGACTAGTATATAAAGATGTTATTTGTTTTGGATCTATCATGTAATGCTTTTCCTTCCTATTGTCGTACTGTCTATGGATCTTTTCTCAAATGTGGATATTAAATGGGAAAAAGGAGATTTTCTTTTTGTTACATGCAAAACTAAAATAGAAAAATAAAACGCTAATGAGCTGCCACCTACAGTAATGTTAGCTTAGTCATTATCTTAGTCACATAAGCAGTTCACTCACACGCCACATGTAATATCCCACTCAACTTTGTCCCCTCCACTAAGATTAATTAATCTCATAATTAATCAATCACACACATAATTAATTTCGTAATCTCAATTTACTTAAATCTTAATAACTTATAAGACATTCATATACTCAATGTCATAATTTTGTGATATGACACTAATACATAACCTCTTTGGGGATATACAACTATTATTATTAATCATCATCATCACACTTATTAGGTCCTAAATTATTTCAGGACTGCATTCTTTTATATGTCAAACTCTTTATTAGCATACATGAATATGACCAAAATTTTTCCAACGCTCAGGTCTATTTACACACGCCTAGCGATTTTACATACGCCTAGAGATTCAAACCGTGATCCGAAAGTACGGGATGTTACAATAGAGCACTAAGAACTTGGCTATCCCAAAGAACATGAAATGAGGATATCATAGAGGAACCAATGGTTTCAAAATATATAGTAGGCAATATCATATTGGTTCTAATAGACATGACACACAAATGATCCTCAATTTCAAAGTGATACAACTCCAAAGGTAGTAGTATGATCAAATCACACAAATTTAAAACATCACAGGGGTCAAAAGGGAAGAATATCCACATATCTTGGTCAAGAAATCCACTATCTACCCCATTAGATCACCTCTCAATATAAGATACACCTCCAACACAAGCATGAGTGTCATAATATGCAAATAGATGATAAAGAAATGTGTCACAAAACAACTTCATCTATGGTGTCCTCGAATGTAGCTTCACTATTAAATTCAAGTACAAGAACAAGCATGCTACTAAAATTCGGAACACACAAGGAAAAGTTAACAATTTGCAAACAAGTATCACCTTCCTTTTCAAAACACTCCTTCCCCGCAAGTATATTATCATTTCTCAAGAGAAGTTTTCCATCATAAAGAAGAGCGCCATCATTCCATAGCGGGTTTTCAAATATCATGTAGTCCCCAAAAGTGGCTACACTTTTAACATTACAATACATTAGCATTTCCACTAGACACTTCACTTTCATTAGTCATGTTATCATCAAATAAGACATTATCTTTAAAGAAAGAATAATCAATGAACAATGATGAGTCAAAGCATGTAATTTCATTTTCAAAAAGACAAATGTCATATTTCAAGGTACTTTCATTCACATGACTATCCACATGAGACACATCACCATCAAAATCGGAAGTCTCATCATTTGACATAAAGATAAGATCAAGAGACTCATTTTTACATTTATCAAACAAGGGTGGGGTGTCACACTCATTCAAATGATCAACTACAACCACATCATCACTAATCAGAAGTTCATTAATCACATCATAAAATTTCTTGACTAGTGGACTAACATTACACTCAAGTTGATCACATGATAATGTACTTTCATTCAAATCACAAGTGTCAATACTAGGTGGACACAAATTGACCTTGCAAGAAGAGTCGATTCGGTCATTAAAAAGATCAACTAGTGTATGACCACTTTCAATAATGACATTATCATCACATGGTAAAGAATCATTAAGCTCACACAAAGACAAGTTATTACTCACACTAACATCACTAACTTGCTCATTCAAATAGTTTGCAAGTGTTGAGTTTAGTTATTATACCTTGAAGTTCACATAAGAAATCTTCTTTACCTTGGGCTTGAGAAGAAGTTCTCCCATGACTTGCATTAATATTGACCAAGCTCACACTAGCCGCATCAATCTGCTTAGTCAAAGAGGCTATCAAGCTCGTCAACTCATCAAGGGTATGATTCTTGGTATGGACTTTTGTGATCCCGTCAATTGACCTCGTACCTATACATGAGTCTTGGCAAAGAGAAGAAAAATAGATAAGAAGGTTAGGTTGTTCTTGTGGCAACTCTCTCACTTCACTCCTCACATCCTTTTTTTTTCACTCTTGAGTTGCCACTCTTCACTTTCTTACTCTCAATATTTTGTCTCTCATTTTTCATCTTTAGGGAATATGGTCGGAAAGATGAGTTTTCCTTTGTTGTCCGTGACATATTTGTACCATTCTTGCGTATATGGGATCCCATGCTATTGGAACCAAGGGTCTTCCAAACATATGTGACAAGTATCCATGAGAAGCACATCACACCAAACCTCATGTTGGTACTCACCATGTGATGAATATCCTCACTCTTCTATCAACCCAATACCCTTCCTCATCATAATAAGAATTTCATCTCATCACATAAGGTATCCTCAACCATTCAACCGCCTGAGGAGTGATGAAACTGGTGTAACAATTGTCATCAAGCACACGAGAGAATCCCGCACAACCACTGACATTCACCAACACTGAATGGAATCTCTTGTTAAACTCAATTCTCATCTTGACCTTGGGTTGAACTCTACTCGCAACACTTTGAGTAGATTTGGATGAAAGTTGTCTCATGCCTTCTAGATAAGATTTCTTTATGGCACCACTTGAAGATGGGAAAGTAAAAACACCACCGGTACACATAATACAGCTATAAGTAGGCTTCTCATGACCTTGAGGTTCACTTTTCATCATAGTAACTTGATACTTCACTATCTTCATACTCAATGTCGAAACTTTCATCATTATGTTTATCACAAGAAGGGTAAATTGTGTATGTTAAAGTACCTTCAAGGTCAAGATGGTCATCATAAGGCTCTCCCGAATCATTAGCCTCCACATAGGATCCATGAGTACTTCATGCCTCGTGTTCTTCATTGTAATAACCATATTCATAACCATAATTTGAAGCATTACACTCTTCATCATAGTCATAGTTCTCATCATTACAACCATCAAAGTCGTCATCACATAAATCGTAATCCATGGACAAGTACCTATTTAGAGACACTCAACAAAACAAGCAAACACGTTAAGTTAGTGAAAATAAATCTCACAATCACTCTATGTGCGCACCTTGATTGTCTCACAAATTGCTTCGGCCAATGATTGTATGATTGTTAATTCAGTTGAGTCACAAGATATTTAATTTCTACTCTTGACGGGAATGGATTATTGTTCAACTTTGAATAACGGATGACTCAATTCAAACTAACAGACTTGAATCAAGAAGTTATCGATGAAGTTAAAATGAGAAAAGGACGAAAAAGAATTGGGATGAAATGAATACATACACAAGAACTAATTAGATACTAAGTAAGGACAATTACTTAAAGTAATTAGCTAAGAAAAAGAATTATCAATACCTAAAGAAACTTAGAGACGAAGAAGAGATGAAACTGGATTGAAGAACAAACTTGCAAGGAAATTTCGGGTAGAACTAGGGGTTGTGGCTTTGTATATGAGTTGTATATGGCATGAAATGCGATCCTGTTAAGGGTTGATGTGGGCCCATAAGCGGAAGTATAAACGCAGTTAAGGAATGTGTTTTACTCTTTAGATTGGAGGTATGTGGCCCATGCACCACTGCGTGGCCAAAACCATTATGCTCTCAAAATTTTCTCCTTCTTGTGTGGCTGTTGATGTGCGTGGGCCACGTGTGCCATATGTGGCCTATTTTTGGCTTATTTTTTTTACTTTTGACCCACACAATCTAGTATTTTTTCTTTTTGAATGAAAAAAATATTTTTTGACCTTTACCCAAAACTTATTTGGATCAAACACCCCCCCTCCCCTGCCACCTCCTTATGAAGATATGAATATCCTCAATAACACTAAGATATGAGCTCCCCTTGACGTAGAGAACAAATCCCAATAGGTTTCAAGCTTCAATTTCAATTTCAACTTCTTCAATAAGACCCACTTTCAAGTTCTTCAAGTTTGAAGCTCCATTAATGGTGGATGACTCTAGAAGACTCCAAATGACTTGAAACTCAAGATTGTGACTCAAAAAACACTATAGAACAAGAATATAATGTCAAAACAACAAAATAAACTCAAACGTTTTGGGGTTTTGATTTTGAATTTTGTGACTATTTTTTTATTTTCTGATATTTGAATTTTTTTTGTAGTAACAACAACCAAGGCTAGATTTGTAGAAACAAATCAATAATCAAGCTCTTGATACCAATTGATACAATAAAAGATAGAAAAAACAAGGAAATAACTAGGAATTCAACAAAATAAAGAAAAAAAAGATAGATAGGTAGACAAAAAATGAAATATCAATTGGCAACCAAAGTTCTATATAACTAAGACTTCCACTTGAGTAATCACAAGCACCAAACCTCTAAGGGTGAGCTCAAGGAAAATAAAGTTCCCAAGCAACTAACCCTCTCAACAAGCATTCAATCAATGCTTCCACAAGCCCTCAACACTCATGCTCCCAATGGAGTCTCACAATTTCAATATTTCATATCATAAAAGTCTACTTAATGAAATAAACTAAAATAGTATTTATACTAACTAGAACAGGAAAATTACTATGGCTATTACAATAATACCCTTAATGAAGTAAAGATTTTATTTGGTAGTCTTCTCAAGAGATGGAAGGCTTGCATTTATGAAATGGCCCTCTTTTGGCATAAGTAACCACTTTGCACAAATAATCTCCCGAGCTATCTTCCATATATTGAATGTGATGGTCGTGAAGCCTTCCATCTAAGTTATCTCCCATGTCTTGAAGGTCGTCCTATGTTGATCTCCCATGATCTTCAAAGACTCCATCTTTATGATAATGCTCCGTGAGTTGTGATTCCATGCATCCTCCAAACATCCAAAGTAATGACTTGATGAAAAGTCCATGAACTCCCTAACTCGACTTTGTGTGCAAGTTTTTTATAGAGCTTGGCTTGTATCATTCTCCCCTTCCTGAAAAGGATTCGTCCACAAATCTAAACCTTGCAAAATCATAGGGAAGACAAGCAACAATAAGGTCCTCAAAGGATGATTTAGTGTTAGAGTAGCCTACTCTACTAACATGACAAGTATGCACACACTTGTGATATAACCAAGCATCAACCATTATTATGAAAAACAAGCTCTCACATAGGGCACTAAGAACTTGGCTATTCCAAATAACATGAAATGAGGATATCATAGAGGAACCAATGGTTTCAAAATATATAGTAGGCAATATCATATTGGTTCTAATAGACATGACACACAAATGATCCTCAATTTCAAAGTGATACCACCCCAAAGGCAGTAGTATGATCAAGTCACACAAATTTAAAATATCACATGGGTTAAAAGGGAAGAATATCCACATATATTGGCCAGGAAATCCATTATCTACCCCATTAGATCACTTCTCAATATAAGATACACCTTCAACACAAGCATGAGTGTCATAATATGCAAATAGATGATAAAGAAATGTGTCACAAAACAACTTTATCTATAGTGTCCTCGAAATGACCCTCTTTTGGGATAAGTAACCACTTTGCACAAATAGTCTCCCTATCTATCTTTCATATCTTAAATGTGATGGTCTTGAAGCCTTCCATTCAAGCTATATCCCATGTTTTGAAGGTCATCCTATGTTGACCTTCCGTGATCTTCAAAGACTCCATCTTTATGATAATGCTCTGTGAATTGTGATTCCATGCACCTTCCAAGCATCCAAAGTAATGACTTGATGAAAAGTTCATGAACTCCATAACTTGTCTTTGTGTGCAAGTTCTTGATGGAGTTTGGCTTGTATCACGAATGGAAAGAAATCACAATTGATTTAGGGTGAGGAATCAAATATTTTCCATCTAATAACTTTTCATGTGCATTATATAATAAAATAATCTAGCACGACGCACAAAGATGGGTTCCCCAAAAAAATCAGAAATATATATTAGTTTTTAAACATAAGGGGGAGAGGATAAGTAGTTAAGAAATATGTATTAAATTATCATTAGTATGATCCTTATTCAAAGATAATTCAAGTCAAATTTCATATTTCAGCTACAAAATGTTCCTATTAAAATTAATGTCCCTGAAGGACAGAGGCTACAACATGCATGAAGCGTGGTAGCCCAATCGGTTCCAAATGGAAAATCCTAGAAAATGGAGAAGAGCAAATAATCAAAATGATCATAATAATGAGGCAATGTGCTCTTGAAGAGCCCACGACATAACATTTCATGAAATCTCACGAGAGGTTTAGGTATCTAAAAATAATAGAAGTGATGAGATTTCAATAAGTTATGTCCTATCGCGAACCAATACAAGATAATATATCATCGATGATATCTTTAATACAATATTATAAAAAAATGTGAGAATATGATCTACATCTGTTAAAGCATGCCGGCGAAGAAACTATTATCAGTAAAATGATTTATATTGGTAAGCATAAAGCTTATTGGACATGTAGTCCAGATATCAAAAAATGTCACGACCCCTTTTAGGGACCGTGATGGCACCTACATTTTCCCACTGGTAGGCGAACCACTCCCAATTTCATACAACAAGATATAAGAAAGAAATGCAGAAATAGAACAAATTACTTAAACCATTATCGATTATAATATAGAATGCGGAACAAAAATCTGAATCATCAATACAATCCCCAATGATATGATCAACAATACAAGAGCTCTAAATAACATATACAAGTCTGAATGAAGGCACATAGGCCAAAACTGAATAACATAGTCTAAAAGTTGAATACATGTCTCTCGACTCAAAATAAAAGACAAGGCAAGATAGAGCACCAAATGCATGCCGAAAGTAGCATCCTCACCTTGAATACACAAGTCTGCCCGTTCATACTCACACACGAGCTCGCGAACTGGTAGTGGAATATGTATCTACATCAGAAAAAGATGCAGCAAGTGTAGCATGAGTACACTACATACCCCCGTAGACATCATAGGTCGACAATGACAGAAGATACACAAAAAGAGATAAATATCAAATTGACACCAAATAGTCCTATACTAACAGTTCAATAACCCAAATACTGTCACATTATCCATAGAATGGTTCACAAAATCAACATATCACCTTGGTCATATAAGATTTCCTAATCAGGTAAGTCACTTAGTTCTAGAATAGTTCAATAACAGAATTTCAAGTATGAATGAGCAAATAACAATCCTTTACTTATGCAGGGATCAAATCAAGTTATCAATTAACAACTTAATATTTAGTTAATCTACAAATACAAAATTAAGGCAAGTTGACCCTAGTACACAACATTCTATCACAATCATTTTCACGGGGTTTCACGATTAATCTAATCATAACAATATTAGTTTTTTATTTCACCTAACTCATGGGCTGATTACAACATTATATAAGTAAGGGTAGGACACGTGCTATACACATAATATATTCATTATATTCTAAGTAGGAATCTACGCCTTTTATCCTTGATTAGGGGAGGGAATTACACATACGAAATATACAAGTCATTAACTATCACAACCACTATCCGATTAATTCTTTACTAGACTCTCTATTAAGTAATATTATCAATTATCAAGCAAACAAGACTTACACAGTTCTCTATGTCTACTGACCATAAATAATTCCACAACGAGTACTCAAACTCACAAAGGAGTAACCACACAAATCCAATGCACAGAGAATAAGCCAATCATGACGACTAATTCAGTCCAATACAATCAATTCAATCCATTTAATCCGGGTATCACCCAAGTCCCAATGACCAATCCATGTCACATTACCAAACTACAAATAGTCAGTGCATAATGAATGTATGTATGATATGAATGCAATGCAATACAAGGTACCTTTATCATCCAGTATACATGCGCTCAAGTTTTTATTATGAAACGCCACCCATGGGGGACCCACGAAGTCCATATACTCCTCTGGAATTTCCTATCGGAGCCCAGCTTTTGGCTGAATAATATCATGTTGCAAGCGTGCAACTCCATTCCCTCGCGTATTATATCCATTGCGGCGTGCAACCCGATCCATCTGTAACATTATCACCGTCTCAATATTGACATAATCTCATAAGTATTCTCACATTTTTGGTCTCTTGGACCCATAATATTTCCATACCACTCTCATATCAATATCACAGAACCACGAGTGTATGAATGCAATGACAGTTCAAGGCAAGAAATCATGATGTAATGAGATGCAACCAAGTATAGAGATGAAATATCCATTATTTCAAGAATTCAATAATCACATGTATAATCCAAGTACAATTAGGATATCATATCAAAAACACGTGTGATGAATAAACATATCAACAACAAATATGGTGACAAGCCCAATCAATCAGCAATCGGAATCAGCATAAGGTTGATTCCCCAAATCACTCATCATCACAGTTCAACAACGGTACCCATTCAAACGTTCATCACAACCGTTTGAATGAGATCCCCAAACACGTCCAATACTCCTCAATATTTATAACTAATTACGTACTTGTATCGGAGTCTGTTGAAAGTAAAATGTAGCCTACCTCAAAATCGAATAGGTGCCACGAACTATCTGACTTGGGTCACCCTTTTCATATCATCTCCGAATGAGCAACGTCTAACAATTATAAATTCTACATTAACACATTGTTCTAATGACACAAAATATGTCTAGTACGGAATTCGGGATCAAAAGCAAATCTAAAACCTTATCCTAGACCCCGAGGGTCAAAATGATAATTTTAGTAAAAATCAAATTCAATATTATCAGAATACTGTTCTACGGGTTCACACGAGTCTAACCACATTCATATTGATATACTTTAGTCCAAAACCCAAAAAGTAACCTCAAGCCCACAAGGACAGAATAAAAAAATAAGTTAGAAACACGTTACCCATAATCTAAATAGTCATAATTCAAGGTTTCATGAAATTCTAACCCCAATTGGACCTCAAATTTCATGACTTTGTCGAAATCCACTTTGTGTGAAAACCCATAAATCAAATATTTGAAAAATTCGGATTGAAATCGAAATTTATGTTAGAAATAGTTTACCTAAGGTTTAAACAAGCCAAAAACATAGAATTTACTCAAATCCAATCATAATTAATTAAAGAAAACTCAAATTTCAACCTAGGGTGTAAAACCTCCAATTTTCCCAAACCAAACACGGATAAAATAGATAACCAATGGAAATAATCTTAAATAAACATCAAAATAAAGGTTGAATACTTACCCCCTTGTTGAGACGAAAACAATGCCGTAAAAATCACCTCAATCAGAGCTCTAGAACTCAAGTTATGCTCAAAATACTAAATGAACGCAGTCTGATTTTTAATACACTATCATTCCACTTCGGCGCACACTAGAGACCAACAATTTTTCCTGAAACTAAAATGGACATAACTCCCTCATACGATGTCAGAATTCGACTATTCAAGTTGATATGGATCACAAATTTCGATACGCATCTATTCCAACAATCAAAACTCAATTGCAACATTAAATGAATATAATGATACATTGAAGCGTCAAAGGCGAGCGACTTATGCCAACGATTCAAACACCTAAACTTGACCAAACGAAATTCAAATCCAATTCTGAAAGTTCCTACAAGTCACAAATGATCATACGAAGCTGCTTGAACACTCAAAACACCCAAATGAATTCGTCTTGACCCGATGTTGACCGTGGTCAACTCCAAACCATCTCAAAAGCTAGTTTCTCAACCAACCACCTTAATCACATTCGAACCTCTCAAAAACCGAACCGACGACTCGACTAAGTCATAAATCACATTCTAGAGTTGATGAAATCGACAAAACTTTGAAAAAGACGTATTTGCCCCCGATATTGACTTTGGTCAAACTTCTTCATTTCTTACCTTAAGGATTTCCAAAAATCCTTTTTCTTATCCAAAACTCATCCGAAAGTCTCAGAAATCGCTCCATTCATCCCCGCAAATTGAATACACTCTAACGATACTAGAGGAAGGATCAATAGAGGTAAAAGGATAAAAAGCCTAAATGACCAAACGGGTCATTACAGAAAATATCACGCATTTAAATATTAATGGATATGTCAGTTGACAAAATTTATGTAAAATTTGAAGAATTTCAAATGCCTGAAGCATATACATGTTCTAAAAATTTATTCATGATTCTTATAAGGATTAACTCAAGCAAAGTGAATGTGATTTAATCACCTTAATGAGTATTCATTAACTAAGGGTATAAAATATATTTATCCTTACGTCTTTATGGAAATCAAAATTTGTCATGTTGTTGTGCAAGTTGATAACTTGAATAGTATTGAAACTCTTGAAGAGTTTTAAAAAGTAGTAGTTTATCTGGTGAAAAAAGTTGAAATGAGAAACTTGCAGAATTTCTTTGGTCCTTAAGTACCATATCTTTATGCGATTGATGCATTTATATATCATGCTATAACTATGAGCATGATATAGTTTTAAACATAGAGCTATTGAAATAAGATCAACTGCAACTAGAGATGGCAATGGATCGGATCTGGACTGGATCCTACTAGATCCAGATCCAGATCCGTTTTTCATACCTGAATCCAGATCCGGATCCACATCCGTCGGGACCATAAAAATCAGATCCAAATTCGGATCCACATGTAAAAAAATTTGTCTTGCTAAGAATGTAACCTTGCTAAGATTTTTTTTGAACTGACAAACGGTTTTTACTTAGCTAACAGTTTAATGTGTTTCAATTTTGAAATGTTCATATGAGATATTTTGTTCGTTGTCTCGTTTTGATTGTGAGCTATTAATTGAAAATGTTGGACAATGACAATAGTTGTGGAAAATGCTGACTAGTATTTTCACAATGCAGAACTTGCATGTGCTTGAAATCTTCACAAATGAAGTGAATATAATTTTAACTACTTGTCTATGGAGATGTTAGTCATTCACTAATATAACGTTGATTTTATTATCAAAGTTACCTCTTTATTTTTTTGTTTTTGAGTTAACGCGGAGATAAATTAAACTTGTTTTGATAATTAAACTTGCAAGGATGTGCTTAGCAATTTTAAGAAAATACTTATAAAATTACATTCTAGGTTATGAATATATTTAATAAAAAATGGATCCACGGGTCGGATCTGGACCGGATACGGATCTCAAATACAAGATCCAGATCCAGATCCAAATCCAGATCCGATCCATCAGAAATGGATCCGGGTCCGATCCGGATCCGTCGGGTCTAAATTTTGAAGATCCATATCCTATAAAACGGATCTGGATCCACCGGATCCGGACCGGGTTCAGGATCCATTGCCATCTCTAGTTGCAACCTCTAATATGAATATGTTTATCCTAACACATACTTTTAAGTTTTTTTGTTAGTTATGCAATGCAAAACATTTGCCTGATCAACATAAATGTTCGATCCAGACATGTTATCTATTCCATGTAGGGTTACTATCATATTATATTGTTCTACATGATAGTCAAATCATTCCAAGATAACAACAATTTATAAAGTGAGCGAGAAATGTACTTGATTGTAATTCCAACATTATTATATGACAACGATGCAACTTTGTGAGAAGAATGAAGATACATATGATCAACCAGTTTGTCAAATGACTTGATCACAAAGACACCACCAACCTCAACGTATGATAAGTTGATATATAAAATTGGAGTTTTAATATTTTTTATGATATTTTCAGCGTCGTCTTCACGATCTCAAGTGATGTTTTCAGGGGAGTAAAATACGCGCTGTATTTTTTCCTTTAACCAAAATTTTATCCCAATTGAAAAATTCTAGTAAGGTTTTTAACGAGACAATCAAAATGCGTATTATTAAATGTGTGCACTCTTTTTTTTTCAATGAATATTTTTAGTAAAGTTTTAACGAGACACATTATCTATCAAATAAATATTCAAGGGGGAGTGTTATAAATATTATTTATTTATTGTGAATGTCTATATTTGAAGAAAAGTTAGAATTAATGACTGTCACCGAGTTAGTTTTTCTCTATAAATAGTGGGGTTAATAATTCTGTTAATTTTTATAATAGAATCAACTATTTTAAGAAATTTCAACTTTTTTCTTTAATTTTAATTTTATAACTCAAGTATATTACTTTAACCAAATGATATTTAATTATGTAATTTCTTAAATTATATAAGGGTACATCGGTACGAGCCCAAAATTAGTAAAATAAATAAATAAATAAAAAAATAAAAAAATAAAAATCAGTTTTCACAGTAGGTTACCACAAAAAAAAACCATACTTTTTTACGCCTGGAAAATCAGGGTTGAGGTTTTATGCAATTTTGAGTCCTAAAATTTAATTAACACCATATTATAATACATACACGACAAGATTCTTCTATTTTGGTTTCACTATTTCTTGTGAATGTGACAAAATTGAGATTAAAAATACGAGCATCACATGTTCTGGGCCACCTGGGATAATTAGGTGTTAGTCACAGTAACAAATGCATTGGCTCCACTAAAGAGAGTGCTAGTTTCTCGTACAAAACAAATTAATTTAGCTATAGATAGTTAGGATTTTGGTAGTTAAAGGTAGAGAGTGGGTTTGGTGCTGATTGAGAAATCAAAGATGGAATCTTTGCTTATTGGGTCATTTCAGAGACCATCAATTCCAGTTGCAACAGACTTCTCTTCACTCAAAACCAGTATGTACACTTTGAAAACTTGCTTAAATATGTCTTTATTCTCAGTTCTTGATTTTCTGGAACTTTTTGGGTATTTTAGCTTGCATGATGTAGTTTTCTTGTGTATTTTGCTTGTTAATTGGAAAAATATGTTCAATCTTGACTTCATTTCTAAGCCTCGGAAACACTCTCTCTACTGGGTGGCACTCTACCCTGTGGGAAAACACTGAGTATGTTGTTGTCGTTGAGTTCATCTCTAAGTGCTGGAGTGTAGCTCTTGAAGTTCTTAGTTCCACATTGAGTGTTCAAAAATCTATTTTTCCCCTTTCTTGTTTTATAACCGTGCTTGCGCGCACCTCGACTAATTCCATTGTCTCCATTGGGGATTGAACCTGCAACCCATTTCATTGATTGAGTGTTCAGAGATTTTGTGCCGTTTTGGTTACTCTTGATGATTTTGTGGGGTTGATCTGTATTTTGCTCGAAGCATGTAAAACTTGAATCTCTTTCCAGGGTCAACAGCTAATTAATCTGTCTATGAATCCGTTGTTCATTTCTATTAAGGACCTGCTCTTTGTGGGTTCTTGAATGGCAGGAATTTTTTGGTATATCAGCTTTGGATGGTATGATTTTATTGTTCAGTTTTTGTTTTAGATACATGTTCAAGCCCGCAGGGGCTTTGGTCTAGTGGTAAGATTGAAGAGCGTGATGTGTGGATTAGGCGCTCGTAATGAGTTCAAACCCTGCCGCAAACACGAGCCAGGTAGTTAAATGGAGAAGGCCGAAGGGTAGAGCGGCAGACCCATTATCCACCGACTTTCGAATCGTATACCATTGGCTATAGGGGATTCTTGGTTATCAAAAAACAAAAATATTTAGATACATGTTCAATCTTGATTTGATTTCTATGTGATAGAGTCATAGCTCCAGAAGTTCTTACTTTCACAGTAAATGTTAAAAGTTTTATCCTGTTTGGTTTTCTTGATGAATCCTTGTGGTACATTAATCCTCATATTCTTGTGTGCCACTGTGAGAGTTCTGGCTTTTTGCTTATCAAAGTCCTGCCTTTTCTGTTGTTTCTCTATTTTCACAAGTAAAGAATGTGCAAAATCTTTTCCAATGTGAAAACTTTCTGCTGCTAAACTTAGCTGTGTTCATTATTAAATTTTGATATTCGGACTTAGTTCATGTTTTGAGAACATTTTTAATACTCATCTGTCAGCTCCCTCTGGCTGGCTATATGCGGTGAATACTAGACAAGTTTGTTTTCTTGATCATGTTTTGGTGCTGGTTGAAATCCAAGAGATGGTGTTACAGATTTTGAAATTATGGATGACCAAAGCAGTGCTAGGGAGTGGTAGCAGAAGCTCCGGCAGAAACGTTGATATATGGTGTTACTTTTTTTGACAGGACCAAGCAATAATGATAATAGTTGTTCAAATGATACTGCGAAAAGAACTTGTGCTTTTAGATGATGCGTTGTGCTTTTCTATTTTAAATTTCCAGTGTATTATGTTTATGTACCATTTAAAATAGCTAGAATCTGTAAAGTAGGAAATTGCTGTAATTTATATGCGGTATCAAGTGGAGAATTAGATTGGATTTTTTGTTCATAGCCTGAATTATGTTTTTCTCAAATGCCGCTGACATCGTAGGTTCACATACAATAGTACGAGTTTTGAAGTGTAAAGCATGGAAGAGTCAAGAAAAGCACTATTCCACTTCTATGAAGTTGCAAAGGCAGTATATGACGCAAGAGCATGTTGGAGGCAGGGATCGTAGCATTATTGCCGCTGATAATAAACTTAAAGAGAATTTTTTGGTGCATGCATCATCTGAACACCCTCTTGAATCTCAACCTTCCAAGAGTCCTTGGAACTCAGTGCATGATGCCGTAGATGCTTTCTACAGGTTCTCGCGGCCCCATACCGTAATAGGAACAGTTAGGTCCACGACTTCTATATTGAGCAACATATCATGCACATGGCTTATTTTGTTTCCATGTTATATGAGATGCCATAGGATTTCGTTATCCCAATCAGTGGAACCCACCATTCGTTTGCGTTTATTTATGTCATCATAACTTGTAATGCCTTACCAAGAAATGCGTATATTATTAATGCATCTTTTGAGTTTGACTACTTTGAGTTTCATTAGATATAGCTAGAGGAATAGGCTTTTTGATCTAGAAGGTGTCAATAGATGTTAATATGATAGAATTAGCCTGATGGATAAAGTTTGGCAATCTCATGTGTAATTACATGAACATGCATGCAAACATATATATTTTGTTTTTGAATTTTGATAGATTGAAAGTATAAGAACTGTGAACTTACATTACTTTTCTCTGAGCAGGCATTGAGCATAATTTCAGTTTCTCTCCTTGCAGTTGAGAAGTTCTCTGATTTTTCTCCATTATTTTTCACTGGGGCGTTAGAGGTGGGTAAAGGTTCATTCATATATCCAACGCAAGATGTGATCTAGGATGACAAGAATTTTTATTATCGCTATATTATTGCAGGCCATTGTTGCTGCCCTGTTCATGAACATTTACATAGTTGGTTTAAACCAGTTGTCTGATATCGAAATAGACAAGGTACTTTTCTATTTAGTTTCCATGAATCAGATTTCTGAATGCAGAACTATGCAGGATTCACTCTATCTATGCAGAACTAGTCGAGGACTCATAGTTCATGTGTTTGTTCTGTCATTTTATCTTTGGGGCTAGAAAGGTAGCGGGCATGGGTAGATAAGGCTGCACCCACTCTGCACACGATAATTGGTAATCTTGGATTCGTCTTTGGGAGCTCGGGGATACATTAGAAGGCATTTAGAACTTACTGAGTACTGCTCTTTTACTCGATGTTTACGAAGATATTTGGGTATCTAGCTTGTCAACCAGTACATTTTCACTACCTAATACTCAATAAGCCTATAATTTTATACAACTGAAGCTGAAGGATTATCTACTTTATAAAAAAAACCATTGACCTTTGATGGGGTGGATGGGGTTAGTTGTAGTCTTTTGGTTGTTTGCTTCTTGCGCCCAGGGGTAAGCAAATCCTATTTCCCCTTCATCACCAGCCTCTAACCCCTAGGTGGCAGATTTAAGAGGAAGTTGGATGATGAGGTAACTTATGTAGGAAAACAACTAAGGCCTACTCCTATATCCATCATCAATCTTTAATTTTGGAAAATAAGTTGGTATAAATTATCTGATAAAAGCCTTACAACAATTCCCTTATCATTAGACAATTAACCAATTCATTGTAATTATGATGTACTAAAATCTTTCCCGATCCTGTCTGGAAAGAAAGCTTGGTACAGGCGTGGAGGTGAGGCTTGGTATTCAGGTCATTCCAAAGAAAGGAAGCTTCAAGTATCTCGGGTCTATTATCCAATGGAATGGAGAGATTGATGACGATGTCACACATCATATTGGTGCAGGGGATGAAATGGGGAGTCTTGTGCGATAAAAGGTGCCACCAAAACTTAAAGATAAGTTCTATAGGGTGGTGGTTAAACCGACTATGTTGTATGGGGCGGAGTGTTGGACAGTCAAGACTTCACACATCCAAAAGATGAAAGTTGCGGAGATGAGAATGCTGAGATGGATGTGTGGGCATACAAGGAGGGCTATGATTAGAAATGATGATATCTGGCACAGAGTGGGAGTGACATCGGTGGAGGATAAGATGCGGGAAGCGAGGTTGAGATGGTTCGGGCATATGCAGAGGAGAGACATAAATGCCCCAGTGCGGAGGTGTGAGAGGTTGGCTATGGACGGGTTCAGGAGGGGTAGAGGTAGGCGGAAGAAGTATTGGGGAGAGGTGATTAGATGAGATATAACGCAGGTGAAACTTACTGAGGACATGACCTTAGATAGGGGGTTGTGGAGGACACGGATTAGGGTGGAATGTAGGTAGTTGAGCGTAGTCCTACTTATGCTTACAGTTGTAGTGTTATTTTTGTAGCCCTGCTTAGCCTATCATACTAGTAGGCACAATATTGTTTTATAGTCCCGTGTCATTTGATTTTTGCTGCTGTATGTTCTTTCGTGTACTTTGTTTATCTTATTTACCTGCGTTAGTTACTGCATCTTTTTTCAGAATGCTTTATTATGGCTTATTTGCTTTTGTTACCATCATTTTCATACTGCTTTAAATTTGTTGTTCGGGTCTGACCGTTTCTCTTGCTTTGCTTGTGCTTATGTTTTGTCTTGAGCCGAGGGTCTTTCGGAAACAACCTCTCTACTTATAGGTAGAGGTAAGGTTTGCTCCCCAGACCCTACGTTGTGGGACTTTACTGGGTATGTTGTTGTTGTTATCTTGTCTGGGAAACGGAACTATTGCAACTATTGCAATTAATGTTCTCCTCTCAAAGGAAAAGTTCTTGGGAGTATATTTAGTTTTTCTTACTTTGTTAAAATATTTTTCAGCATTTTTTCCTTCTTTGGCATGTGAAGTTTTGAGGTCTTTCTTTTCAGGTAAACAAGCCATATCTTCCATTGGCATCAGGGGAATACTCTACGCAAACTGGAGTGGTTATTGTGTCGTCTTTTGCCATCTTGGTAATATGAAAAATCTCTCCTTAAGCACTAAAATTTCCGTCTCGAGCTGCGAGTGCATTCTGGCTCTTATAGTGCATTTGTTCATATATTTGTAAACATTTATCTTCAGGATTCCCCATCTTCTTGGAGTTAGAAGAAAAGTTAGAAGGTAGTGAGGATGTAGGGGTTAGTGAATATTGTAATCCCTAGGACCTTATTGTCCCTCAGTCGTTGGGGTCTGGGTACAAGATTTTCAGTTAAAGCAGAGTCTGACTTTAAATATCCTGCCTGACACAATGCTCAGTGCTTGTTTTGGGCATGTAAGTTTCAGGCTTTGTTCTGTTGGTTATACTTTTAGCTGCTGGGGGAGAACATATGTTTATGTGCTTTACTATTCAGATTACTTAAAAGCAGCATCCTCCTTAGTCCTTATGAAGGTTTTGAGAAGGTAAGGCGCAGAGTACTCTGTTGATGAACCTCGTTCCACCCTTTATGAGCATTTTCAAACTTGGAAGAACTTGGGGTTGCTATTGCCTTCGCATAAAAAAAAATTAGGGTTGTTATTCTCATCTTGTGTTCCTCTTTTTCTGTTATACAATTGTAAATCTAAGTGATATCGTTTGTGAGCCTAAAGGGAGAAGGGTTCTAAATATGAAGCTTGAAGCTCATTCAAGTATCCGCAGTACGCACTAGAAGACTCGGTATCAGCCTTAGTCACTGAGACCAAAATATTGGTTGCTCAATTCTTGTGGTGGTTATCCTTCAGTGACTGATGTTACTGCTCTACATTCATTGTTTGTTAATTGAAAGAATCATGGCATAGCATCTGAACTTCCAATTTCCATTTTCCATTTTCCATTTTCAAAAGATTTAAAAAATCTCATCCGTAGATATTCATGTTCTCATTTCCTAACTACAGAAATAACTCTTTTCCTCCTTTCAGAGTTTTTGGCTTGGATGGATCGTTGGTTCCTGGCCTTTATTTTGGGCTCTTTTCATCAGTTTTGTACTGGGAACTGCCTATTCAGTAAATGTGAGTTGATCTCATTTTCGCCACTAATTGTTGGTTACCAAAATTAAGAGCTTATTTATTTTCTCAAAATAGAATAAACACCTCTGTTCTTCGCAGAGTAGCTTGACATCATAAACATTTTTTGTTATCTAAAAGGGAATGGAATAGTGTTGCAGTGTTCCTTTTTCTTTTTCCTTGACATTATTGTAGCAGGTAAGTTAAGTATAGAAAAAACTTGCAGTCATAATCATAAAAAGTTCAGAGTCATTTTGTGGCAGATAAAGGCACTAGAATATGCCATCTTGACGTTGAAAGTTCATTTGCACAGTGGTAAAGATTTATTATGCTTCAGATCATGGTTGACATCTGGTTGCAATAGAGACGATTCTATTAAAATATACATACTATGCAGGGACTGGGTTTGTTGTTGTATGCAGAGACTAGGTTTCCCTTAACACCATCTTACTATATAGTTCTGTTGTATTATCCCACTAATGGGGAACAAATAATACTGCAGGAGTGATGGTATTGTTAACCTCCTTTTCTGCCCAGTAGATATCCCGTGACCCACCGAACTGATGATTAATGGTTCTCCCCTTTGAATTTGATTAGCTTCTAATGGGTCCAAGAGCTTGTGTTCCTATGAGAGGTAAACCTGGGGTTCTGGCATCAGTGGCAGAATCTATTTTCTACTTGTTCTTATCTCTTGAGTTTTTGCAAGGTGAACTCTACAGTACTTTAGTTCTGTGGTTGACTTGTCTTCCTCTGACATTTTTGAAGGGTCAATTTTATTGGCCTTCAAGTTTCATTTTCTCAAACTTGTATAACTGATAAAGTTCTTTAACTGTTAATGATTCTTCAGCAGGTAAATTTGAAGCCAGATAACTTGTTGCGTTCTTTTAAGCTTCAGAAAATGATCAGATAACTTGTTGCGTTCTTTTAAGCTTCAGAAAATGATCAACTAACTATGTTCCCTATCTAAGAAAATGATAACTATGTCCCGCCCCTGATTGTGTAGTGTTAGAATAGGAATAGGAATAGGATTTGTATATAGTATCCTACCTGGAAAAGGATTGTAATGTACTGTCTATAAATAGGACTCAATGTAATAATGTAGATACACAATTCAATAGTATTTTCCCCATAATTTCTTACATTGTATCAGAGCATTGGTGAGAAACATTCGAAAAATACCATCACAGTCCCGTGTGTCAATTCCAGCGACTCCTTTGCGTCACTTTTTCTTCGGTAGGTTCTGTTCAAAATCCGAAACCACCACAGGGTAGAGAACACTCCGGCGACCTAACCCCATAAAAACACTCCGGCAGACTAGCCGTCATGCGCCGACAGACCCTACGTCTCCGGTGACGCATCTGCTTCACGCGCCAGGCGCGTACGACCTTTTCTGACGAGCTTCTGATGTAGATCTTTCTTCCCTGTGTCTCCCAAGGATTCCGAGCCTATCCCTTCATTTTTCTGAAATTTTCGACCACCGGAACCCTAATCCGGCACGTTAAATTTGTTCTCTGGCAGATCTGCGTTTTTTCAACCACTTTTTCGAGAAATTTATTTTCCCAATCAGGTTGCCCATCAATTCTGATCCCAACCATATAATTTTCTTCAAGATCCGGTCACTTATTTTCCGGCGAGTTTTTCAGTGAGATCTGAATTTTCCGACAACTAGATCTCTGTTTCTTGTGCGTACCGGTTTATTTTTTAAGATCTTAGACTACACATTTCAGATTTCACAAGATGTCTTTCAGATCTGATATTTTTAGCTCCAAAAACACGAGAATCAGAACTTCAAGCCCTATGATTACTTCCGAACCATTAATGGGAAGTTCAAACTATTTAGCTTGAGCTTCCTCGGTTGAGTTATGGTGCAAGGGTCAAGGTGTTCAAGATCACTTAACGCAAAAGGCTATTGTGATTGATGAAAAGGCCAAAGCACAGTGGGAGAAGGTTGACACTCAATTATGTTGTCTCCTGTGGCGATTTATTAATCCCAAGTTGATGCCTTGTTTCGTTGCTTCAAGACATGTTATTCAGTTTGAGAAAAGGCTCGCGTTTTATACACTAATGATATATCTTGATTTTATGATGTGATATCTCGGATGACCAACTTAAAGAAACAGGAATCAGATATGTCTACTTGGGACAGGTACAGACAGTCATGGAGGAATTTGTGAGGTTGATGCCTGTCACCACTAACATTGAAAAACAACAGGAGCAAAGACAAATGTTGTTCCTAGTTCTTACACTTACTGGACTTTCTACTAACCTTGATTCGGTGCGTGATCAGATTTTGGCTAGTCCTACGGTTCTAACGGTTGATGAACTATTCTCTCGTTTGCTTCCGCTTTGTTGCGCCTCCTAATCGCACAATGGTCTTATTACCAACTGTTGACTCCTCTGTTCTCGCATCTCAAACCACAAAGAATTGAACACCTCAGTCTATGGACAATCGACGAGGTGGATGTCGTTTTGGAAGATCTCAAACTAAGTGTAATTATTGTCATAAGTTTGGACACACTCGTGATGTATGCCGTGCTCTGCATCGTCAACCACCCAATGATGCTCATGTTGATCAATGTAGTTATTGTCTCAAGTCTGGACACACTCGTGAGGTTTGTCATGCTCTGCATGGTCAACCATCCAATAATGATCATGTTGCTCAGACTAACACTGCGGGAAATCAGAGGTTTACTTTATTTGAAGTAGAATATAATGAGTTCCTTCAGTATCAAGCAAGTAAGCAGACATCTCCACAAGTAGCCATAGTTTCTCAGCCTAATACTTATATTGCTGGTAATTTTCTTAGTTGTGTTTCACGGTCTAGTACCCTTGGACCGTGGGTCGTGGACTCAGGTGCTTCTGATCATATTTCTGGTAACAAATCACTTTTATCAAATATTATTTATTCAGTCTCTCTCCTGTTACTTTAGCCAACAGGATCCAAATAAAACCAAAAAGAGTTTTACAAGCTATTCCCCTATCTTCGGTCACTCTAAACTCTCTTCTTTATGTCCATGTTTGTCCTAATCTTGCATTTGTCAGTCGTTGGACGCGTGCCCTAAATTGTGCCATAATATTTCTTGATGATTCATTTGTTATGTAGGACCGCAGTATGGGACAAATGATTGGCGCAGGGCATGAATCACAAGGCTTCTACTATCTTACCTCTCCTAATTCCTCCACAACATACCCCGTTACTTTTCACAGTGATAATGCCTTAGAATACTTATCCTCCAACTTTCCGCAGTTTATGACTCACCAAGAAATTATTCATCAGATATCTTGTCCTGGGTAGCAGAAAGGAAGAATAAGCATCTTATTGAGATTGCTCGCACTCTTCTCATTAAATCTCATGTGTGCTGCGGTTTTGGGGCGATGCAGTCCTCACATCTTGCTATTTAATTAATCGAATGCCCTCATCTTCTATCGAGAATCAGATTCCCTATTCCGTAGTATATTCTCAGTCATGTCTATACTCCCCCGTGTCTTTGGGAGCGCATGCTTTGTTCATAACCTAGCTCCGGGGACAGATAAATTAGCCCCTCATGCTCTTAAATATGTCTTTCTTGGTTATTCTCGGGTTCAAGGTATCGTTGCTACTGACTTGATCTCCGTCAGTATCTTATGTCTGAGCTGATGTCACATTTTTTGAGTCTCAACCTTACTTTTCATTTTCTTCTAATTATCCAGACATTTCTAAGGTCTTACCTATACTCCAGGTTTTACCTACACCGACTTCTGAAGAATCTGCAATTACTTCTACATCTCCCGTCACAATGCCACTATTTCTGACTTATCATCGTCGACCGCGTCTAGCATCAGACCCAACATCAAGTGCAAATGATTCATGTCATGTGTCGGACCCTGCACCTACTGCGGACTTGTCTCCTCTCAGCCGATTGCGCTTTGAAAAGGTATATGGTTCACTCGTAATATTAACCCACATTATGCCCTTTTAAGTTATCATTGTCTGTCAGCTCATTATGCCTTTGCATAATTATTGTCATCCGTCTCCATTCCTAAGTCTACAGGTGAAGTCCTTTCTCATCCCGGATGGCGACTGACTATGATTGACGAGATGTCTGCTTTACATGCATGTGGTTGTCCACATTCTGCGATATATAAAGTCCACTCCAGGTAAAGGACTACTTTACAAAGATCGAGGTCATGAGCAGATTGTTGGATATACAGACGTTGATGGGTGAAGAGATAGATGTTCTACATCCGGATATTGTGTGTTAGTTGAAGGTAATTTCGTGTCTTGGAAGAGTAAGAAACAGAGCGTGGTTGCTCGATTTAGTGCAGAATCAGAATATCAAGCAATAGTTGTAGCAATTTGTAAACTAGTTTGGATTAAGCAGTTGCTCAGAAAATTAAAATTTAGAGAAATCAGTCATGTTAGAATAGGAATAGGATTTTATATATAGTATCCTACTAGAAAAATGATTGTAATGTAGTGTCTATAAATATGGCTCAGTTTAATCATGGAGATACATAATTCAACAATATTTTTCTTCCATAATTTCTCACATGGTATAGAGCTATTGTAGAATATTATCACTGTGCATTTGACTAAATATTATTTTTGGTACTGTCAGGCGACCAAAAGGTTTCTACAAGTGTTGTGCAAAATCTGATAACAATATCAGATTCAACATCATCCCGCGACCAAACCTCAGCAAACTGCTCCGACAGAATCTTTCTCACGCGCTCCCACAGCCTCCCAGAGCTTCAACGCCGGCGGCACGTCAGATACACTCGCCGGCGCGTGAGGAAGATTCCGACCAGTTTTTTGATAATTTTCTTTTGGGTTATGGTCGCTCAGGGATTCCGAGCCTATCCCTCCACTTTTTAGAAATTTTCGTCCGCCGGAACCTTAATCCGGTGCCGTCAGATTTATTCTTCGTCAGATTTGCATTTTTTCGGCCATTTCTTTGATAAATTTCTTTTCCAAATTAGATTGCCCAGCAATTCCGACCACAATCGTATAATTTTCTTCACGATCTAATCACTTTTTTTATTTTTCCGGCGAGACTTTTCCAGTGACTGTTTTCTGCAGCTTCTGGATCACGGTTTCTGAGCATTATCAGCCTCCTTAGATTTCTTAAAGTTTTGAATCATGTCTCTCGGATTTGATGTTTTTAATTTTAAAAACACGAGAATTGGAAAGTCAAGTTCTATGATTTATTCACAAACCTTAATAAGGGGATCAAAAAATCAAACATCACAGTCTAAAATTTGATGAAAGAGATGTCGTTTTGAAAGATCTAGACATAAGTGTAGTTATTGTAAAAGGCTTGGACACACTCATGAAATGTGCCGATCTCGACCTAAGTATAGTTATTGTAATATGTTTGGACATGCTCGTGAAGTATGCTATTCTCTGCATGGTCGACCACCCAAGAATACTCATATTGCTCAGACTGCCATTACATGTAATCAACAAGTTTATTTATCTGAAGAAGAATATAATGAGTACCTTCAGTATCGAACAAGTAAACAGACATCTCCACAAGCTGCCTCAGTCGCACAATCTAATACCACTGGATTGTGTGTTGTAGACTCTAGCGCTTCTGATCATATTTCTGGTGATAAATCACTTTTGTCGGATATTAATTATTCACCTTCTCTTCCCGCTATTACTTTAGCCAATGATATTCAAACAAAAGCAAAAGGAGTTGGACAAGCTAAACCCATATCTTCGGTCACTCTAAATTCTATTCTCTCTGTCCCTGATTGTCCTTTTAATCTTGCATCGGTCAGTCGTTTGACTCGTGCGCTAACTTGTGCCATACTATTTCTTGATGATTCTTTTATTATGCAGGACCGCAGTACGGGACACACGATTGGTATAAGATATGAATTACAAGGCCTCTACTACCTTACATCTACTCCTAAATCCTCTATAGCAGGTCTAGTTACAAATCCTCTAGACTTAATCCATAAATGATTGGGAGATCCAAGTCTGTTCAAGCTACAAAAGATGGTGCCTAGTTTGTCTAGTCTGTCCAAATTAGATTGTGAGTCATGTCAACTTGGGAAACACATTTGCACTACCTTTTCACGTAGTGCTGAGAGTCGTGCAGAGTCTATTTTTTCAATAGTTCATTCTGATATTTGGGGTCCTAGTAGAGTCAGTTCATCTTTAAGATTTTGTTATTTCGTTAGTTTCGTTGACGATTTTTCCAGATGCACTTGGTTATTCTTAATGAAAGATCGTTTTGAGTTATTCTCTCTATTCAAGAGTTTTTGTGTTGAAATTCAAAATCAATTTGGTGTTTCTATTCGTACTTTTTGTAGTGATAATGCCTTAGAATACAAATCCTTCCAGTTTCAACAGTTTATGACTCACCAAGGATTATTCATCAAACATCTTGTCCCTACCCCCCTCAGCAGAACGAGGTAGTAGAAAGTAAGAATAGGCATCTCATTGAGATTGCTCACACTCTTCTCATTGAATCCCATGTTTCGCTGCGTTTTTGGGGCGATTCAGTCCTGGCAGCTTGTCATTTAATTAATCATAGGACTTGACCTTCCTCGTGTTTTTGGGAGCACATGTTTTGTGCATAACCTAGCTCCGAGAATAGATAAATTAGCCCCTCGCTCTCTTAAATGTGTATTTTTTTGGTTATTCTCGAGTTCAAATGGGGTATCGTTGCTTCTCAACCTATCTCCGTCGATATCTTGTGTCTGCCAGTGTCATGTTTTTTGAGTCTCAACCTTACTTTAGGTCTCCTTATGATCATCTTGATATCTCTGAGGTCTTACCTATACCTCAGGTTTTACCTACACCGACCTTTGAGGAACTACAGTTAATTCTACATCTCCGATCACAGAGCCACCACTTCTGACTTATCATCGTCGACCGCGTCCGGCATCAGATCCAACATCAGATCCAACATCAGGCCTAGATGATTCATGTCCTGCATCGGACCCTGCACCTACTGTGGACTTGTCTCCTTCTGATCAGCCGATTGCACTTCGAAAAGGTAAACGGTCCATTCGTAACACTAATCCACATTATACCCTTTTAAGTTATCATCTATCATTATCTCATTATGCCTTTGTATCATCATTGTCATCTGTCCCCATTCCTAAGTCTACAAGTGAAGCCCTTTCTCATCCCGAATGACGACATGCTATGATTGACGAGATGTCTGCTTTACACACGAGTGGTACTTGAGAGCTTGTTCCTCTTCCTTCAGGTAAATCTACTGTTGGTTTTCGTTGGATTTATGCGGTCAAAGTTGGTCCGAACGGTCAAGTTGACCAGCTTAAGGCTCGCCTTGTTGCGAAAGGGTATACACAGATATTTGGGCTTGATTACAATGATACTCTCTCCAGTGGCTAAAATAGCATTTGTCCGTCTCTTTCTATCCATGGTCGCTGTCCGCGACCTCTTTATCAGTTGAACATTAAGAATGTTTTTCTCTATGGTGATCTTGAGGAGGAAATTTATATGGAGCAACAACCTGGTTTTGTTGCTCAGGGGGAGTCTAATATAGTGTGTCGATTGCGTCGGTCACTTTATGGTTTAAAACAGTCTCCTCGAGCATGGTTTGATAAATTCAACACAGTAATTCAGGAGTTTGGCATGACTCGCAGTGAAATAGATCATTCTGTGTTTTATCGACATTCTGCTCCAGATTTGAGTATTTATTTGGTGGTTTATATTGACGATATAAGTGGCAATGATCAAGAGGGTATCACTAATTTAAAGCAACATCTCTTTAAGCATTTTTAGACTAAAGATCTTGACAGACTGAAGTATTTTCTAGGTATTGAGGTTGCCAATCCACGTCAGGTATTGTTATTTCGCAACGCAAGTATGCCTTAGACATTCTTGAGGAGACATGAATGATGAGATGTAGACCCATTGACACTCTTATGGATTCGAATGCTAAATTCCTGCCAGGTCGGGGGGAGCCACTCAGTGATCCTGGAAGATATAGGCGGCTAGTTGGTAAGTTGAATTATCTCACAGTGACTAGACCTGACATTTCATTTTCTGTGAGTGCCTGTGATAGTCATTGGGATGCAGTTGTCCGCATTCTGCGATACATTAAGTCAGCTCCAGGTAAAAGATTGCTTTTCGAAGATAGAGGCCATGAGCAGATTGTTGGATATACAGACACTACATTCTACATCCGGATATTGTGTCCTAATAGGAGGTAATTTAATATCCTGGAAGAGTAAGAAACAGAGCGTCGTTGCTCGATCTAGTGCTGAATCAGAATATCGAGCAATGGTTGTAGCAACTTGTGAGCCAGTTTGGATTAAGCAGTTGCTCAGAGAACTAAAATTTGGAGAAATCAATCAAATGAAACTTGTGTCTTATGTGTGATAACAAAGCGACCCTTCATATGCCATCAAATTTGGTATTTTATGAGAGGACTAAGCACATTGAAATTGACTGCCACTTTGTCAGAGAAAAGATTATCTCCGGAGATATTGTTACAAAATTTGTGAAGTTGAGCGATCAGCTAGCATATGTTTTCACCAAGTCTCTCACTGGTCCTCGTATTAATTACATCTATAACAAGTTCGGTGCATATGACTTGTATGCACCAGCTTGAGGGGGAGTGTTAGAATATGAATATAATTTCATATATAGTATCATACTAGGAAAATGATGGTAATGTAGTGTCTATAAATAGGGCTCAGTGTAATCATGTAGATACACAATTCAATAATATTTTTCTCCCATAATTTCTCACAAGTCAGATAGAACTTGTGTGTGATAACAAAGCGTCCCTTCATATCGCATCAAATCCGGTATTTCATGAGAGGACCAAGCACATTGAGATTGACTGTCACTTTGCAGAGAAAAGATACTCTCCGGAGATATTGTTACTAAATTTGTGAAGTCGAGTGATCAGATTACAGATATTTTCACCAAGTCCCTCACTGGTCCTCGTATTAGTTACATCTATAACAAGCTCGTTACATATGATTTGTATACACCAACTTGAGGGGAAGTGTTAGAATAGGAATAAGATTTGTATATAGTATCATACATGGAAAAGGATTGTAATGCAGTGTCTATAAATAGGGCTCAATGTAATACACAATTCAGTAATATTTTTGCCATAATAGGAAATGGTGCAGTTGTATTAACTTCGTTGTAGTTTAGTTCCTTAAACAGAGAGTTGTATTTTTCCTTTGTTTGCTTCCTGAGACTGAACATATGATGTGTCATGTGTATCTTAACTTCACATCCATTACTAATGTTTATGAACTCATTTGATGATATAATAAGTGACTGGGTCACCGGCATCTCTTATCTTTTTTCTTAATTTTTCCAGAGTCTGTCTTTACCAGTTGAAAGAATATCTCCAACTTAATACTCCCTTTATCCCATTTGATATAACAGTACTTGACTGGACACGGAGTTTAAACGTTAATTTGACTTGTCTATTTGTTATTTAAGTAGTAGTGGAAGTAAACTATTAAAGTAGTGGTTAGTCTGATATAGAAAAGATCACACTAAATTTTAAAATTTGAATAGTCTAAGTAATCTTAAAAATTGTAAAGTTGTTAAAGAAGTGGAGTGGTGTCAAACCATTTGGGACATCTCAAAATGGTAAGTGTGTTAAATAATTTTGGATGGAGGAGTAAAAGTTACAGCTTGATTTCTCATGCAACAATTTTATAGAGAATTATCATAGATTCTTCTATGGTTCTACTTTCAAAAGAGTGTTACAGAACTCTTCCTGCAAATCAGTGTCTCCCTTATAGCCGTGATTTGTACTATCATATCAGATCCGTGTCTTTTGTTGCTTGTTTAATTAGTTGTAGCTGTATTGTTACAATTCGATTAACAAGAGGAAGCAATAATAAGGAAGAAAGAATACTGCCGTAAATAATTATGTGCTCTGGCTCACTGGAAACCAGATTACTGCAATTTTAATTGCGTTCCAGTGAAAATGCATCATCCCCACATGTAATTATAATTTCTTTCAAGAGTGCATGATAGTAAGTGGTAGGAATAAATGTGATATGTCAGAGATGAAGCTTGGGAGAGGGTGGCGAACTAGATGCTGTCCAGACAGCTCGCTAACTTGAATAATTTCACTTCCATGCCATGGCTTTGGCTCTGTAAGATCAGTAAAATATTTATGATTCACAGGAAAGGTTTCTAATTGGTGTTTTTTTTCCAAATGCTTCTATATTTTCAGCTACCGCTTTTGAGATGGAAGAGATTTGCTGTGGTTGCTGCATTGTGCATCTTTGCTGTACGAGCGGTGATAGTTCAGATAGCTTTTTATTTGCATATTCAGGTCTTTGCTATTTCTACAATTTATGCTTGTCTTTTTGTTTTGTCCACAGAGAATGCATTGATTAAAAGTACTTACTGAACCAGATGAAGACCTAAATTTCAAATAGTATGGCTGTCAGAACATGGATGATGTAATTATTGATAAAGACCAAAAACCTTGTCTCTGTTATGTGATGTTTAGACTTCATTTATGAAAAAAAGGAGGGGGGGGGGATGAAGTGAGTTGCCAGGTCATGTGGAGAACTAGTTTATGAAAAAAAGGGCGGAAAAGAAAAAGATGGAGTTGTTTCAAAAAAAGGAAAAGATGAAGTGAGTTGCCAGGTCATGTGGAAAACTCGTATTTATTTTCTTGTGCGTTGTTCCTCATCATCGCATTTAAAGCTGTTCAAGGTTAACAAATACGTATTTGTTTGTCTGTTGTAAATATATATTCTTGTTGACTAAAAATGAGATCAAATATGTGTATAGTCGTAGACTACACCTTTATTTCTGGTGCTCCTCTCATTTCCTGACAAAAGTAATTCAATTTTCAGACTTTTGTATACAGAAGACCAGCTGTTCTTTCAAGACCTTTGATATTTGCAACAGCATTTATGAGTTTTTTCTCAGTTGTTATTGCATTATTCAAGGTAAATATTTTCTCTCTACGTAAAAGATCATTTTTGTCTTAATCTTTATGAGAAAAGAGACTTATTTTGTAAACCATAAGAAGAAATTACTACTATGGAAGACTAGGTGGTCTTTGATTGGAAGAAACAAATGTGAGTCCGGTTCATTACTTTGCTTTCATATAAAAAACTAATCTGAGAATTCGCCTCTCTGTACTCTAATCTCTAGGTAGCATATTCCAACTATGTAGCACTGACCATGTAAAAGATTTGTTTTAGAGGTGCCTTTGTTTTTCAAGAGTCTGGGAAAACTGTTAGGTATCTTAACCCATCTAAAATTCAAACAACATAGTTAGCCTCCCTCGCATGAAGATATCTTGACAACAACAACAACATATCTAGTGAAATCCCACAACGTGGGGTATGGGGAGGGTAAAGTGTACGCAGACCTTACCTCTATCTTGGTAAGGTAGAGTGGTTGTTTCCGAGAGACCCTCGGCTCAAGAAAAAGTATAAGCACAAGCAAAAGCAAAGCAAGAGCAAAGTAAGAGAAATGATCAGACCCGGTCAAAAAAATGTAAAGCAGTATGAAAATGCTGATATCAAAAGCAAATAAGTCATGATAGCGTATTCTGAAAAAGTAAGCAGTGACTAGCGCAAGTAAATAAGATAAACAAAGTACACTAAAGGACACACAACAATAGAAATCAAACTACAGGGGACTATAAAGCAATACTGCTCCTATTAGTATGATAGGCTAAGCGGGCCTATAATAATAACACTACAACTACCCGTTTGCAAGCGTAAGTAGGACTACGCTCAACTACCTACTACCCTAATTCGTGTCCTCCACAACCCCCCCATCTAAGGTCATGTCCTCAGTAAGTTGCACCTGCGCCATATCCCGTTTAATTACCTCTCCCCAATACTTCTTCGGCCTACTTCTACCCCTCTTGAACCTGTCCATAGCCAACCTCTCACACCTCCGCACTGGGGCATTTGTTTATATCATCTGCACATGCCCAAACCATCTCAACCTCGCTTCCCCCTCTATCCTCCACCGAGGCCACTCCCACTCTGTCCCGGATATCATCATTTCTAATGATATCCCTCCTTGTATGCCCACACATCCATCTCAACATCCTCATCTCCGCAACTTTCATCTTTTGGGTGTGCGAAGTCTTGGCGGGCCAACACTCCGCCGCATGAAGATATCTTGATAAGAAATCAAATTGAATGTACTATTAAAACAGAGACTTCAGAAATGAGAGCGTTATGTATCACCAAATGTGATACAAGGGTTAGTGGTTGCCATCTATCCATTAATCTTAAGAAAATGAATGTGACACCTTTAAGGCTTTAACTAATTTAAAGACAAAGCTGGAAGATAACAGAGTACACAAGAGGGCTAAAGTTATGATGAACTTGAACAAGCAACAATTGTATGCAAACTTACATCCATACATTTTGATGAATGCCACTTTCACTACATTTTTTTCGCTAAAAGCTATGAAGTCTTGGTTAAAATTATTAATAGTAGTAGTACCTAATCCAAGAATGGGAGATGCAGCTTCAGCACAGCATTGTAGCACCTATATTCTCTACCAGCGTATCTATTTAGGTAAAACCGAGAATCTACCTCCTCCGGAAAAGTAATCTGAGCTCATGTTATGGTTTTTTTGGGGGGTGAGGCTCATATTACAATTTAAAACTGGCAGAATCTCAACGACAGTATCCTTGTATTGGGTTAATGAGTTGAAAGTTGAAATTAATTAAATTATGGGAGCAGTTACTTAAAGACTCTTTGTATTTCATTGCTGTTACATATTCAGACATGATGACAAGTTGTCAGTCAGTTGCTACGTAACACTTGAAAAGTGGGTAGAACACTGCATTGATGACATGCATACCTCAGATACTTTCTGGTTCTTTGTAGAACCTTTCTTTTGCCCAATGAGAGCTGCTGCCATCACTAAAGAACCGATTTCTCTCATGATGCTGGAATAATGTCATGTCACTCAAAAGAGATCATAAATGGAAAACTGAATATTTGGTTTCCAACTAAAAGTTAAATTAAGTAAATGATGTGGAAACCGTTAAAAAGTTTAGAAACCTAAATTTCTCTCAAGCCTCATAGCCTGAAATGTGATCACTTATAGATATCTGCAATAAATCCAAGCTACAGAAAGTCATATTCAATTTTCCCATGATACTGTAGGATATACCTGATATTGTTGGCGACAAGATCTTTGGAATTCAATCTTTTACTGTTCGTTTGGGTCAAGAGAGGGTAAGTATTGAAAGTCTGGCTAACTACTTAAGGCATTTGTTCACTCTATTGTCTTTTATACTTGACTATACTTGTTACGCTTTTGGCAGGTCTTTTGGATTTGTATTGCACTACTTGAAATGGCTTATCTTGTTGCCATCGTAGTGGGTGCAACATCTTCCAACATCTGGAGCAAATCTTTTACTGTAATGCGCCTTGAACTCTTATAGTTGTTTAATAGAGATGTTAATTATCAAAAAAAAGAAAAGTAGACAGATTGCTAAACACAAGCTGTCACTGAAACAGTAACGAGTAGATATAGTTTAAAGTGTTCCTCTCTGCCCTACATGATGGTATTTCTGTTCTGCCTTTTGAGGCTTATATAGCACGAGAAGTCAAAATAAAAGAGTAAACACAGCCAAATTAGAAGTCCTCTTGCTCACCTGTCTGCACTGTTATTTCAATATCAAGAATTTTCAGCTTTTGGATTTGTCAACTTTCAGACAAAGCAAGGGAAGAATGTAATAATAGTTTGATTGCAAAGGAAAATCTCTCTCATCCTTAGCACATAAATCATTTATTACCAGTGCTGAAGTCTGTTATCTCATTTTTTACTTGAAAAACTAAACATGGGACATGCATAGCAAATAATGACATTATTGCCAGATCCTCCCAACAGAAAATAGCTAAATTTTGTCCCTTCTATTCTTATTAAATCATCACCAATCTATATCACCTTTACCCATATCCTGTAGTGGGCATCTCCCATTTTTGCTCTCCAGCTTACTGGAGTTGTCGGTTGTAAATTGAAGAATCAACTTGGATAATATTAGCAAGGAGAGTTAAAAAAGGTAAACCTAGTCTTTGCTCTGTCATTACTTTTCCTTCCGTTTCTCCCTACAGGTTGCTATCGTATCTTAATTCCACTTTGTGTCCTACTTTCCTTGCTTTGTTTCTCAACTCTGATTCTTTAAATCTTCCAGAAGTTGTGGCCTCAATGAGGCAGTGAATTGGGGCCTCAGTTCCTTTATCCTATTTTTGTCTGAGATATCAGGCTAGAAGTTTTCACCAAAACTAAGTTAACCAAAATAGGAAAATTAGAAAGTGTTTCCAGGATATTCTTAATGAAGCAACAGTGAGATTTACCTGCGTATGATCATTGTGCTTTAGGTTGTCTTTGTTCAACATTTGAGTTTCCAAATGACATGCGTGCTTGTTTTGCATTTGTCAGGTTCTTGGTCATGCTGCTTTGGCTGTTTTACTTTGGACTCGAGCCAAATCAGTTGACTTCAGTAGAAAGGCAGCAATAACATCCTTTTACATGTTCATATGGAAGGTAATATTTCTCCCAGCTTTGTGGAAAATGCAACAAAGTCGTGCAAAATGCATGTTAGCTCGAAACTGTGGCCTATTCAGCTGTAAAGCAAGACAGTAAAACCATTTCTAGCTGAATTATATCATGTCATATCTTTGGCTGTAAAACTAGTTTACCTTTGATTTCTCTGCACTTGCTCGAGCATAATGGAAGTATAAAATGCTAATCTCATGGGTAGATGCTTATACACATCTGACAACTACAAATTTGTTTGGCACTTAATTAGTCTCTCAACTTGGTGTTCAGCATGACCTCTATCGGAGGATCCTATATTACGTCATGCTGAGTTTTACTATTTACTGTAAATTGAAAATGCTTTGGGTTTAATCACTAGTGTCATTAGTGTAGCCTGCTTCAAACATATAGTTGTTCTTTAGACTAATATTAGGGCAAGTAGATTAAAACCTTAGAGCAACATGAGAGGGGGAGAATTTTACAGCAGTAGATATTGACCAGCCTTAGTTCTCAAATCTCAAGAACAAGCCTAGGTAATAATAGTACTCTCCCAGACTTGACTGAGAAAAGGAGAAAAAATTATTTGGGAAAAAGGATTGAGCGCGGAAGCGGGATTTGCCTCTGCCGCAAATGTTGCTTTTATAAACTTCCAAAAAAAAAAGTGGAGTAACATGTATAGAATGGGTGAAACTCGCAATTGATAGTGTCAAAGTAGTTATCGTCATGCATAAAGAAAATGACACATACTGTAACATCACATATTTTGCACTACAAGGTTAAGCTTGAGTCTGTCCTTCAGAATTTTTTACAGCATGCACCTTAATTCTTTCCTTAATTAGATTGAACCTTGCTTATTCAGTTAATCTTTTCAGGCCTCCTTTATGTATATTCGATCCATTTAACTTTTTCTTTTTCGGCTGGCAGCTTTTCTATGCAGAGTATTTGCTCATACCACTTGTGAGGTGAACAACAAAGAGCATGAATAATACAGCCTTTCACATTTCACTTCTGATAGATGGAAGAGAGGCAAATTATCTGGGAGCTTGTCAATTCTCGTAGATTTTGAAAATTATTCTAGTTCTGGTAAATGTAGTGAGTGAAGATCTTGCACCTAATTGTGTTCATTCGTCGATTACCATTAAAACACGCATTTTGTTGCATTTTCCAAGTGAGGCTGCATTTTCATATTTTCTTTCATGTGTTTCAAGCATTCTGCTTTTGCAAGAAACACATTTTCTAATATGTGCGAAAGTGCTTGGACCTGTTTGGTTTGAAAATGTGATTTTTTTCCTATTATTCAGTTTAGTACGTACCTATTGATGATTAAAAAGGGCAGGGCAGTCCAGTGCAAAAAGCATCCCGCGTTAGCAGCGTCTGTGGAAGGATCGCACCTTAAGGGGTGTGATGTAGACAACATACCTTAATGCAAGCATTAATGACTATTGATAATTAGCAAAAATAATTACTCTTTTCATTATGACATTCAGACATAGGCTATGGTTGAGGAACTTTTTAAATTAAAAGCTTTTGATCCAACTAAGTGAAATAATAAAAAATCAAGCATGATTCTTGTAATTTGCAAATTATAACAGTAATTATAACACTGGCTTATATGGTCAAAAGATGAGAAATGTACTGTCTTTTATAGTTCAGTTTTAGAAAAGGGGGTGCCTAATATGATGTCAACAGCAACATTCCGAATTTATCCAAAAATAATGTTTTGCAAATCTATAATGTTAACTGCAAGGAACAGGTGAATAATTGTTTTCTTCTTATGAGGGATGCATATAATTCGTAGTTAGTACCATATCTAGAATGGTTTGCTCGCACTTTCAATTCTTGAAAGTGTCTGAAGTTAATAAATGAGATTTTTACACTGTATAACCATCTACCAAAATAATAGCTGGTAACTATAGTTTTTTTCCTATATCAATGTATAATATACATCTTGAGCCAAGGGTCTATCGGAAACAACTTCCCGACCTTCACAAGGTAGGGTAAGGTCTGCGTACACTCTACCCTCTCCAGATCCCACCTGGTGGGATTATACTGAGTATGTTGTTGTTGTAGTAATATATAATATACACAATTACTGTAGCAATTGTAATTATTTTAGTCGAGCGGTTAAATGTGTAAAATGCCCAGCAACAAATAGTCAGCAGGCCCGCAATTTAAGTGACAGTTGAGATCACCTTAACTCTTGTTCACAATGAGTCATTTATCTGTATATTCAGACAGCCAAAAATTATGCAAAAACGTCCATTTTAGAATATATTACACTTCATCCTATTTAGGAAAAAAATATTTACAAGATATGCAGCAAGTACGTTGTATACCTCAAAGGTATACAATTCAAATGTTGTGTATAGTGATTCAATTGTTTTTAGCATTGTATACCATTAAGGTATACAAAACATGAATTGTATACGGCTTAGGTATAATGCCTTCTCCTTTATTTCCATAAATTCGGCTAGCTCTTTTGCTAACGACTTATGACCAACAACAATATGCATTTCTTTGTACACCACTAAAATATACAAGATATATATTGTACCCAAAGGTATACAATACACATAATTGATGCAATGTAATTATTTAAGGTAAGATCTTTTTCAGACTCTTCCCGTTTAAAAATAGAATCATATTTGGTTTTGACTATGTGGAGGGACTAATAAAGGTGAAAAATTTCCTTGTTTGACACAAACTTTAGTGCTCTCTCCTACTGGTCTTATAAAAAAACTTTAGAGCTCATCTAATTTGCAGGTAAACTCACCGCTCAATATGTATTGAGGTTTCTGCGATTTGGGTAGTTCGTAAGCCACTGGGAGCAATTGACATTGATCAGTATCAAGGTATTGTTGCCAAAAGTTAGTTATAAAGTCTGGGAGGCTATTTTTGAAATTCTTAAGAATTATGCAATGCTTTAATACACCAAACCAAACAGTATTATGTTGTAGGCTCTTCAAAAGCACTACCTCCTTATTATGACCATTTTTATCATTTGCTCCTCCCCTTTTCAAGAATTATTCCATTTGAAACAGATTGGTCTAACACGCTTCATCCATATTGTAGCCTCTGTCCTTCAAGGGAATTAACTTAATAGGAACATTTTGCAGCTGAATTATGACATCTGTATTAGGTCTGCAAATGCTTCTAGCATTTAACTTTTCTCAGCATTACTAATACTAGCATTACTAATACACTATATTCAGCATTATTCTTATACACTGTACCAAACGACCCCTGAGTAGGTTATTGTTGTTGTAGTTTTGTATATGGTATTTTGCGTGAGTAATCACGAAAAAACCCTCATAATTTAACATATATCATGTAATTTTGAATTTTGGAGGAATAAGTTAGGCTTTATGGTTTGACGGAGGAATTAGACACAACTCACAAAAATTATAATTTTCTTTGGAGGAAATTATTCCATCGCCAAGCCTATAAATTGCATCTCCTTCCCAGTAACCACTCTTACTAGTGTTTTGTTTTTTCTTTTATTAATTTTATAAGGACCTTTTTTATTTTTTTGATAGGAAAAGTTACACGTTTAGCCAGTCAATCAAAATAATTACATTTGCTAGCCAAATATACAAAAATGATATATTTTTATGTATAAAGTATGTATATTTTATGCATATTATACGTTAATATACAAAAAAGTAATAATTTATCAGTAATTATTTGATGGGATAATTAGAAGTAGTTTACATAATTCAAACCAAATAGACCTACAATTAGCTTAATTTTAGGTCTAAAAGGATTTTTATTTTATTCATAGTTTCTTGCATGTTCCAATTTTATTTCCAAGCGGTATTCTCATAATTGTCAAAAGAAAACCTAAGGGATCAGGGAAGAAAGAGAAAGGGTGAGATTGGTCCGTAAGCTTGGGCTATCGAGCCTGCATAAAAAAGGGTCACACTTATGCTCAATAATTTGTGTTGGTCTTTAAGTTTGGCACCTCATGACAAATAACTTTTTTTACGCGACATAAATTTATATTTTCGTATCATAATATTCCACAAATTATGTCTCGTATAATTTTTTCTCTTAAAAAACTTATGCTTTGCTAGGAATAAGTTTAATTGCTAAAACGAAAAATTAAAGACCAGCTCATTTGAAGAGCAAAAATTAACGATCAACTCATTTGAAGGGAAAATCGTGCAATTTCTTGGCGCAAGTGCACAAATACCCTCTTTTGGGGTATCCATTTAACTTGTACCTACTTTGTAATTTTTTTTTACAAGTTTATCCGCTTTGGGAATAATACAGATGTAAGCGACTGAATTTGAAAATTCGCGTATGTTTTTAGTCATACATGATTGAACGGCATGTAAAAAACACGTGTCTCTAAATTTGTTTTGCCAATTTTTTTTGTTCTTCAAATTTTAACAATCCAACGCTCAAATCTACTCTGAAATAAGCTCAAATATGAAACATAAATTTCATATATCATAATGTACATCAATTTTTCAATCGAACAACAAATCTAACAAGCCCCTTTAGCACCCTTTTAATTTTTTCATGTATGCCTGGGTTTCAGTCATACATGACTAAAACACATGTTAAAATTAAGTAAATCTCAATCGTTTGTATCTGGAATTTTTTTTTTCCAAAAGATAATAATTTTGTTCTTCAAACACTCAATCTACTTCAAGCTCAACTTTGAAATATAAGTTCCATGTATCATAAAAAATAAAATTACAATTATCCATTTGTATATTTAATAAACCTATTTAGTACCTTTTAATTTTTTCATGTATGCATGCAGTCTGTGATATTATTGAAACACATGTTAAAATTAGCTAAAATTTCAGTATATTTGCCTGCATGTAGAAGTAGAAACAGAAGAAGCGAAAAGGAAGCATGCATTTTTGCCTGACTAGATTTTCGTACCAAATAAAATACAAGACGGATACTTGTTAAATAGGGTGACCAAAATAGGGCACTCCATGAAGCAGGGAAAATTACACAATTGAACAGTCGGCTAAAAATGTTGATTACAATGGTGGCAGGAAACGGTAAATGAGTAACTGCTAAGTATTACAACAAAATGAAATTACAACAACTGAAATTTCAATAAACTGAAAACAAGAAACTGAGATTACAAGCACTTTGATTTACTGGGTCGAGTGATGACACTCTATCTTTAAGACAAGATTGACCCGTATATATCATTTCTACGTTCTGGACAATAGTCTCCCAAGATAAAACAACAACTCAACAAATGAGCAAAGGAAACTCAAGTGTTACTTTGAAGAACTTTGAGTAATGAAATGATGCTAGAATGTAGTAGGAAGAATTCTGTTCGTTTCGTTTGTGTGTAGTCTCAACAAGTGAGCCAAAGGCTTCTTTATATAATGCATGGAGGGGACTCATCAACTGCCCACATAATTGTTGTTACTGGCCATGTAATGACAATTAGTGAGTAGTAATTCAGCCAAATGAATGATTGAATTAATGTGCAACGGATTAGACCATTAGTGAGAGTTATTCAGCCAAGTAATGGCTGAATTGATGTGCATATTAATGGAGGTTAACGTTCCAAAACCAACAACAAAAGCGTAAGTCCAATTTTATCTTACTTGAAACTTCAGGGACCAAACTGTAAATATGAAGCAATTTTGGTCCAAAAAGATAATATCAGAAGAAGCCCACGACCCGAACCCGAACCGAACGGGACGGCGGCGACGCGCGTGTGGGCTTAGCCTCGAACCAAATCACATCTAGGTCCTCCCTCCTTCAAACACATAGGTTACCCCTTGGGGTCCCAAGCCCTTATCCAATTTTGAGACTTATAAACTAAACAAATCTTCCTTCCCCCACCGATGAGGGAGAATTGGTCTATACCACATTTTTCATGCTTCAAACACCTCACTTCATGGACCAATATCTCTTTCATTTCTCAACGAAATTTGACGATCCTTGGCCCTACAGTCATCTACTCACTTAGTAGATTATGCACGTGTGAAGAATCAAAGTCTCCAACATGCGGAACCCTAATGTTTAAGTCATTAAAGATGGTTGGACGCAACTCCCACCAAAGGCAAATTTCCAACAAAAAATAATTCATTAACAACTGCATAAATGAATAGAATTTATTTTTCAATTGGGAGTAGTGCATATTGTGACTATTTTGGTACTTCTATCAGTCTTGCACCTCTATTGAGTAATGCTTGAGTCACAACATCAAGGTCTGAGCTAAACTGAACAAGGATACCCATTTCGTGATATTTCTCCAGTTCCAATTTTGAACTATTCCATACTTGTTTCATATTTTCAACTGAGCGGCAACTCTGTCGCGATTGACAGATAAACCGACGTTAATAGCAAATCTAGTTTGGCGATAAAAGAGTGATGTTTCCAAACAGATTTGTCCATCAATAATGGGGATCACATTTGCTAGCCAAATATACATTATTTAGTATATAAAAAAATATTTTATGTATATCATATATTAATAGACAATAAAATATACATGGCGACTATTTATATAAATTTCTCTTATAAGAATGATCTTGAATATAGGTGGTCTTGAATTTTTAACCCTACTTGCTCCATGACTAGAATTTTAAGTTTAACAAAACCTCGACCTATAAGCAACACTTTTAACCTTGAAAGTTTGCACATGAAGCAAGCAAAAGTCAAAAGTTTAAGATCACCCATTTTTAAGTCATTATCTTGCATTAAAAAGGAAAAAAAACATTTAAGGATTTCATTTCTTTCTTACACAGTTTGATAGAAGTATTTTGCTTTCAAAATCTTCTGTTTTTACTCTCTTTTGAATACATCTTTTAATTTTTGAATTCCTGAACCAGTCAAATAAATCGTCGAGATGCCGCTTAACTCATTCATTTCATATGTGCGTCAATTTCAATCACATAGAAATTCAAAATAGTTCTATTTCCTCCTTTAGATGAGGTAAACCATTTTTTCCCCAAAAAAGTGGATAGACTATGTGAAACCATTTCAAGTAAGTAGATAAACTATGTTTCTTCTTTGCTTTATTTAACTAGAAAGAAATTGCTCTCATTTTTTTTTAGAGTGTAGGGGAAGGGGAAATGGGGGTGTAGATTACAAGGTGGGGAATCGAACCTTCACCAGTCATCAATAAGGTGAGAGTTCAGGTAGCCAACCGACTGAGCTATTAAGATTTCTCAAGAAATTGCTCTCATGTTATGATTGTGCAATTTTTTTCTCCTCAATATTTATAATAAGTGGAAAATTGAGAAATAACCAATATCTAGTTTTTGTAGTAGTAGAAGCATCCCTATGAAATGTTCGTATGATAGGAAAATCTTACATTCACAAATTTGGCCCACAACGAGATCTCCTATTGTTGTCTATGGAAGATCTTAGCAAATGGCCCTCTTGTTTGAAATACAACCTTTCAACTTCAACTAAACTATAATATTAACTTTCTTGCATTGCATTCTCACTTTTAATATGAGAAGTGGCCCAATGAACTACATAGGGTCATTTGTCCCATGACTAAGCATAACCTAGATCCTTTCTTTATCTACATAGTCATTTTTTTTCATCTCCCCACGATGTCTGGTATCCGCTTTAAATTTAAATTTCTGTTAGAAAATTTCACTTTGGGAGTAAAGTGCTCCATACTGAAGGAGACTCATAGCCTGTTTGGCCAAATTTATTTTCCCACAAAAGTGCTTATTTTAAAAAAGTGAGGTGTTTGACCAAGCTTTTGGGAGAAAATAAATGCTTCTAGAGAGTAGCAGAAACAGTTTTTCAGAAGTTAAAAAAATAGCTTTTGCCCAAAAATATTTTTTTGAAAAGTACTTTTGAGAAAAATACACTTAGAAACACTTTTTAAAAGCTTGATCTAACATTAATTGTTGTTCAAATGTATTTTTTAAATTAATTGGCAAACGGTTTTTCAGTACTTCTTTGAAAAATATTTTTTTAAAAAATATTTTTTTAAAGGACCAAACATGCTATCAATTTCAAGATTCGAACTCAAAACCTCTAATTAAGGATGAAAAAATATTTAACATCCACCCTAACCTTCTGATAGTATTTATGTACGTACTTAACATGTCCGCTCTCCTACCCCTCAAACAAAAAAAAAAGGAGAAAAAAGTAAAAACTTGTTGATTTCCCTTTAAATTCCATTACTAATAACCAGTTTCATATTTAAAAACAATGTCCTTTTGGTGAGAAGGAGGCCAGCTTAGAAGGGAAAATTAGTGGAGTATTATACGTGACATCTTAGCAACACCAAAGTAAAATTAACAACTCGAGGTACTTTATCTTTATTATATTATTGTAGTTTTTTTACTTAATTGGTACCATCCGTAGTCATGTAATGGACTTGACTAAATGATCACTAATAAAAACTAATGAGTAATTAATGCTAAACCACTAATAAAATTATCTAAAAGGATTATAAGGACAACTTTTTTTTTTGTCAATTAAGATTATGAGAAGCAAATAAACGAGTAGTACTAGTCAAGCTGCATATATTTGATTTCATGAAATCAACGCAAGGAAAAACGAAGGGTTTATTTTTTTGACAATTAGAAATAGTTGACTGATTTTTCTAAGAAAAATAGGTATGAACATATTGTTTAACCAAATGAATAGTCTGAAAGTTGTTGAGATTTCTTCTTTAATTTCCTTTTTTCCAAGCTTTGGGAATTTCCAATATTCATCCCTTTGTTAGCTTCTCATCTCAAGTTGACTCTAAAAAGGCTGCAGAATTCAATACATATTTATTTTTGTCATGTTTACCAATTACTAAAGTGTCCAATTTTTTTTTGTATGTTTATCTGACCCCACAGTTATTTATTATCAAATCTAGGTTAACTATTGACTATGGTGAAATTTCAAAAAGATTTCAAGTGGGAAGGTAAATGAATATATGATTTTCACACTTGCAAAGTGAAAATAAAAATAGGAAAATAGAGAAACAAGATGAAAGAAGAATAAAAAAATAACAGGATTGGAAGGGCTACATTTTATTGAGGCAATAGTTATAAAAAAATATTGAGATCTTTTATTGTGCTTTCTCTTGAGCCGATGGTCTTTCGAAAATAGTCTCTCTACCTTCAAAGGTAGGAATAAAGTCTGTGTACACTCTATCCTATCTAAACCTCACTTGTGGGATTACACTGAATATGTTGTTATTGTAGTTATAAAAGAAAACTTGAAAAATTAACTGAAATAATCGTCCGTTTTTAAAAAATAACCGATAAATGTATAATATATAATACATATATATTGACTTGCAGTTATAAATATTTTTAACTGGGCGGCTAAATGTGTAACTTGGACAAGAAAACTTCATTCTTTTTGTTCTTTTTTTGTCCCTCTTCTATTTTACTAATTTTTAAGGTGCATGAATAATTTATAAATACCTTATTTTTCTTTTTCTTTTTCTTTTTTCACAATACTTTTCCGTCATTAGAAAGTGATTGTTATCTTGATTGGGTCAATATTGGGCCAGACGAAGGAAAAAAGGGCAAAAAGGAATAAAATCCTGTGTAGGACCAACATTTGTTTCTATTAAGTCTTCCCCTTTTGTTTTATCTCTTTATAAAATATTGACGTTGAAGGTGCAAAGTACAATAGACTTAACTAATCTTGTACTACTAGTAAACTTTTCTAATGGAAATTCTTTACTAATAATTATTATTTATAATAAAGTACAATAAGCATAAGTCACAGAGCATTCAAGTGCTGGAAAATGCTAAACCAAATTAAATTATTAATTACAATTCATACCAATTGTTATGACCGGAGATTCACATGACACTATTGCATATACAGTCTCTCTCCAACATTGAAATTAAACTGATCATGTAGGTGAAGAGGTGTATTTTTTTTCTTAATCGCTTAGTGAAAGTAAAATTTTACACTAAAAATAGAAAAACTAAATTCTAAAAATTGTAGTACCTTCCAAAATTAAAATGATCAAATTACTATATTTTTTATAATTATGATGTCCGGGCCGGTTTGCGCGTATCTCGACTAACTCCACATAATACATGTCACCTCCACTAACAATAAGTATCAGATAACTGTATCTATCAACACTAGGACATATGGGTAGAAATCAATGGTCAAATGTACTATTTATGGTTCTAAAAAGTAGTATTATTCGACTTAAGAAAGTCAATCTTATTTTGGCAAATATTTTTGGTCAATCTTTTGTGGCTATGCCACATCATTTTGGCAAATATTTTTGGTCAATTCTTTTAGTGAGAGCAGCATTACTCTTGCAAAGAGAAAAACGAAAAGATTATTATTATTACTCTTTGATGAGTTTTCCAGCTTAGGAAAATAGAAGACTGAGTAAAAAGAACAATAAATTAGAGAGAATCAGTCAAATCTGTAAAAATTTCAGAATAATTCAATCAAAGCATTATAATGATAATTATTGCACTAACAATAACAATAATGATTTTAATACAATAATAATAATATACTCAGTGAAATCCAAAATGTGGTTCTGGGGAATGATAATGATGTTAATAATGTAGAAATAAAGAATTTATAAAGCAATTAATGAAAAACTTATAAATATAAGGACAATGTAAAATAAGTACGTGTCGAACACCATTTATAATTAAATGTCCTATTCGTAGAGGTTAGTGGTGGAAGATGAGTAATTTTTGGAGCTAGCCTAAAGATAGTTAAAGACATGTATGCATCAATTTCATTAACTAGAGGCGACATTGATCATAGTTTTGTTAATATACTTTTGTGCGCCTTTTTTAACTATATAAAATACCTCAAGGGTCGTTTGAAATTACTTCATCTGTTCATTTTTAATTGCCACAATGGACTTTATCCCTCCCTTAAGAAATAGTAATAAATATCGTGCATATTTTACAATAATATCCATATAAATTGGTGTATAGTTAAAATAGACTTAAAAATGATTTCGATGAGTAATTAATGCTAAGGATAAAACAGAAAAAATAAACTGTTTTTATTTTGATATGCTAAATTTGACAAATAAAAGCGAACACTATTTTTAGAATAGTGGACAAGTAAAAATGAACGGAGGAAGTAGTTTTATAGACATTATAATGGCCGTTGCTAAGCTCGATGGTTTTTAGTCTAGTGAAGTCGACTCCACCATTATTGAAATCAAATGGTTTTTAGTCGTTTTGGGTTAACCCGAATAATCAGTTTATTTATAATTGGGGTTACGTGGACTAGTAAATCAGTGACCCCATTTAATTAAAGCCAACATGTGCAATCTCATAATTTCATCAAACGAAGAGATATTTTAAACCCGGAAACTGATATTAAGGGTTACTGGAATCTAACCGGTAGAAGGAGAGAAATTTTTAACAAAAAAACTAAGGTTAAGGGCACTTGAGTCGAACAGGTGAAAAGGAAGATGATAAATTCAAGTTATTTTCAATACGTTAGGATAACTTTGACGCTTTTCCGTTAAATTTATAACGGAAAAGAGAGAGGTAAAGTGAAGAACTTTGCCAGGTGTACTACATCTGAAAATGACTATAGCGTGTGCGGTTGAATATTGTAAAGCAGTATGGGAAGTAAATAAATATCATAAGTGTTCGAAAGGATAAACAAATAGGTCAATGTTCAGAACTGTCGCAAGCTTGTTGAGTCTTGATAACCTGAAATCAAGAAACACTAAATCTGGATTGTTACAACTGTGTGCTGAGTCGAGAGATGACTCTCTATCTTTAAGACAAGATTGCCCCGTATATATGCTTTCACGTTAACGGGCAATAGTCTCCCAAGATAAAACATCAACTAATCAACACTACAAAGCAAATAGGTTGATTCTGACGAAGAAAACAAACACGAAACGACTTGCTGAAGAATATAAAATGAAGGAAGAGTTTTCTGTTTTCGTCCCAACGTTACTGCTCACGTTTTGGAGGGCTGTTTATGGAGGAGTTAACAGCCAAGTAATGGCTGATTAATGCTCCAAAATTCAACCCAAACGGTAGGCAAAACTTTCTGCCTTCCGTCGTTGCCAAATTAATCTTTTCAGAAACTCTAGGGTCCAAACTGTAAATATTAAGCAATTTGGGGGTCCAAAGAGATAATATCAGAGCGACCCGAGACCCGATCCCGGACCAAACGGGCGGCGGCGCGCGTGGGCTTAGCCTTGAACCCAAGCACATCTGGGTCATCCCTCCTTTAAACATATGGGTTACCCCTTGGGGTCCCAAACCCTTAGCCAATTATGAGACTTATAAAGAGAGCAATTCTTCCTTTCCCATCGATGTGGTAGATTTGTCCCACACCATATTTCTATGCCTCAAACACCTTACTTCGTGGACCAATATCTCTTTCATTTCTTAATGAAATTTGATGATTCTTGGCCCTACGGTCATCTACTCACTTAGTAGATTATGCACGTGTAGAGAGACAAAGCCTCCAACATGCGGAACCCTAGTATTTAATTCATTAAATATGGGTGGACGCACCTCCCCACCAAAGGCAAATTTCTAACATGTGCACCATCACAAGGTATCTATTCCAGTATTGAGTGGAAGTTCTTCAAGTGTATTAAATAGCCTTTTGTGGTCCTATTTTTGTATGTTCTATCCCTATAAGGACCAAAATGGTTCCTATCATGTGGGAAATTGAGGTGCCTTTTCAATGGCTCACATAATTTGTCATTTTTTTTTGTTTTAGGATATCTCAAGAGTCTTTACTTTTCTATGTGTCGATTGAAAATACAATGGTCCTAGCTATTTGTTTCCACCTACAAGTGCATTAGAGAGACTAGTACTAGTATTATTTGGAATTTAATTCATTAATTCAAGTTAGACTTTAGTTTAAATATCGAATTTAATATGCTTAACCCACATTATATTAACCACATTGAGAAAAAAGATGGTGATGACTGTTAAGTTATATTTGTTTCACATGGACTATGTATAGAATACGTCAAATGAATAGATGTTTTAGGCTACTTGATCTTGTTAACTGTTTGTGACTCAATTCGAAGAAGAAAGGAAGAATTAAGTGACCATGGCGGCCATGGAAGAGTAGCCGAGAAGCAATTTACAGAGGAGAGAAAATTAGAGAATTGAGGAACTGAAAGTGTTTGATATATTTCCTCTAAGTAAAAATGACACAATGTGTGTGTATATATACAATTTCCACTAATCTACCAACCTATTAATTACTACTTTAACCATCTCTAACTAATCCAACAAACTCAACAAACTCTAACTAACTCAACAACTAACTAGAGTCAAGAATCCCATGAACCACTCCTCATGGTACCTTGGTGCATCTATCCAACTCTTTCACACCCCCCCTCAAGCTAGGAGATATTAAGATATTCATCATTCCTAGCTTGGACATCAAATGAGTGTGCTTTATCCGGCTAAGATCTTTAGTAAATAAATCTGCAGGTTGATTTGCAGAGGGTATGTAACCAGTGTGAATGATCCCTTCAAGAATCTTCTTTCTAATGAAGTGATAATCTATCTCAATGTGCTTGGTACCCTCATGGAATACTGGATTGGCAGCAATTTGAAGAGCAGACTTGCTATCTGCGAACACTGAAATTGACAGCTCTACAAGAACACCAAGCTCCTTATACAAGCCAGTAAACCATACAATCTCAGCAACTGAAGCAGCTAAGGTTCTATACTCAGCTTCAACTGAACTTCTGGAAACAGTAGCCTATTTTTTAGACTTCCAAGCAACTGGAGAAGAGCCAAACAATACAAAGTTACCTGTAATGGATCTTCTGCTATTGATGCAGGATCCCCAGTCTGCATCACAAAATACTTGCAACTGAGGAGTGCTAGAACTGCTGAGAAGAATACATGATCCTGGAGCATGTTTGATGTACATGACAAGCCTTAATCTAGTTTCCAAATGTGAGGTCTTGGGATCTTGCATAAACTGACTCAAGAACTGGACATAAAATGCTATATCTGGCATAGTATTGGTGAGATATAAAAGTTTACCAATGAGTCTCCTATAGATGCCAAGATCTGATAAAGGCAAATCTTGTGATGAAGAAGAATTGGACATTATGTCACAAGATGTGGAAATAGAAGCAACATGCTGATCAAATTCCACTATGGTGAATTTCTTATGCATCTCCATGGGTAAAAGTACTAGTTTGGCACCTGCTAAACCCATGTTAGAAATTAGTGCTAATGCATACTTTCTTTGATGCATAAGAATGCCTTGGGAACTTCTTGCAAACTCAATCCCAAGGAAATATTTAAGCTCTCCCAAGTCTTTTATCTTGAAAGCAACATGTAATGCCTCTTTAGTAGACTGGATAAGTCCTGGGTCATCACCAGTAAGTAGTAAGTCATACACATATACCAACACCACCACTCTTACCAGCCATCTGCTTAGTGAACAAAGAATAATCTCTGAGACTCTGCTTGAAACCAGAAGAAATCAATACTGAAGTTAATTTGATATTCCACTATCTTGATGGTTGCTTTAAGCCATATAATGACTTCAATAATCTGCAGACTTTATTCTGCCCTCATGTGGTGTTGAAACCTTCTGGCAATTTCATAAACACCTTCTCATAGAGATATCCCTGTAGAAATGCATTATAAACATCCATTTGATGAATAACCCACTGTTTGGATGCTGCAACAGAAATGACTGCTCTGACATTAGTCATTTTAACAATAGGTGAGAAGGTTTCTTGATAATCAAGACCTTCTTTTTTATTATATTCTTTTTCTACTAGTCTTGCCTTGAATCTTTCAACTTCTCTAGTGGCCTTATACTTGATTTTATACACCCATCTACATCCAATGGCCTTCTTACCTTCTGGAAGTTCTACCAACTCTAATGTCTTATTTTCCTCCAATGCTTGGATCTCACCCTTCATTGCTTCAACCCATTTTCTATCTTTGGCAGCTTCTGAATAACTGTAAGGTTCAGTAACATTAGAAACTTGTGCCATAAAGTCTTGATGCATGGCTGATAAGCCTATATAGCTTAGTCTTGAAGAGATAGAATACAAACAGCTAGTAGAACCTTATTGTATGATGTAGTCTTTATCCCAAATAGGAGGTCTACTAGCTCTTGTGGATCTTCTAATGTCAGGCTTAGGTGCCAATGTTTCCTCCATCATGTCTGAATTATGAGAACTGTTGTACAAGTTTGTAATATCAGTATCATCAACAAGAGAATTAATAAAAGAAGTATCACCTGCTTGACTCTCTTGATTGTGATGTACAATCCTAAGACTCCTAAGATGTACTAGATCATCAAAATAGAAATGTTCATGTGATTGTATAGAATCAAGTCTGTCATCAACATTATTTTTAAAAGGGAATATGGACTCCATAAACACTACATCCCTACTCACAAAGAAAGTTTTGTTCTCCATGTCATACAACTTGTGTCCTTTCTGTGCAGATCCATACCCCAAGAGAACTGCCCTGGGACTAAACTTGTCCTGTTTGATCAGAGTAGTTGCAAAACACAGACATCCTATCACTCTTCAGTGAGAGAGTGATGGTACTGTGTTATACAACATATCATAGGGTGATTTGTTCCCTATAACAGTGGAAGGTATTCTATTCATAATATACACTACCCCTTCTACACAAAAACCCCAGAACCTGTCTGGTATACTTCCCTAAATCTTTATGGCCCTGGTTGTTTCTAATATATGTGTATGTTTTCTCTCCACCACACCATTGTGTTGTGGTATGTATGGACAAGAACTCTCATGTATCACACCATAATGTTGAAATAACTCCTTATAATGATGATTAAAGAATTCAGTTCCATTATCTGACCTCACAGTTTTGATCTTGACATCAAACTGAGTTTTTACTTAAATAAAGAAATTCTTAATTAAAATAGACACATCTAACTTTAATCTCATTAGAAAAATCCAAGTTCATCTAGAGTAATCATCTATAATAGTCAGAAAATGTCTCATTCCATTATGTGTTTCAACTTTGTAAGGTCCTCATACATCCATATGTAACAATTGAAAATGTTTTGTCTTCCTACTGATACTAACAGGGAAGGGAACCCTGGTTTGTCTAGAAAAAGGACATACTTCACAGTTATGCAATATGAATAAACTATTATTCTTGAAATAAGATATTTTCCTCAAGACAGAAATGGGCACATGACACAATTTTTGATGCCAAACAACTGCATCCACCTGCTGTGTTGCTGCTAAACATTGAGACATTTTTTCTCGTTTATTCTGTGTATCTAAATACATTATGTACAACCTTTCTTCCTCATTACCAATCCCTCTCACCTTCCCAGATAAGAGATCCAGAAATACACAACAATTTGGAAAGAAAGTGACACTACAATTCAGTTCTTTTGTCACTTTTGAAACAGACATAAGAATGAATTTGAATGTTGGCACACACAAAACATTTTTGAGAACATCACCTCCTCCCAGGTGGTAGTCACCAACATGTGAGATTTTGGCTGAATCTCCAATAGGCAACTGCATTTTTCCTGCATTTTCTATCAGGTTTATATTATGTAAGTGTTTCTGATTGCTAATCATGTGATTGGTTGCACCTGTATCCACAATCCATTTTAACAATATTTCTGTATCAATGTTAAAAGTACCTTCCATATTTGCAATAGCACCATTTTTCCAGATTTGTTCTTGAGCAAATTGAGAAGTTGTTGGTGTTGGCTAGGTGTGAACTGATTAGTTGTCATCAGAATCTCTTGGTTAAACTAAGAGTGGCCAGTGGGATGAGGTGGGTACCGATGGGACGGGACCCGGCTGGACTGGGCGAAGGGTCGGGACCGGGCTCCGGGGGGATTAGCGGGACAGATCGATGTCCCATTCCATTCCACATCCTGTCGGAAAAGGGGGCCGGTGTTGGGGGGATGGGGCGGGGTCGGGTCGGTAGGGGGATGTAGGTTTTTTTAGACACTTAATTTTAAAAAATAATATATATAAACACTTCAATAATTGAACAAGATAGTGTAATAAAAATATCTCAAGGTTGTTTTTGTGCCTCTTATATTATTTAATCGAAATATGATATTTTTGTAATACAATTTCAAAATTGAAACTTTATGGTGTTGTTCAAAAGTTGCAAATCACACAGTAAAATTGCAATTAAGAAAATTACATAGTTAATAATACTTTTTCTAATTTTCTCACAATGTCTTGAAGATCTTCGGTTGGAATTGAAAGTTGTTGGTCAAATTGTTCGACGTCGCTTCCTGTTCCCTCGGTCAAGATTTCTTTGTAGTTGTAGTCTTTTTCTTCTTTGATCTCCGGTTGACCGCACCTTCTACACTCCGCTTGAATCCAATCTATGAATTGAACTGCAATCTCCAATGTGTCTCCCGCCAATGAATGTCTGTGCTCTCCTATTTGAAATCTTCCCGCAGAAAAAACGCTTTCAGACGCTCGAATGTTCAACACATCTCGGGCCATCTTTGTTAGTGTCGAAAATGTCTTCTCATTGTCCCTCCAGTATTTCAGCAAGTCTTCATGTCCTTCATCATTGACAATTAATTCGCGTAGTACAACACCCTGCAAAACATAAACATCAAATTCGCTAACTTGTGAAGAAGTTGAATCACTAAATATTTTATTTCTAAGACCTTGAATACTAGTAGGTTGCAGCGAAGTAGTAGAAGATGGTACAGAAGCCTGTTGATTATTTGCACTTTCTTATTGGTAATACATATATATATATATATATATATATATATATATATATATATATATATATTTGCATTCATTGTGTATGCTATACATAACTTCTTCTTTAGTTGGTTCGTGAGTTGGTTCTTCAGTTGGGTCTGTTGGAAGTACTTCTATACAATCATAAATCGTTTCAACAAGTATTTTACAACTGTCTACTTTAATAGTCGAATTTAATACAACACCAATAATATAAATAGTGGGAATAGGAAAAAAGTATTTTTTTTTAATTTTTTAAACATTTTTTCAATAGATGCTTATAAGTTTGTTTTTGCATATATTCATTAAGTAACAAAAATATTAGAGCTATATAAAATAACATAGTTAAAATAGTACGATAATAAATACCAAAAAATTCTTTAGTAGCTTGAAAAAATTTCTCTAAAAATCCAATAAGTTCTAAAAAAAATTCAATCATTATCTACAAGCATATCCCTTGGATTTTTATTATGGGCGTTAAATAATAAAGTTATATGCCTTCTATAATCGTAAGCAACAAGTAGTTGTTCATATAGAGAATTTCACCTAGTTGCTACTTCTTCATGAATTTTTCTATAAGGTAATCCACAATCGTGACAAGTTTTTTATACTCTTTGCGTCTTTGTATTTTATTACCTTTAAAATAAAGTTTATAGCAAATTGTATTTTATCAAGAATGTTTTCAAAAAAAATTTGGCCATCATTTACAACTAGGTTATAAATATAGCAGGCACATCTTATATGAAAATGATCAGGAAAACATGGAGTTAATCAAACTTTTAAAAGTCTTATAGCATAATCATTAGAAGAAGCATTTTCTAATGTAATAGTCAGAATTTTATCAATTATTCCATAATAAACACAAATTTCATGAATATTTTGTGCTATAAAAGTTCCAGTGTGCCTATCATCAATATATCTATATGTTATAATACATTTTTACATAGACCAAGTCTAATCTATCAAATGACATGTAATAATTAAATAATCATTACCGTTAGTACTACGACCTATATAAGAAGTGAGAGCCACTTTGCCATTAAAATGATTTCATGCATAACGTAAATACTATTGATATTCATTTGCAAATTTAAAAACGTCTCTTCTAAAAGTTGATCTAGAAAAACTGTTAAAAGCAGGATTATACATTTTTTTAATGTAATGAATAAAACTAGGAGAGGAAGTAAATGAAAAAGGCAAATCCTCCACCGCAACTAATTTTGTCATATTTTTCCTATCATTGTGTTTATCATATTTAGGACCAAAATTTCCCCCGTCGTTGGGTTAATTTGACCATGTATTTAGTCGGGGACACTATGTGAACCTTGTCCCGACTCAGCCGGCACACAAGATTTTTTTAGCATGGTGTTGATTCCACCTAGCTGTGTGCTCGCCTTGTACATGTCTCAATAAACCTCCCGTTCCACCTTGACCTTTTCTTGTTTTAAATTTATAAACATTGTCACAAATTTTGCATCTAACTACTTGATTCTCTTGGTTCCTATCAAAAAATTCCATGCAACTGATTTTAATTTTCATTGTATGGGGCCTCGAGTCATACTAGGGGGAATACGAGACATTTCAATTTCAGTTTGAGGTTGAGACTCAGTCTCAGGTTGAGGCTGAGGTGCACTAGTGGGTGTGTCATCTACATTATCGTCAAAATTAAAGTCTGGTTCAGATGCATAATATACCTCATCTAATGGTATATCATTAAAAAAAGCAGTTTCATCTATATAAGTGAAATCAATCAAATCATCGGGACTAGGAATATGATTATTAGAAGTACCTTACCCTTGTTACCCCTACTAGAAGAAGCACCCTTACCCTTAATTATATGTCCAAGGCGTTCCATTATAATTATGCAAATAAATAATTAAAGTAAATGAAATTAAGTGCGATAATTAAAATTAAGTAACAATAATAATTTAAAGAAGGAACGGAGGTACCAAACGTCGATGTGTAATCGAGGTTAAAAATTGAAATTTTGCTCGATGAATGATCCTCAAGCTAGTTGCCAACTTCACTCCCAATTTTTGAACTTTGATATAAATGAGCAAAAAAAAATATAATATTTAGTAGGCAATGTAGAATTGTAGAGAGATAAATTGAGAGATTAGAGAGATGGTAGGAGGATTTGTGAGAAAAATGAGGTATTATAGTTGAAAAATAGGGTTAAAGTGTAAATTTATTAACTTAGGGGTTAAAAATAAATATTAAGGGAAATGGAGGTTTATGGGGTTGGGTGGGGGGAGGGGAGCAAAAAATGGTCGTTATAGCTGGACTTGGGCGGGATGTGGTTGGGTTGGGACGGGTCAGATCGGGATCGAGATCGGGATGAGCCTAGGTCCCATCCCGAGTTTGAACCCCAACACCGATTTTTTTTGGGGATCGGGGAGGGGCGGGTATCGGGCCGGGTCGGGATCGGGCCGACTCGACCCACTGGCCAACCTTAGGTTAAACTTGTGTGGGTTACAGTTTGGCATGGTTTGTGATCCTTGTGAATAGGACTGTGAGCTTGAAACAGTTCCATGCTGATTTTGTCCAAACTGTTGGTTCTGTGTGAATCCTGTGTTTTGTTGCTGATATTGCATTTCACACCTTTGCCTAGTGTCTTCAAACAATAGACTTCCTCATGTCATGACATTTACCTTCCTTATTCTCCCTTTAAAACTCTCTGGATATCCGTTGAGTTTATAACAGTCATCCTACACATGTTCAGTTTTGTGGCAATAAACACATTTCATCAATTTAAAACAGTCTACCTTCATGTGTCCCTAACATGACAGAAATCACAAATTGCATTTGAATTATATGGTTTCTTTTGTCTTGGTCCTCAACTTCCATTTCTAGTTGATGAGAGCATATCAGATGACTCCATTGTATCATGTGTGATTCTACTTGTTCCTGTCACTATCCTTTGGCTTTCTTCATGATAGATCATTACATTCACCTGATTTAGATTTGGTATCTGTTGCATCATTATCACTTAACTTCTCAATTGGCTGTAACTGCCATTAAGTCCCATTAGAAACTGCAACATTCTCTGGTATTGAAGATGATCAATGAATTCCTTAGACCTAGGACAACATGCTGGTGGTGGTATGATAGAGTCACACTCATCCCATAGATCATTGAGCTTCGAGTAGTACATAGAGATTGACAATGTTCCATGTCTTAGTGTGAATATCTCTTTGTGCAGTTGGAGGGCTCTTGAGCTATTTATTTTGTCAAACATATCTTTTAATTCTTCCCATATCATGTGAGAATCTGAATTAAACAACATTCCAGTGAGTAGATTCATACTCACATTTTCCATCAACTATGGCACTACAATCGCATTACATCTATCTCATAGCTTAGCCAAATCACCATGAAAGGCTTCTCTCATCACTATTCCATCTACAAAGCCTACTTTATTCTTTCCTAATAGAGCTAATTTCATTGCTCTACTCCATAACGTGTAGTTGTCCATTCCAGTTAAGATAACCCCAACTGATAGTGATCCCGGTGCATCTGAAGGAAAAAGATATATAGGATGGCTGTGATCGATACTCACTACACCTCTCGTAGCCTTTTCTATTTCATCTTCTGTATTTGTTCCCATTGTAACTGATTTACAAAACTCAGACTTCAATTGCAGTTGTAGCTAACAATTCCAGTCTCGATTGTGCTCGAAATCAATCGATTTCTACTTTATCAGGTCTCAATACCTCGGCAACCTCCTTGCATGCGATGTAAAGTTCTTCGATATACCTCGATTTACGTGCTCTGATACCATATTAACTGTTTGCGACTTAATTCGAAGAAGAAAGGAAGAATTAAGTGACCATGGCATCCATGGAAGAGTAGCCCAGAAACAATTTATAGAGGAGAGAAAATCAGAGAATTGAGGAACTGAAAGTGTTTGATATATTTACTCTAAGTAAAAATGATACAATGTATGTGTATATATACAATTTTCAATAATCTACCAACCTATTAATTACTACTTTAACCAACTCTAACTAATCCAACAAACTCTAACTAACTCAACAACTAACTAGAGTCAAGAATCTCATGCACCACTCCTCATGGTACCTTGGTGCATCTATCCAACTCTTTCACAGATCTAATGCTTACATTCTTTGTTTCTTTAGTATAAGAGTAGTAATACTTGATAAGATCATTCTCATACTCTGCATTAAATTTCACATGTACATCTCAAATCAGTTTATCTATGCGGGACGATGTGAGTCAAATCCTACACGCATTAGGATTTTATCTAATTGTTATACATAAATCGTATAATGATCTTCAAAAGGGTTTACAAAGGTCTTGTGTTACTTCATCTATTACCTTAAGTTGGATTTTAAATTATTTTCACAACGAGACTCCAGTTAAGTCTTATCCTGAGCTTAGGGTCGATCGGATATAACCTAGGGGCTATGACTGGCCCATGGGACGGGTTCAGGGCGGGGCTAGACGGGTCCCGGCAGGACGGGGGGCGGGGAGTTCTGCTAGTGTCCCGTCTCAATCTCGGTCCCGTCGAAAAAGAGGCTCGGTATTTATCGGGTCGGGGCGGGACAGGGTCAGGTCGGGATCAGGTTTTCCATTTTTTTGGCACTTAATTTAAAAAAAAATATATATAGAAACACCTCAATAATTGAACAAGATAGTGTAATAAAAATATCCCAAGGCTATTTTTGTGCCTCTTATATTATTTAATAGAAATATTTTTTTTTGTAATACAATTATCAAAATTGCAACTTTGTGGTGTTGAAAGTTGCAAATAATATAGTAAAATTGCAATTAAAAAATTTACATATTTAAAAACACCTTTTCTAGTTTCTTTAACTTGTGGTTCTTCGGTTGAAATTGGTATTTGTTGGTCAAATTGCTCGACATCGCTTCCACCTCCGTCGGATAAGATGTCGTTGTAGTTTTCGTCTTCTTCTTTGTTGATCTCCGGTTGACCACACTTTCTTTGCTCCGCTCTTATCCAATCTCTGAATAATACTGCAATCTCCAAGCTGTCTCCCGCTAATGAGTGTATGTGCTCTCCTATTTGAAATCTGCCGGTAGAAAAAGCACTTTCAAACGCTGTTGATGACGCTTTAATGTTCAACAGATCTCGGGCCATCTTTGACAGTCTCGGAAATGTCTTCTCATTCTCCCTCCAATATTTCAGCAAGTCTTCACGTCATTCTTCATTGAGAACTGCTTGGTGTGGTACAAAACCATGTAAATGAAAAACATCGAACTCGCTAACTTGGTTAGTAGTGTTACCACTATACATTCTACTTCTAAGGATTTCAATACGAGCCGCAGAAATAACATGTCTTTTTTGAGGTTGTGTTGAACAAGAAGAAGATGGTATGGAAGTCGGTTGGTTGCTAGCACTTTCTTGTTGGTAATACCTATATACTTTTTTGCATTCATCTTATATGCTAGACAACACTTCTTCTTTAGTCTGTTCAATAGGTGGTGGGTCATTTGGGTTTTTGGGAGTTGGAGGAGGTAGTACTGCTATACAATCATAAATAGTTTCAATAAATGTTTTACAACCGTCTATTTTAATAGTCAGATTTAATACAACACCAATAATATAAATAGTGGGAATAAGAATAATTTTTTTTTGATAAACATTTTTAATAGGTGCCTTATAAGATGATTTTTCCATATATTCACTAAGTAGTAAAAATATTAGAGCTATATAAAATAACATAGTTGAAATAGTAGGATAATATATACCGGAAAATTCTTTTGTTGCTTGAAAATATTTCTCTAGAAATACAATAAGTTCTGAATTTTTCCACAATCACTATCTACAACTATATCAGTTGGATTTCGATTATGTGAGTTAAAAAATAAAGTTATAGGTCTTCTATAGTCATAAGCAACAAGTAGTTGCTCGTATAAAGAATTCCACCTAGTGGCTACTTCTTCGGGAGTTTTTCGATAAGGTAGTCCGCAATCGTGATAAGTTTTTTTTATAATCTTTTTTTCATTGTATTCTATTACTTTTAAAAATAAAGTTTATAGCAAATTGTATTTTATTAAGAATGTCTGCAAAAAGTGTTAGAACATCCTTTACAACTAAGTTATATATATGACACGCACATTTTATATGAAAATGATTTGAAAAAGATGGAGTTAAAAGATCTTTTAAAATTCTAATAGCATGATTATTAGAAGAAGCGTTATCTAATGTAATAGTCATAATTTTATCAGTTATTCCGTAATAATCGCAAACTTGATAAATATTTTCTGAAATAAAAGTACCAGTGTGCCTATCATCTATATATCTATACGCTAAAATATGTTTTTGCATAGACCATTTATAATCTATCCAATGACAGGTTACCGTTAAATAATCATGACCGTTAGTACTACGGCCTATATAAGACGTGATAGATACTTTACCAGGAAAATGATATAAGGAATAACGTAAATACTATTGATATTCATGTGCAAATTTAAATACATCTCTCTTAACAGTTGATCTAGGAAAACTGTTAAAAACAAGATTAAACATATCTCTAATATAATGAATAAAACCAGGAGAGGAAGAAAATGAAAAATGCAAACCCTCCACAGCAACTAATTTTGCTATTGCTTCCCTATTTTTATGTTTATTGTATTTAGGGCCTACAACTTCCCCCGTCATATGGTTAATTTGACCATGTACTTGATCTGGGACAGTATGTGAACCTTGTCCCGACTGAGAGGGCATTGGCACACCTGATTTTTTAGCCAGGTATTGGTTCCACCTAGCTTTGTGAAAGTTTTGTACGTGTCTCAATAAATCCTCCGTCCCACCCTGATCTTTTCCCATTTTAAATCTAAAAATATTTTTACAAATTTGACATCTAACTACTTGATTCTCTTCGTCCCTATTAAAAAATTTCCATGCACCTGATTTTAATGGTCGTTTTGTTGGGCCTCGTCTCATACTAAGGGGAATATGAGGCGTTCCAATTGGAGATGCACTAGTGGGTGTGTCATCTACATTAGTGGGTGTGTCATCTAGATCATCTTCTAAATTAAAGTCTTGTTGAGTTCCAGAAAAAATCTCATCGTCTAAATCTAATGGTATTTCAGGAAAAATTTCAGTATCAACCAAATCATTCTGTCTAGGAGTAGGATGACTAGAAGAAGTACCCTTTCCCTTGTTACTCCTACTGGAAGAAGCATGATCCTTACCCTTACCCGCAATCATACGTTTCAATCCTTCCATTTTAATTATACAAATAAATAATTAAAGTAAATGAAATTAAGTGCGCTAAATAAAAGAAAGAAACAATAATAATTTAATGAAGGAACGAATGTACCAAACGCCGACGTGTAATCGAGAGGTTGAAAATTGAAACTTTGCTCGATGGAAGATCCTCAAGCTAGTTGCCAACTTCACTCCCAAATGAATAATAAAATTGAATATTTAGTAGACAATGTAGACTTGTAGAGAGATTGATTGAGAGATTGTAGGAAGATTTGTGAGAAAGATGAAGAGAAAATATGATATTTATAGTTGAGAAATTGGGTTAAAGTGGAAATATAATAACTTAGGGGTTAAAAATAAATATTAAGGGGTGTGTGTGGGGGGGGGGGGGAATGGCCGTTGCACAACGGCCAAAATATAAAATGGTCGTTGGTGCAACGGTTATTTGTGCAAAGGGGAGGTGTTGGGCGGGATAGGGGGCGGGACGGGTCTGGCGGGACTGGGGCGGGACGGGTCTGGACGGGACGAGCCTAGGTCCCGTCCCGATACCGATTTTTTTTATAGCGGGGTCGGGTCGGGACCGGGCCGACCCGTCCTCTTGGCCACCCTTAGATTATATTAGGTATGTTGTTGTTGTAATGAGACTCCCAAGTCCTAAACATATATAATCAAATGAAATACGTAGGATAAAACTACGTACAATTGACCCTTGTAGTCCAATTCTTTATCGGATCCCGTACATAGCGAGAGTTTAGTGCATCGAGCTGCTGTGATATCGATACTTTTGTAAAACCTTGTTGGCTAAAAAATGAAATAATTGAAGCATAACAAAAAACTGGATACAGATGAACAAGAGGGATTAAGGAGAGGAACTTTTGGTATATATGTCTTCACATGTGTCATGTCTATCATTTTACCTACCAGTAGATGCATCCTGAGTTGGCAAAGCCGTCTTCGAATGTTTAGTGGTATTTGCTGCAGTACCACTAACCTCCGAACCACATGTATACGACACCAAATTCAGAGTACATCATTTTGGGCAATCACCATTCACCGAGAGGTGGGAGATACTTTGTACTGCATCAAAGACCTATTACTAATTTATTCTAAAAAATTATACTCCCTCTTATTCAATTGGTTAAACATAGTTTGAGCTGAGACAAAATATCTAGAAAAAAAAAACTAAGATTGACAATTTTTAATATATTATGATATTTGTGTGTGATTATCAAATTTTTTCTTATTATGATAATAATGAATATAAAAATACATCATTATTTTTATAACAAAGTAATAAGGAAATAATATTATAAATAAAGTGGAATGAAATGGTCTATATATACCACACATAGCCAAAGCTTAGCAATGGTGCTTTATCTTTTTCCTTTTGTTGATTTTTCTCTGTCCTACAAAGCTTTCCACAAAAAATATATTCTTGAAAAAAGTTTGTGCCTACTTTCCAAGATAACCATCATGGGATAAGAGCAATAGGAGCATCATAACAAGTGGTGGGGCACAAGAACCTATACCTTAGAAATCATTGTTGTATTTCTCTCTTCTTTTGTGTGGCAATTATTTATGGAACTCGCATTTCCATTTTATCAGGGCAGTTTTTGCGCATGTGCGAGTTGTGCTATCGCACAAGATCCTCAAAAAATGAAAATTTTTAAGGATTTCTTTTTTTTATTTTTTATTAAGTAGTATTCGCTAGAATTTACTGTAAAAACTTATAATTTGCAGGTCTTAACATAATCTAATTATTAAAATTATATATTTTCTTATATTAAGAAGTCCACTTTTACAAATTAGAACATGACCCCAAAATATTTGAGACGGCCTTCATTTTAGGTAGATGTTCTTAATTCTTCTTCTACTTTGTTTCTTTTTTGCATTGGTTGTTTTTTCTGCCTGTCATGTTATTAGGATGAGAATAATGAGAAGCATAAATTTGCAGGACCAAGATAATTTCTTTTTATGGGTGTTATGTATGCACAACCATGCCGACCAACACACACTTTCTTATCGGTTTTAACTTTTAACTTTTAAGGCTTTTCAACTTTTTAAAATACACTAATTAATTTTATTATTTTTTTTCAAAACAGATAAAACTTTTTTTTTCAAACACTCAAACTCTAGGCTTGCGAATTCAGTTTTTGAAAAGTTTCGATGTCTTCATTTGACTGGATATTTTAGTTATTGTAATTATTAAATTTTTGTAGGTTTAAATGAATTTGAAATATTAGGAAGTGGACATAAGATGAATTTTTTTTGTAGAACATAGAAATGTTTTTAGAATAAAATTTGGTTCTCTATTTCTTTCTTCTTATTTTCTGCATTTAATCTTCAAATAGTAACGTTTCGCAAAAAAAAAAAAAGAAGAAAAAGAAAGGTATCGAATTTTTTTTTTTTTTTTTGGATAAACTGAATACATTCTAGGAAAACTCAATTTTAAAAAAATGACAATGACTAAACAAAAAAAAAGGTTATTTATGGCGAAACAGGGTATTAGTGAGAGCTTAGTAAGGGAAAGTTTACAATACATTTAGATTAGCGGACTTCAAATTATTGTTTTTCTATGTGTTAGTCAACTGTATATATTACTCATGTTCTTGTTGTACATAATAATTAATATGCTCTTAACATTAGCATGCACTACAAGAAAGGTGCAATTTACAAATATAATATAGCAATTTTTATTACTATGAGTAGTGTATATTATTTTATTCTTCATAAATTTAAGTGAAGATGATGATTAGCACTTCTGTCCTAGAATTAATGAGGTTAGGTCCCGGGATACGCATCACCTTGTAATTTTTATGTTTCTTATTTGATAAAGTGGCTTGATTTTTTCTTTTATCCAAAAAAAAAAAAACACACGAAAGTTCTCTTAATATTGAATAATTTGAAGTATGATTTAACTATTTTAATTAAATACTAACCTAGAGGGAAGCGTCAGCATAATACCAAATCTAACCAATGCCACTATTAATTATTAACGATTATATTTGAGCATACTAAAACATAAATGAGATGTAGCGCTAAATTTGGAAGATAGCATTCAACTTTCAGAAGTTCGAAAAAAAGAGAGTTCAAATTCCAAAAGTGATTTTGAAGTGCAGTGTTACACGAAACGAATATAATGCCTATGTTTTGGAACACAACACAGCCTATTTCATCAATACAATCACACAGTTGGTACGTTATACCCTTTTTTCTTAGAAAAATAAATAATAGGCAGAATACATCGACAATCTCTTAAATTTGTCAGTAAATTTTATTTAAACATTCATATTACAACATGTTTGGATTGAACACTTGAACATATGATAAAGTGTTCTTGCTAAACACTTTTGCCTCAAAGTTTTGAAAAAGCTTTTGCGTCCGTTTTCATGCAACTATATAAATAAGTTAACCTTAATATATGTAACCTCATTTAATTATGCACATTAACCTCAATAAGCCGTAGAGTTCATGCATATTCTAATTGATGTAGATGTGTATAATTAAATGATGAGACATATTTTATGTCATTAACTTATCTATATAATGGATGCTTGTGAATACACAAAAAAATCTTTCAAAAATATGAGTTGACAGTGTTTTATAAAAATACTGTTGGAATTTCTATGGTACTTTATAGAGCAGTACGGGAAGTAATAACTATTACAAATGTTCGAAAGGATAAATAAACGGTTAATCTTCAAAACTGCCGCATGTGTCTTGTGTCTTGAATCTTGATCACCTTGCAAAGCCAATGTTGAGAACTGGCGCAAGTTTGTTGTGTCTTGAATCTTGATAACCTGAAATCAAGAAACAACTAAATCTGGATGGTTACAACGTTGTGTGTTGAGTCGAGGATAACCCTCTATCCTTAAGACTAGATTGTCCCGTATATATGCTTTTACGTTAGCGGGCAATAGTCTCCCAAGATAAAACAACACTTTAATCTCAACACTACAAAGCCAATAGGTTGAGCCTGTCGAAGAAAACAAATATGACTCGACTTGCTGAAGATATGGAATAGGAAGGAAGAGTTTCTCTCTACTCTTCTCTTTTGTCTCTGTAGTGTATATCTTGTGTATACGTGAGGGTTTGGTCACTGTTTTTCAGTCGAAAATTGCACTGATTTTCGCTGAATTTCACTCACTGTTTGTGGCTGTTTTTTCTCACTGTTTTGTGCTGAAAAACAGTCAGTTTTTTTGTGTCTTTTTCGTCTATTTTGTGGCCTATTTCTTGCCTATTTTTCGTCTATTTTCTGCCTGTTGTGCTCCTGTTTTGAGCCAAATGAAGCTCAATATATAGCAAGGAGAAGGGGCTGTCCAACTGCCAAAATATGGCTGTTAATGGCCATTAGGAGGGCATTAAAACAGCCAAGTAATGGCTGTTAATGGCCATTGAAAGGCTGCCAAACTGCCCAAGTAATGGGCTGTTAATGGAGGAGTTAATCAGCCAAGTAATGGCTGATTAATGCCTCAAAAATAGTCCCAATGGTAGGCAGAAAAAGTCTCCAGAAATTATGGGGATCAAACTGTACATATAAAAGAATTCTGGTCCAAACTGTACATCTGAAACTTCAGGGATCACACTGTACATCTGGCAGAGTTCTCTGGTCCAAAAAGATAATCCCACAGCCGAGCCCGTGAGCCCGGAACCGGACGGGACGGGCGGACGGCGGCGGCGGCGCGCGTGTGGGCTTAGCCTTGAACCCAAGCACATCTAGGTCTTCCCTCCTTTAAACACATGGGATACCCCTTGGGGTCCCAAACCCTTTACCAATTAGAGACTTATATAGAGAGCAATTCTTCCTATTCCCACCGATGTGGTAGATTTGTCCCACACCACATTTCCATGTCTCAAACACCTTATTTCGTGGACCAATATCTCTTTCATTTCTCAACGAAATTAGACGATTCTTGGCCCTACGGTCATCTACTCACTTCGTAGATCATGCATGTGTAAAGAGACGAGGTCTCCAACATACGGAACACTAGTGTTTAATTCATCAAAGATGAGTGGACGCATCTCCCCGCCAAAGGCTAATTTCCAACAAATACTTTGTCATGTATTCAGGTGCTTAATTAGAACATGTCATAATTCGTTATTTAAATAAAATTTACTGATAAATTTAAAAGGTTATCGATGTATAGCTAAAATAATAAATTAAAGAATACCAAACACCGTACTACTCCACGCTTGTGCTTCTCTCCCACTAAGCAAGCAACCTTGATGCATGAATTCGGTTCAACAGCTTAGGGACCACCGCATATAGGAATACTAGTTTTTAGGGCTACTGTTACTTCATTACCAAAATAAAGAAAACAATTAGAAAAAAAAATATACTTTTTGAAAAAAAAACAAACTGATGTGAATTGTCGGCGTGAGCGACAAAAAGTTTAGAACAGAGCATTATAATACATGCAATATACATGACTTGCGTTTCCGGAAATTTATATAAAAAGAATATTTTCGTGTTGTTATTTAAATTTTATCCATAATTTTAATTTGTGCAAAAATGGAGCATTTTCAATTCAGTAAATAAATTTGGATTAAAATATCCTCCATAACATCGATGTCTTCTCTGCGTATTCACTATCTAGTAAGGGTGGCCAGTGGGCCTAGTGGGCCCGACCCCGACCAGGCTCCGCCCCGCCCCGCACCGATCCCTCTAATTTTTTTTACGGTGTCGGGACTTGAAACCGGGACGGGACCTGGGCTTGTCCCGCCCGGGCCCGTCCCGCTTCATCCCACCCCAGACCCGCCCCGACCCCGTCCTGATCCCCCTTTCCATTTGCAAAACTAACAGTTGCAACAACGATCAAATTTAGATTTTGGCCGTTGGGCAACGGTTCCAACGATCATTTTTGGGCCCACACCCCATACCCCTCTACCCGCTTAATATTTATTTTTAACCCATAAGTTAGTATATTTACACTTTAACCCAATTTTCCAACTATAAATACCTCATTTTCTCTTCATTTTATCTCAGAAATCTTCCTACAATCTCTCTACAATTCTACATTGCATACTAAATATTTTATTTTATTTGCTCACTTGTATAATTGTATCAAAGTTCAAAAATTGGGACTGAAGTTGGCAACTAGCTTGAGGCTCATCCATCGAGCAAAGTTTCAATTTTCAACCTCAATTACATGTCGGCGTTTGGTACCTTCGTTCTTTCTTTAAATTATTATTGTTACTTTATTTTAATTATCGCATTTAATTTCATTATCTTTAATTATTTATTTGTATAATTAAAATGGAAGGATTTAGATATACGATTATGGGTAAGGGTAAGAGTACTTCTTCTAGTAGGGGTAACAAGGGCAGGGGTACTTATTCTAGTCATCATATTCCTAGTCAAGATGATTTGATTGATTACACTCATATAGATGAAACTGTTTTTTTTAATGATAGACCATTAGATGGTGAGATAGATTCTGCAACTGAACCAGACTTTAATTTAGACTATAATCTAGATGACACACCCACTATTACACCTCAACAACCTCAACCTCAGACTAAGTCTCAGCCTCAAACTGAAACTGGAACGCCTCCTATTCCCCCTAGTATGAGACGAGGCCCCACAAAACGAAAATTAAAATCAGCTGCATGAATTTTTTTTGATATGGACCAAGAGAATCAAGTAGTTAGATGTAAAATTTGTAAAAATGTTTATAAATTTAAAACGGAAAAAGGTCAGGGTGGGACGGGAGGTTTATTGAGACATGTACAAGGCTTTCACAAAGCTAGGTGAGATGAATACGAGGCTACAAAGTCAGGTGCGCCAATGCGCTCTTAGTCGGGACAAGGTTCACATAGTGTCCCAGACCAAATACATGATCAAATTAACCTGACGACGGGGGAATTGTAGGTCCTAAATACGATAAACACAAAGATAGGGAAGCAATAGCAAAATTAGTTGCGGTGGAGGGTTTGCCTTTTGCATTTTCTTTTCTCTTCTGATTTTATTCATTACATTAGAGAAATGTATACTCCTTCTTTTAACGGTTTTCCTAGATCAACTGATAGGAGAGACGTTTTTAAATTTGCACATGAATATCAACAATATTTACGTTATTCATTATATCATTTTCCTGGCAAAGTATCTATCACTTCTGATATAGGCCGTAGTACTAACGACAATGATTATTTAACTGTAACATGTCATTGGATAGATCATAATTGGTCTATGAAAAAATATATTTTAGCATATAGATATATTGATGATAGGTACACTAGAAATTTTGTTGCACAAAAAATTCATAAAGTTTGAAATTATTATGGTATAACTGACAAAATAATGTCTGTTACGTTAGATAATGCTTCTTCTAATAATTATGTTGTGAGACTTTTAAAAGATCTATTAACTCCATCTTTTCCTAATCATTTTCATATAAAATGTTCGTGTCATATTTATAACTTAGTTGTAAAGGATGGTCTATCACTTTTTGAAGACATTCTTAATAAAGTACAATTTGCTATAAACTTTATTTTAGAAGTAATAGAATACAAAGAAAAAAAAATATAAAAAAACTTGTCACGATTGTGGATTACCTTTTAGAAAAATTCCTGAAGAAGTAGCGACTAGGTGGAATTCTCTATATGAACAACTACTTTTTGCTTACGATTATAGAACACCTATAACTTTATTTTTAACGCCCATAATCAAAATCCAACAGATATGCTTGTAGATAATGATTGAGAATTTTTTTTAGAACTTATTGGATTTTTAGAGAAATTGTTTCAAGCAACTAAAGAATTTTCTGGTATATATTATCCTACTATTTCAACTATGTTATTTTATATAGCTCTAATATTTTTTTTACTTAGTGAATATATGGAAAAAAATATCTTATAAGGCACATATTAAAAAAATATTTATCAACTTAAAAAAATATTTTTTTCTATTCCAACCATTTATATTATGGTTGTTGTATTAAATCCGACTATTAAAATAGACGGTTGTAAAGCACTTACTGAAACTATTTATGATTTTATAGCAGTACTTCCACCTCCAACTCCAAAAAACTCAACTGAACAACCACCTAAGGAATCAATTAAAGAAGAAGTTTTAGCAACCAACCTCCTCATCCTCCTCCTTCTTCTTCTTCCTCTTCCTCTTCCTCCTCCTCCTCCTCCTCCTCCTCATCCTCTTCCTCATCCTCTTCCTCTTCCTCTTCCTCTTCCTCTTCGTCTTCCTCTACGTCTTCCTCTTCGTCTTCCTCTACGTCTTCCTCTACGTCTTCCTCTTCCTCTTTCCTCTTCGTCTTCCTCCTTCATTCTCCCTCTTCTTCTCCCCTCTTCCTCCCCCTCTTCTTCTCCCCTCTTCATCTTCCTCTTCCCCCTCCTCTTCTTCCTCCTCCTCCTCCTCTTCCTCTTCCTCTTCCTCATCCTCAATACACCCTTATAAAATGAGCCTTAGAAATGGAATGTTTAGTGATTCAACTACTAATCAAGTTAGCGAGTTTGATGTTTTTATTTTGCAGGGTGTTGTACCGTACCAAGCAATTCTCAATGAAGAAGGACGTGAAGACTTGCTTAAATATTGGAGGGAAAATGAGAAGACATTTCTGATACTAGCAACGATGGCCCGAGATGTGCTGAACATTCAAGCATCATCAACAGCGTCTGAAAGCGCTTTTTCTGCCGAAACATTTCAAATAGGAGAGCACAGATACTCCTTAGCGGGAGACAACTTGGGGATTGTAGTTTTATTCAGAGATTGAATACGAGCGCAGCGTAGAAGGTGCGGTCAACCAGAGATCAACGAAGAAGATGATTTAAACTACAACGAAATCTTGTCCGAGGAAACTGGAAGCGATGTCGACCAATTTGACCAACAATTCCAATTCCAATTGAAGAACCACAAGACATTGTGAAGAAATTAGAAAAGGTGTTTATAACTATGTAATTTTTTTAATATCAATTTTACTATTTGATTTGCAACTTTTGAACAACACCACAAAGTTGCAATTTTGAAATTATATTACCAAAAAATCTTATTTCTATTAAATAATATAAGAGGTACAAAAATAGCATTGAGATATTTTTATTACACTATCTTGTTCAATTATTTAAGTGTTTATATTCACAGCTTTTTAAAAATTAAGTGTCTAAAAAAAAAAGAAATTCCGGACCCGACCCGACCCCACCTCGCAAACACCGGTCCCTTTTTCCGGCGGGATGAGGGACGAGACGGGACATCGGCCTGTCCCACCAGTACCGGCCCGCCGGTCCCGCCCATTTCCCCAGTCCCGTCGGGTCTCGTTCTGCCGGGACCTGCCCCGAACCTGCCCCGAACCCGACTCATTGGCCACCCCTAGTTACTCAATTGCAACATTGTCTAACGTATTGCTGCAGAGCTGTCCTTTTTCTTCAAAAAGCTCGAGAAGCACAAATACCAGATTAACAAAAAAGAGCACTTATATTATTGGATCAACAAAGTGTTATGGAATCCAAGGAATTAGAATAAAATATTGAAGAGAGAATAAAGAAAAATTCAATGCATTAATTTATTATATTATTTTTTGCATTGAAAATAAAGTGTAGAATAGTGTAAGAGGGAGTTCTCTTATTAATGTCATATATATAGAGTATACAATTGTAGTCCTAATAGAATTAGAATATTTATTTTACATTAATTACACTAAATATTAATTACAGAATATATTGTGAATATATATGAATATATTCACTATCACACCCCCTCAGTCGGAGCGGGAGTAGGCCGGACGCTGAGACTGAATCTGAAGTCAAGGAATAGTTGCCGAGAAAGCTCCTTTGTGAAGATATTTGCGTACTGATACGAAGAAGGAACATGCAACACCCTAACGTGACCCATTGCAACCTTCTCATGAACAAAGTAAATATCCACCTTAATATGCTTGGTTCGCTGATGCTGAACTGGGTTATGAGACAAGTAGACAACAGATACGTTATCATAGTAAACCAAAGATGTCTTACGTAAAGCTCAAGAAGGATATTTCAGAGCCAACATAGCTCAAAAACAACGTTCGCAACGCCTCGATATTCTACTTCTGCACTCAAACGGGAAAGCATGGATTGCCGCTTGGTAGACCATGAAATAATATTATCTCCTAAAAATACGCAATAGCCGGACATAAAGCGACGGGTGTCCGGACAACCTGCCCAATCGGTGTCTGTGTAGGAGAGCAACCTATTCGGTGCGGAGGGATATAAATGTAGTCCGTAATCAAGAATGCCCTTAACATACCGTATATATGGTCTAGATTTTAGATAATGTTTTAGTCTCATAGTTTAAGTAATGTTGTGGTGTAATTAGTATTGTACACTTACTATAATTGTATAATTAGTGTCCAAGTAGAATAAAGTTTTAGGAGTAGAATAGGAATATGATTTTCCTATTATAGAAATATGTTAATTGTATATATACTCTTTCAATTAATGAAAAGAATGAAGAGATTATTTCTTTCAACATCTCACTACAAGTAATTCTATGGCTAAAGTTCAGGTTTTTGCAATTATTTGCCCTTTTTAGACTTTTTTCTCTCTTTTAGGTTCATAATCTGTAAATGCATCGTTCAAACATATTATTCATTGTCAAATCCACTTTAAGGGGCTAAAATATATAAAATATCTTATAAGTTGGAAATAATCCCAACTCATCACCTTCTCGTAACTTAAACTTTTGTATGTTCACAAGCAAATCAAACTTTAAATATCATTTTGGTAACTTAAACTTTTGTATGACAGACAAAATATCAAATGAAGATATATAACTCATAAATGAAACAACTGAAATAGAAGCAATAGTATTCAATAACAATCGGAGGGAATAACATGTGAATAAACATTTCATATCCTTGATTTGAAGGGAAGCCTTGGAGTAACTGGTAAAGTTGTTGCCATGTGACCATGAGGTCATGTGTTTAAGCCATGAAAACAGCCTCTTGCAGAAATGTAAGGTAAGGTTGCGTACAATAGACGCTACGTCGGGCCTGATACATAGACGCTACATCGGGCCTTGATTTGAAGGGTAGCCTTGGAGTAACTGGTAAATAACCTTTTTTTATCATATCCTTGATATAATACGCTACGTGAGGCTTGATATATATAGGTACGTCTATGACCATCCCATCCCTCGACTTTTTGCAATATAACAGTTGTGAATTCCTGTATAACCCCCTAATATGATTGTAGGAACAATATGCCACATATGGCCTATACATGTGTATACGTCTATGTCGTTCCCCCCTTGTATATGCCACACGAGCTCCGCGTCAAATCACGACTATAGACGAATATGATTATCCTCGCGTACATATATAGTTAGCATGGTTAGCTGATTTAAATTATCTAAATTAGACTCACCCGAGTATTACAAGCCTCGAAGGAAACATTATATGTGAAATGGTTCGTTAAGTACGACTTTCTTGAAGTACAAAGGTAATATAAAATCGGATAGAACTCGATACCCTATAGTAACATTATATGAGCAAAGAAAATGAATGTCTAGTATTGCATGGAGTCCTTACAAAAGTTCATTCTTTTGCGACTCATTTTGGAGGAAGCATATCATGTCCTTACAAAGGTAATATACGACGTCTTTCCCCGCCCTTCTTCTTTCCGTACTCTGCATCAACAATGTACAACAATTACAACTGTTAAACAAAGCAATTCTCGGCCAGATTACATGCAAGACAATATTATATATATGGTATATATATTTGGAGTATATTGTAGTGTAAAGGTTACCTTAATTAGTGTTATACACTTACCATAATTGTATAGGTAGAATTATGGTAGAATAAGGTTTTAGAAATAGAATAGGAATAGGATTCTCCTATTATGGTAATATATAACTTGTATATATAACCTTTCAATTAATGAAAATAATCAAGGGGATTATTTCTTTCAACAACACCATCACAATATCTCCAGATCTTCATCAAGTCAAGAAAAACCCAAATACAATACAAAACAACTCCAAACAACTAAACTTACAGCTTCCGATCACCGTCCTGTGAGTCCTTACTAAAATGATATTTAAAGCTCACACGAGCTTATACACAAGAGGGGAGGAAGAATCCTTACCTTAGCTATCAAAAACAATCTTGAGGAACTTACCTTGATGATGAAGAACACCTTACAGAGTATTTGGGAGCTCCTAGGATCTGATTTGATAGAGAAAAAGGTGAATAATGAGCTTTAGACCGTCATGGACACTTTTATAATTTTTCACCGCCTCACTTTTACGGTCCGTAGACCAACCATAACAAGGCTCAAAGTTTTCCCATGTTTCTGCCTAAGACTTACGTGGGGCATGGTAGACCTAAGGTCTGTGGAACTGTTCTACGGTCCGTAGACCACCCTTAACTTGTTAAAATTTGACGAAACTTGTTTTCTTTGAGTCTTTTAGCCTCTAACCCTTACAAAACTTCTATAACACTCATTTAATCACTTCTAACCTTATGATGGCCTTGTTCGCTCGAGCTTAATCCGACTTAGCTATGATGCACCTTATCGGAAAGACAAGGGGTGTTACAGTGCGAATTTGCTCCTCGATGCCCATGGTTATGAACTCGCTATATTTAATCCTATTGAAATCTTGAATTCCAATTTTCGGCTTCAATTTAAGATTGTAGATATATCTTACTATTAGCTAGCATTAAAACAAGCCCAGGATTAAATAAGTAAACGCATAAGATAATTCACATAAACATCAATTCAAATTCATACAACAATATTCATGTACCTAACATAACCCTAGAACTAAAAATTTTATCAACATATGATTGGAGAAAGAAAACAAAAATTCATGAATAATATGAAAAATAATGATAAAAATAAGAAGAAAAGAGATAAACTTGTTAAAGAATCGCTCCACCCCTTTGATCTTCTCCACAATATGTCCGAGATGTGTTTTCCCGTGTAAAGGGTCTATTTATAGAGTATGGGGACGTCCTAGGTCTTTTAGACCAAAACCAAAACGGATCAGAAAAATCACCTGGGCGCGTTGCGCTAGGCCATTTGGTTTTCAGAAGCTGCATCTCAACGCCATGCCTTCGCGCCATATGATCATCGCATCACAACACAGGGGTGCGGCACCCGCACGTCGCACGCCTTATATGCGACTTTTGTGTATGCGTCTTGGTGTTTTTCCCTTGCGACACGCATGCCATCGCGCAACGCGACTTGATATTTCCATACACGACAATGTGTTTCTTCCCTCGACATGACCTGAATTGCTCCAATGTCATCAAAACTTGCCTAGACATCAGAATAAACCATCATAAGCTCAAATACAACATATTAAGATCCAAGGCACGATTAAAGTACTAAAATTAAAGGGAAAGTGATACAAAATATAGATATTTACCCCAAATATCAGCACACTACACTAAACCATTGCGTGTCCCATGTGTATTCTGTGAGTTCGATAAGGGAAAGGCAACCTAGTGGTTGCCTATTGCATGCCTTGTAACATGAAGGGTGAAGTGGGAAGCAGTGTTGGAGTTCATGGTGCGCGCGATGTAGCACGCAATTGAAGCTTCAAGCGCGTCACGTCCGCGCTTTAGCACATCTACCCTGAAGCTTATGATGAGCATAAATTTATGAAATTTTAAATTTCCTCCTATTATCTCAACTTAAGAACTAGGGCACGAGTCAAAGAGGAGAACTATTATGGTCATTAACGTGAATTTAAACCCTCAAATCACATGGTTTTCCTAGAATCTCACATTCCACCAAAGTTCTCCCTAAACCAAGAAATGGGGATGTAGGTTAATTCAGTATGGTTGAGTTTGACCATTTGGTCGAGATTTGACCATAGCTAACCTAAAGGTGGATGTGTAAGATTTTGGTTGACTTAAGGTTAATCTCAAAGACCTATGTATTATATGACTATGAGTGGTATAATCTTAATGTCTAGTAGGACCTCTCTTGGAGAAAAGAAAATATTATGTTTATGACATACGAGCATTACACTTGGTTTTCCAAAGAGGTTAATGAATGATTAACTACATGTTTATGAATACACTTGGTTTTTTTTTATTGCATATGAAGAGATTGATTTTATTAAAGAATAACTTTCAGATACTAAATGCATGTTTTCTTAGCACGCAAACTTGTCTCATTTTTTAGAGAGAGATAAATGAGATATACTGAATGTTCTACTTCTTTCATTTGCTTCATGAATAATACAGACCTTGAGCTTAGCCAGAAGCCACAATTTCAGCATCATCGTCTCCTGTTAGTGAACCCTACTCATACTAAATGGAGGCGTATGTTTATGCCGTTTTAGTTTTTTTTTTTGTTTATTCATGTACTTGTAGTTTTTCTGCTCGTGCAGTTTGTTTTATCTCTTTTGGATTATGTACTTTATTATGTTAAGTCTGAAGATAATTGTTTTGAACTATATCCCTTGTGGGACACGTCGTACGTGTTTGGTTTTAGTGCAAGCATCAATTCCCTTTAAGTGAAATGTTATTTAAATTCATTGGCTATTGTGTGGATGGTGCCTTGTTTGGTACTCAGATTACAATAGGAAATAATGGACAAGCGTTAGTTCTAATGGGTATATGTTAGTTAGAATATGTTGCTCAGACTATTCAAAAATATTGTTGGATACATGTACGATTCAACACAAATGCAAAAATATTCTCTTAGTTAAGATCGTGAATTGTATCTGACTGGATCCATACGATAGAATTGGAGTAGTGCAATAAAAGAATTGTATAAGTGTACTTTTCAAATATTGGAAGTAAAAATCACTCAATAATAAGTTCCTAGCTCTGTTTTAGAGAGACAATACAATGTTCAATTCTCACCACTCCATTTTCTTCACGTGGACCTCATTTTCCACAAGAAAAAGGAAATTAGGTTGTAATTACCTAACAAGAGGATTCAAAGAACTTGGCAAATTGATCAACGATAATATGGTCATACCTTTTTCTATTAGGACCCGTTTAGCCATGAGAAATTTTCATTTTTTTCAATTTTATTTACTTTATTTGAAAATTAGTATTTGACCATGAAGAGTCCAAATACAATTTGAAGTTGTATTTGGAATTGAAAAAACATCTAAAATATTATTTTTTATTTCCAGAACATTCATACGACCAAATATTTTTTGCAAAAACTATAACCATCACAACTCTATTTTTAACTCCAACTTCAAAATTTCAAAGTGAAAAATATTTAATTTTTAATGACCAAACGCCTACTAATTTGAGCCTATACAAACTATTAGGCCAGTTTCCTAATTCAACTAGAAGAATTATTTGGAAAAAGTACAGACAGACTGTTTTTTACAAACTTCAACTTAAAAACAGGTAAGAGTAGCCATCCATATTACGTAGATTTACATGAAGAAAGGCTTACCACTTTACCTCGTGGAGCTAGATGAGAAAACTGTCCACATATTCTTCGATGTTTGTCATTTTTTTAATGATATTCCAAAAAAACAAAATTTGACTTGATATTTGGCCACGGAATAATTGTCACCACACGAGAAAGATGACGTCCTACATCACAAGTTGAACTTATCTACTTATTATGAGAAGAAGAATTATTTCCTACTATATATAAAAAAATGAGCAAAGAACGTTTGGGAGCTTGCTTGGAAAACTAAATTTTAGTGACATACATCATTTCTCGTTTAACTTTCTTTTTTTTTTCTAAAAAAGAAACTCCTTACTTTTGAAAATTACTACGTACTCTCTCCGTTCACTTATACTTAGCTTGTCAACCATACTAAAAATAATTATTTACTTTTATTTTTTTCAGTTTGAAAAGGGTTCCAGAGATAACTTATCATTTTATACATATTTTACCTCCTTATTATTGAGTGAAAATATACAAGGATATACACGGTATACAATACCTTGTGTATACCGTGTATATCACGGAAACCCATCACAAGTGGGAAACCGTGATATACACAGTATACACACCGTGTATATCACTATTTTGGTAACAAATTATTTTGTATATAATTAACATTGTACACTTACCATAATTGTAGAATTCTTGTACAATTAGAATAGGGTTTTTGGAGTATAATAGGAATAAGATTTATATTATGAAAATTGTAAATTATATATATACTCTTTCATTAATGAAAATAATCAAGAGATTATTTCTTTCATGATATCAGAAGTCTAGGACTAAACTACTTTCGCTCATCTCCTAAATTTCTTGTCGGTTTTCCGACCAACATCCTCGGCCGAGACTGCCTCAGAATCCGTGCCCCTCCTCAGGTTTCGTGCCAATTTACCTCCTTTCTTCCCAAACTTTCTTCCCAATTCCTTTGGTCTTTCGTTATGTCGACATCAAAGAACCTGTTTCATCCTGCCCTTATTGTTTCTAACATCAAGAACAACATCTCTATTATTCTTGAGATGAAAAATGTTCAATATGGAACGTGAGCAGAATTGTTTAAAATTCACGCAATCTCACATCAAGTCCTCCATCACATAATTCCTTCCGCTACCCCTACTCATGCGGATGATCCTCAGTTATGATTACTTTTGATGCTACCGTCCTTTAGTGGATTTATTTCACTATTTCTACCGACCTTTTACAGACGATCATTGAACCAAAACTACGACTATGGCTACATGGAATCGATTGCGTGATATATTCCAGGATAACCAACATTCCCACGTTGTCACCCTTGAGCAGGAATTTTTCCAAGTCCGCATGGATAATTTTCCGAATGTTTCAGCTTATTGTAAACGAGTCAAAGAATTGGCGGACCAACTCCGTAACGTTGGCGCACCTATTACCAATAATTGTCTTGTTCTACAAATGGTTGCAGGCCTATCTGAGGCCTATAATGGCATTGAGACTCTCCTTCGTCAAAGTAATCCGCTCCCCCTTTTTATCAAGCCCGTTCGATGCTCACTTTGGAAGAAGCCGGCTTGGCAAAAAAGGCCGCTACCGGCGCCAGTTCCGTGGCGATGATGACGTCCTCCTATAGTTCTAATGGTTTTGTTGATAATTCGGGCAAACCGTACTCACGGTGGAGGCAAGAAGAATCAGAAAAATAATGGCAAAAATCGCGGTGTCAATCGTGGTAGTACCGGTGGTGGTGGAGGTGGCCAAAACAGTGGCAGTGGGCCTTGATATGGTGGGGGTGGGCCGCAACCCAACTGGTCCCAGCCATGGCCCCCTGGCAGTGGCCCAACATCCCCTATTTTCCTGCTTCAGCGTACCAAAGGCAGTGGACTTCTCAACCGCCCTTCAGGCCCAATGTTTCACAGCCAGTGGATTTTGGCACACTGTTGGGCCTGGATAGCGGGAAGGCCTGCTTAGGCCTTGGCCCCCGCATGCTTTCCATGCTACGGGGTTGAATCTGATCCCGACTTCGACAGATATTGAGGCCGTCATGCATACACTTGAATTAAATCCTCCAGACGTGAATTGGTACATGCACACCGGCGCCACTTCTCACATGACGTCTGACCAATGTACTCTCTCGTCTTATTCCAATTTGAGCAAAAATCGTGGCATAATTATTGGTAATGGCCACTCAATTTCAATTCGCGGTTACGTTCATACAACTTTGTCTCCCCCACATCCACCTCTTGTTTTGAAAAATGCCCTTCATGCCCCTACCTTAATTAAAAATTTGGTGTCTGTCCATAAATTCACAATTGATAATTTAGTTTCTGTTAATTTTGATCCTTTTGGATTTTCTGTGAAGGATTTCAAGACAGGGATACCTCTCATGAGATGTAATAGTATGGAAGATCTTTATCCTATCACACTAGCTCCTTCTTTATGGGTCACCCTGGGTCGTCCATTGTTTCTTCTTTGCATAAAAATAATTTATTTCTTGTAAGGGTACACATAGTACTCCAATTTTCTATTCCTGCCCTTTAGAAAAACATGTTAGATTGCCATTTGTAGCTTCTATTTCTTGTACTTTAATGCCATTATGGACCTCTCTCGTTTTAAGTTCTGTGGGCCATCGTTATTATGTCATATTTTTGGATGATTATTCTAATTTCTTATGGACCTATCCGTTAGCGAAAAAATCTCAAGTTTTTTCCACATTCTTACAATTTAGAGCATTCATCCGTACCCAATTCGAATGGGAAATAAAAAATATTCAATGTGATAATGGCAAAGAATATGATAATGGGTTGTTTCGAAATTTTTGTGATGCTAATGGCATAGTTTTTCGTTTCTCTTGTCCTCATACATCCTCATAAAATGGGAAGGCCAAACGAAAAATTCGTACTATTAATTATATTGTCCGAACTTTATTGGTCCATGCTTCCGTACCCCCTTCCTTTTGACATCATGCTCTACAAATGACTACTTATCTTCTTAACATACTTCCTACCAAAGGATTGACATATTCATCCCCTCTTAAATTCCTCTATAATAAAACTCATTCATATTTACATCTTAGGGTCTTTGGGTGCTTATGTTATCCACTATTTCCGTCAACTACAATTAACAAACTTCAAGCCCGTTCTACCCCTTGTGTGTTTTTGAGTTATCCATCAAATCATCGTGGTTACAAAAGTTTTGATTTATCGTCCAATAAAATCATAATTAGTCGCTATTATGTGCTGAAATAATGTTTTTTTTTTAAAAAGTTTAGCTGACACGGTTCACTTCACTTCATTAAGTCAGCATCTCTTAAATAAAGTAATTTTAATTGTTTGTTTATTTTTGGAAAGCGATTTACAATTTGTTCTTTCAAATTTTCAGTTTTTTTATTTTATTTTGTGTGGTGTGGGGAGGATTGATCTCAAATATCTGTTGGAAATTAGCCTTTGGCGGGAGTTGCGACCGACCAACTTTAACGGCTTAAACACTAGTGTTACGTATGTTGGAGAATCCGGTTCTTCACACATGCATGATGTACTAAGTACGTAGATAACCGTAGGGCCAAGAATCGTCAAATTTCATTGAGAAATGAAAGAGATATTGGTTCACGAAGTGAGGTGTTTGAAGCATGGAAAGTGTGGTGTTGTGTTCAATTCTCCCTCATCGGTAGAGGAAGAAAGAATTGTTGTGTATATAAGACTCGAAATTGGTTTGGGGTTTGGGACCCCATCCCATGTGTTTAAAGGAGGGAGGACCTAGATGTGCTTCGGTTCAAGGAAAGACCACACGCGCGCCGCCGCCCGCCCGTCCGGTCCGGTTCGGTTCCGGTTCCGGTCCACGGTCCACGGTCCACGGGTCCACGGTCCACGGGTCCACGGTCCACGGGTCCACGTCGTGGGCCGTGGGTCGCTGGGCCTTCGATATTATCTTTTGGGCCGTAAAACTTTGTCGGTACGCTTTGATCCCGGTTTCAGATGTGCGCTTGGACCGAATTCTTTCGGATGTGCGCTTGATCCTGAAGTTTCAAGATGTACGCTTTGGTCCCTGAAGTTTTCGAATTTCGACGGTCCGAGCAACGTTCAAAGACTCAATTCAGCCATTTATTTTGGCTGAATTACACCTCCAATAATGGCCAATCCGTTGGCAATCTTTCACCATTTATGTTGGTACTTTACTACCTCCATAATGGCCATTATTTAGCTATTATGGGGCGATTCAGCAGAAACAGTCCATCCCTCACCTATTTAAACACCCCCTTACACCATTGTTGAGTACACCAAGAATGACCAAGAGTTAGCGTTTTCATGCAAAGAAAACAAAGGTACTAAAATACACAACCAAAATAGCTTTCTTCCTACAACTTCCAAGGCATCATTTCGTTACTCAATATTCTTCACTGTAGCTCTTGAGTTTCCTTTGCTCAAGGGTTCCATTGCTGTTTTATCTTGGGAGACAAATTGTCCAGGGGACGATAAAGGATACATACGGGGCAATATTGTCTTAAGGACAGAGTGCTACACTCGACTCAGCAAAAAACATTCTACATTTTTCGTCTTTCTACAAACTGGAATTTCCAGTTTTTACTTGTGTAACAATTGTAATTTCAGATTCCATGTTGAATTATTGAAATCTTTATTTATCCTTTCGAATACTTGTAATAGTTAAATACTTCCCGTACTGCTTTATAAAGTACCATAGAGCAAAAATACCCAACAACTTAAGACAATATCTGTATAGTATTACTATTAGTGTTCGAAAGATGTCGGTCAAAAGTTGTGTGACCAAATCAGGATATGGAAATGGTTTTCTGGTAGAAGAGTGATGATGATGAACGTATTCATAGTGTCACCGTTACCAAGATCAGTGCGAACAAGCGCCTCGAGAGCCGAGGATGTCAACTGGGACAAGAGGAGAAGATCAAGATGTACTTCTATCTTGCAGCAGTAAGGCTGTATCTATCCCGGACAAAGATCCGAATAATGGTAAGAAGGAACTGGATACTCGATCGATGAAGTGACTCAAGTAAGCCGTAATCCGAAATTGGGATAAGTATTTTTCTTACTTGTCAAGAATAAAGATTAGATGATGAGTATTTTTCTTACTTGTCAAGAATAAAGATTAAATAATGTCAGATTAAAAATGAATTAAAGTAAAAAAGAATATGAAAAAAAATTATATTCCTTACGCTTTAAAAATCAGTTTAATCTCATCTTCTTTTCCGCTTAAAGATTGGATTGTAAAGCATCTTAAAAAGATCCGTTCCTTTAAGTGTAATTATTAAAGGTGGGTAAAGTATGTTCGCACATACGAGGGAGTAAGATCCACTGACCTAAAAATCACAACTCTTAAGTAAGCGCCAAGAATTATCTGGGCACCAATCATAACGGAAGAAGTCTAAAAGTTAAAGACGTAGAACCTGTCATAGTATTTGGCAGAAGATCGTTCATAGGATGATATTGGACACTCTATCATACAAAGCCTCCCGGCGAGTGAGGCCAAAATTCCTTTGATATGATTATATTGGACACTCAGTCATACAAAGCCTCCGGTGACTGGAGTGGGGCCAATTCATTTCATAGGAAAAGTAATGGACACCTAGTGTGGTGGGCCGAGTTTCCGTGTCTTAATGATCTCAAGGCCTAAAGAAAGCGATAGAAGAAATTGGACACTCGATGCCAAAGCAACTGCAGCTGGGCCAGTATCGAGATCACATATGATCCGACGCCCCAACCACGGGCAAGAGGTTGTTCATGTGAAGCAACGCCACCTCTAAAATCAAAGGGCCGAGAGGTTGTCCTCAATAGGACTTCAAGGAATGAGATCACTCTAAAAAGAGGTGTTACAGATTCCTAACTTGGTTTAAGGGACGCTGTTGGTCAAGCTGGTTTGAGACTACTCCAACAGGTCTGTAATAACTAAGAATGGTACAGTACGTCTGTAGCCGAATGAATGATATATTTGTAATCCGTGCATCTATGCCATCTTAGATTAAGACACGTTAAATAGCAAGTCATTCAAAAGCTAACGATGTTGAGATTGTTGCATCCTTTCGACATAAACCCTCAAAATGAATGTGAGGTAGGCGAAGAGGCAAAATCACCTTTCCAAATTCCGTCAAGGGAATAGCGAAAGAAGCACCGCTCCTCTAGAACTTAGTCACACCTACTTGGGTGATTTGAAGTTTATACAAAATAGAGGGGGGAGACAAGTACGTTGTGATCTTCATTGATGATGGTACAACGTATGGAATCCTTTGTTTGTTAAAAAGCAAAGATGAAGTTGTTGAAGCGGATAAGCGCTACAAAGCAGAAGTTGAACATCAACTAAGCCTATGGATTGCGAAATTCATAGCGATAGAGGGGGAGAATGTGAAGCAGCGTTCATTAAACGATCGCTCATTACTCACCTCAGTCTAACGGTGTTAGCCAGCGCAAACCCGTGCGCCTAAATTATGTGGGGCAAGGCGATCCACGCTAATGCGATTCTCAACGAACTCCGCATAAGGATAAGGATAACTCTCCGTGTGAGACATGAAAAGGATCTCACATACAAAAGTTGTGATGTGGGGTGGCCTGGTAGAAGTTGGACTACCGAAACAGTCAAGTTCGACCTAAGATCGAGATTACATATCCACTTTGGATCAGAAATAACTTGAGTACTTATCGCCTCCCGCGCCAAAGAATGTTGAATTCTTATAAGATAACTTTCCTTGAAAAGGAAAAAGGAGTAATTGCTCAAGGTTAACAAGAACCCGCGAGGGCTCGATCGTCTGAACTAGACGTTCGTATCTACAGGACTCGAAAGTTCTTGGATATCCGAACTTAATATTCCGGATCTGCAGAACTCGTGGATTCTAGATGTTGAACCAAGACGGAGCAAAGAGGGGACAAGGACTTGTTCCAGTCCTTCTAGCTTGTATGGTTAAGAACGAACCATGGACAATTAACAAATAATTGTTATCTCCAAAAGCCGCTTTGGAAAGAAGCTAAAGAGAGAAATATATTCCATCATATAGAACCATACTTGCGTAATGGTTAATCTTCCTCCAAAGAACCTTTGGGTTGTAAAATGTGCTCCTCGTGAGCGAATTAACATCCAGGCCATTGTAGTCTTACGTGGCATGGATATTGAACTAAGCCTTCCCAACCTGAGAGTTGGAAGAAGAGGATCGAAATTGGTTTCTTTGTCAATCGTTGGGCTTCTTTCTCAACTTTCATTTTGGTCCCCTGAAATGTTAACATTTTGGTCTGAAAGTCTCGAGATAAAACAGAAACAATGAATCGACCACGAAACATTAACTCGAAGTTAGAAAGCCAACAGGTTGGAAAACCAGCGGTGAGAGTGAAACTCATATTGAAACAAAGTCTCGATATGAAAGATATGAGTATTACAGATGACATCTTAGGAATTGGATTTCTAAGACATCTAACGGACTGGTCGATAGTTGATAGTCTCGTTGAAGCCACCAATGGATATGAATCATAGAACTGATTGGAATCATGGTGCACCTATAGACAAGGAGCGATATGCACAGTCATGTGTAGTTCAATGTATTGTACACACTACAACCGACCTGGTATCGCCCTATTTAATGCATCGATTGAACTAAGGTTCACTGATAATCTTAATACATGATCAATAGAAGGCGTTAAGTCGGATATGACGATATCTGAATTATTCGCTTATCTTCGGATTATAGTATTCGGATGTCCAAATGTTCTGGGAGAACACAATGATGCAAACCGGACATCGATCTCAAGAACACCAAAGCCACAAGTAAATGTGTATGGTGGATCTTGGAAAATCCTCTAAGCAAACTTGCATCGTCCGATTCAAGATGGTATCGGAGTTTATCGCTTTATACAAAGCATGAAAGAAGTTGAGTAGCTTCACGACTCATTAGAGGACGTCCCCTTATTGGGAGAAACCCGTGCCTTCAGCGATTATAAAGCGTGGCTAGCCGTCGGCTTTAGGAAGGACACGGATGACGGCGTCTGGACACATCTGTCCGATTTGTCGGAGACATAAGATCAGATGGCGCTTGATCATCACGGTGTCACTTCCTTATTTACTAACTAAGGGACTACCCGGAGATCAAGTGTTCTCGCTCTAGGGAATGGGCTTAAAACCCAAAATATACGGACCAATACAAGGGTAACCCAACCTTACGAACCGGAGATCCCGGAATTTGGTTCAATGGGAAAACTAAGTTGTAAAGGTTCAGTTGATCGCTTTGGAAGCATGAGCACTTCGGATAGTGATTTACGAAAAGAAACACCAAATCCAAAGCCGTTCGCGATAGACTTTAAGTGCTATCTGCGGTGTGGAGTAAGGTTAAGTTTTCAAAACTGTAATGCTCCTCAACAGTTGAGGTTAGGTTTTTTGGGAAACTTTAATGGTTCCTAACACTTGTGAAGTGGGGTATAGCAGATACCTTGTAGGAGACCACCTATTTAAGTGCGAGGGCGGGCCGCCTCAAAATGAACGCACTTAAGAATCCAAGACGTTGTCCATGGCCAAAACGGACAAAACATTACGAAGAAGAGAGTAAGGGACTTTGTTGTGTTGGTATCACTGTCTTGGCTTACACTAAACACTGACGGTTCAAGACATCACGGTCACCAGCAGTAAGTCCGATGGTATTCAACTATGGAAGGTTCAAAGTGATGCTACCTCTCCTTATGCAACATCGGTCCACCAAATATTGCGAAATGAAAAAGGCACCATGTGAGTGCGCCAAAATCTCTTTCAAGAGGGGATTGTTGGAAATTAGCCTTTGGCGGGAGTTGCGACCGACCAACTTTAACGGCTTAAACACTAGTGTTACGTATGTTGGAGAATCCGGTTCTTCACACATGCATGATGTACTAAGTACGTAGATAACCGTAGGGCCAAGAATCGTCAAATTTCATTGAGAAATGAAAGAGATATTGGTTCACGAAGTGAGGTGTTTGAAGCATGGAAAGTGTGGTGTTGTGTTCAATTCTCCCTCATCGGTAGAGGAAGAAAGAATTGTTGTGTATATAAGACTCGAAATTGGTTTGGGGTTTGGGACCCCAAGGGGTATCCCATGTGTTTAAAGGAGGGAGGACCTAGATGTGCTTCGGTTCAAGGAAAGGCCACACGCGCGCCGCCGCCCGCCCGTCCGGTCCGGCTCCGGTTCCGGTTCCGGTTCCGGGTTCCGGGTTCCGGGTTCCGGGTCCACGGGTCCACGGGTCCACGGGTCCACGGGTCCACGGGTCCACGGGTCCACGGGTCCACGCGCGTGGGCTGGGTCATGGTCTGGTGGGCCGTGGGTCAGGCCTTCGATATTATCTTTGGGCCGAAAACTTTGTCAGTACGCTTTGATCCCGAAGTTTCAGATGTGCGCTTTGGACCGTAATTCTTTCGGATGTGCTTGATCCCTGAAGTTTCAAGATGTACGTTTGGTCCCTGAAGTTTTCGAATTTCGACGGTCGAGCGAACGTTCCGACTCAATTCACCATTTATTTTGGCTGAATTACACCTCCAATAATGGCCAATCCGTTGGCAATCTTTCACCATTTATGTTGGTACTTTACTACCTCCATAATGGCCATTATTTAGCTATTATGGGGCAGCAAAGCAGTCCATCCTCACCTATTTAAACACCCCCTTACACCATTGTTGAGTACACCAAGAATGACCAAGAGTTAGCGCTTTTCATGCAAAGAAACAAAGGCACTAAAATACACAACCAAAATAGCTTTCTTCCTACAACTTCCAAGGCATCATTTCGTTACTCAATATTCTTCACGGTAGCTCTTGAGTTTCCTTTGCTCAAGGGTTCCATTGTCGTTTTATCTTGGGAGACAAATTGTCCAGACGTATAAAGGATACATACGGCAATATTGTCTTAAGGACAGAGTGCTACACTCGACTCAGCAAAAACATTCTACATTTTTCCGTCTTCTACAAAACTGGAATTTCCAGTTTTTACTTGTGTAACAATTGTAATTTCAGATTCCATGTTGAATTATTGAAATCTTTATTTATCCTTTCGAATACTTGTAATAGTTAAATACTTCCCGTACTGCTTTATAAAGTACCATAGAGCAAAAATACCCAACAACTTAAGACAATATCTGTATAGTATTACTATTAGTATTCGAAAGATGTCGGTCAAAAGTTGTGTGACCAAATCTGAATATGGCAATGGTTTTCTGGTAGAAGAGAGTGATGATGATGAACGTATTCATAGTGTCACTGTTACCAAGACTGGTGCGAACAAGCGCTCTCGAGAGCCTGAGGATGTCAAGCGGGACAAGAGGAGAAGATCAAGATGTACTTCTATCTTGCAGCGAAGGCTGTATCTATCCGGACAAAGATCCGAATAATGGTAAGAAGGAATCGGATACTCGATCACGGCGAAGTAGTAAGCCAGAATCCGAAATTGGGATAAGTATTTTTCTTACTTGTCAAGAATAAAGATTAGATGATGAGTATTTTTCTTACTTGTCAAGAATAAAGATTAAATGATGTCTGATTAAAAATGGATTAAAGTAAGAAGGAATATGAAAATAATTTATATTCCTTACGCTTTAAAAATCAGAAGTTTAATCTCATCTTCTTTTCCGTTTAAAGATTGGATTGTAAAGCATCTTAAAAAGATCCGTTCCTTTAAGTGTAATTATTAAAGGTGGGTAAAGTATGTTCGCACATACGAGGAGTAAGATCCACCGATCGTTACAACTCTTAAGTAAGCGCCAAGAATTATCTGGGCACCAATCATAACGGAAGAAGTCTAAAAGTTAAAGACGTAGAACTGTCATACTATTTGGCGTAAGATCCTTCATAGGATGATATTGGACACTCGGTTATACAAAGCCTCCGGCGACGGAGTGGGCCAAAATTCCTTTTGATATGATTATATTGGACACTCAGTCATACAAAGCCTCCGGTGGACCGAGTGGGGCCAGAATTCATTTCATAGGAAAAGTAATGGACACCTAGTGTGGTGGGCCAGAGTTTCCAGGTCTTAATGATCTGAAGGCCTAAAGAAAGGCAGTAAAGAAATTGGACACTCAGTCTGCCAAAGCAACTGCAGTGGGCCAGAGTATCGAGATCACATATGATCCGGTTACGCCCTAACCACGGGCAAGAGGTTGTTCATGTGAAGCAACGCCACCTCTAAAATCAAAGGGGCTGGAGAGGTTGTCCTCAATAGGACTTCAAGGAATGAGATCACTCTAAAAAGAGGTGTTACAGATTCCTAACTTGGTTTAAGGGACGCTGTTGGTCAAGCTGGTTTGAGACTACTCCAACAGGTCTGTAATAACTAAGAATGGTACAGTACGTCTGTAGCCGAATGAATGATATATTTGTAATCCGTGCATCTATGCCATCTTAGATTAAGACACGTTAAATAGCAAGTCATTCAAAAGCTAACGATGTTGAGATTGTTGCATCCTTTCGACATAAACCCTCAAAATGAATGTGAGGTAGGCGAAGAGGCAAAATCACCTTTCCAAATTCCGTCAAGGGAATAGCGAAAGAAGCACCGCTCCTCTAGAACTTAGTCACACCTACTTGGGTGATTTGAAGTTTATACAAAATAGAGGGGGGAGACAAGTACGTTGTGATCTTCATTGATGATGGTACAACGTATGGAATCCTTTGTTTGTTAAAAAGCAAAGATGAAGTTGTTGAAGCGGATAAGCGCTACAAAGCAGAAGTTGAACATCAACTAAGCCTATGGATTGCGAAATTCATAGCGATAGAGGGGAGAATGTGAAGCAGCGTTCATTAAACGACTGTTCATTACTCACCTCGCCAACGGTGTTAGCCAAGCGCAAACCCGCACGCCTAAATTATGTGGGGCAAGGCGATCCTTACGCTAATGCGATTCTCAACGAACTCCGCATAAGGATAAGGATAACTCTCCGTGTGAGACATGAAAAGGATCTCACATACAAAAGTTGTGATGTGGGGTGGCCTGGTAGAAGTTGGACTACCAAACAGGTCAAGTTCGACCTAAGACTGTAGATTACATATCCACTGGATCTGTAAATAACAGTAGTACTTATCGCCTCCTGGCATCAAAGAATGTTGAATTCTTATAAGATAACTTTCCTTGAAAAGGAAAAAGGAGTAATTGCTCAAGGTTAACAAGAACGCGAGGGCTGACTGTCCGAACTAGGCGTTCGTATCTACAGGACTCGAAGTTCTTTGGATATCCTAACTTAATATTCCGGATCTGCGAACTCAGGGATTCTAGATGTTGAACCAAGACGGAGCAAAGAGGGGACAAGGACTTGTTCCAGTCCTTCTAGCTTGTATGGTTAAGAACGAACCATGGACAATTAACAAATAATTGTTATCTCCAAAAGCGCTGCTTTGGAAAGAAGCTAAAGAGAGAAATATATTCCATCATATAGAACCATACTTGCGTAATGGTTAATCTTCCTCCGAAAAGAACCTTTGGGTTGTAAAATGTGCTCCCTGTGAGCGACTAACATCCAGGGCCATTGTAGTCTTACGTGGCATGGATATTGAACTAAGCCTTCCCAACCGGAGAGTTGGAAGAAGAGGATCGAGAATTGGTTTGTCAATCATTGGGCTTCTTTCTCAACTTTCATTTTGGTCCCTGAAATGTTAACATTTTGGTCCTGAAAGTCTCAGATAAAACGAAACAATGAATCGACCACGTAAACATTAACTCAAGTTAGAAAGCCAACAGCTTGGAAAACCAACGGTCTGAGAGTGAAACTCATATTGAAACAAAGTCTCGATATGAAAGATATGAGTATTACAGATGACATCTTAGGAATTGGATTTCTAAGACATCTAACGGATCGGTCGATAGTTGATAGCCTCGCTGAAGCCACCAACGGATATGAATCATAGAACTGATTGGAATCATGGTGCACCTATAGACAAGTGAGCGAGCATGCCGCAGGTCATGTGTAGTTCAATGTATTGTACACACTACAACCGACCTGGTATCGCCCTATTTAATGCATCAAATGAACTAAGGTTCACCGATAATCTTAATACATGATCAATGTATGCGTTAGAGCCCGGATATGACGATATCTCGAATTATTCGCTATCTCTGATTATAGTATTCTCGATGTCCAGCGGTTCGGGAGAACACGGCGATGCAACCGGACATCGATCTCAAGAACACCAAAGCCACAAGTAAACGTATGGTGGATCTTGGAAAATCCTCTACAACTTGCATCGTCCGATTCAAGATGGTATCTGAGTTTATCGCTTTATACAAAGCATGAAAGAAGTCGAGAAGCTTCACGACTCATTGAGGACGCCCTTATCAGAGAAACCCGCGCTCAAAGTTATAAATCGTGGCTAGGTCGGCTTTAGGAAGGACACGGATGACTCGCCTGGACACATCCGTCAGATTTGTCGTGAGACATAAGATCAGATGGCAGCTTGATCATCACGGGTGTCACTTCCTTATTTACTAACTAAGCGGACTACTCCGAGATCAAGTGTTCTCGCTCGTTTAGGGAATGGGCTTAAAACCCAAAATATACGGACTAATACAAATGGTAACCCAACCATTTAACCTGAGATCCCAGCACTTGGTTCAATGGGAAAACTAAGTTGTAAAGGTTCACGATCGCTTCATGAAGCATGAGCACTTCGGATAGTGATTTCTGAAAAGAAACACCAACTAAAGCCGCCTCCGCGATAGACTTTAAGTGCTATCTGGCAGCTGGGTAAAGGTTAAGTTTTCAAACTCAGTAATGCCCTCAACAGCTTGAGGTTAGGTTTTTGGGAAACTTTTAATGGTTCCTAACACTTGTGAAGTGGGGTATAGCAGATACCTTGTAGAGACCACCTATTTAAGTGCCAGGACGGGACGCCGCCAAAATGAACGCACTTAAGAATCCAAGACGTTGGGTCCATGGCCAAAACGGACAAAACATTACGAAGAAGAGAGTAAGGGAATTTGTCAGGTTGGTATCATTGTCTTAGCTTACACTAAACACCGACGTTCAAGACATCACGCTCAATCGCTGCAGCAAGTAAGTCCGATGGTATTCAACTATGGAAGGTTCAAAGTCGATGCTACCTCTCCTTATGCAACATCGGTCCAATCAAATATTGTCGAAATGAAAAAGGCACCATGCGAGTGCGCCAAAATCTCTTCAAGAGGGGATTGTCGGGAAATTAGCCTTTGGCGGGAGTTGCGACCGACCAACTTTAACGGCTTAAACACTAGTGTTACGTATGTTGGAGAATCCGTTCTTCACACATGCATGATGTACTAATGTAGATAACCGTAGGCCAAGAATCGCCAAATTTCATTGAGAAATGAAAGAGATATTGGTTCACTGGGCGAGGTGTTTGAAGCATGGAAAGTGTGGTGTTGTGTTCAATTCTCCCTCATCTGCAGGAAGAAAGAATTGTTGTGTATATAAGACTCAAATTGGTTTGGGGTTTGGGACCCCAAGCGGTATCCCATGTGTTTAAAGCCGAGGGAGGACCTAGACGTGCTTTGCCTCAAGGAAAGACCACACGCGCGCCGCCGCCTTCGCCCGTCCGGCCCGGCTCCGGTTCCTGGTTCTGTTCTCGTTCTCGGGTTCTCGGTCCACGGTCCACGGGTCCACGTCCACGGGTCCACGGTTCACGGGTCCACGGGTCCACGGTCGGGCCGCGGGTCGTGGTCGGGTCATGTGGGTCGCGATGGCGGCCTCTCGATATTATCTTTTTGGGCCGTAAAACTTTGTCAAGTACGCTTTGATCCCGTAAGTTTGGATGTGCGCTTTGGACCGTAATTCTTTCGATGTGCGCTTTGATCCCTGGTTTCAAGATGTACACGGTCCCCGGCTTTTTGTGACTTCGACTATCTGCAATGTAAACGTTTCAAAGACTCAATTCACCCATTTATTTTGGCTGAATTACACCTCCAATAATGGCCAACTGGCTGGCAATCTTTCACCATTTATGTTGGTACTTTACTACCTCCATAATGGCCATTATTTGGCTACATGGGCAGCTTTCAGCAAGAAACACCCATCCCTCACCTATTTAAACACCCCCTTACACCATTGTTGAGTACACCAAGAATGACCAAGAGTTAGCGCTTTTCTATGCAAAGCAAAAACAAAGGTAACTAAAATACACAACCTAAAATAGCTTTCTTCCTACAACTTCCAAGGCATCATTTCGTTACTCAATATTCTTCACTGTGAGTCTTGGAAGTTTCCTTTGCTCAAGGGTTCCATTGTCATTGTTTTATCTTGGGAGACAAATTGTCCGGTGACGTATAAAGGATACATACGGGCAATATTGTCTTAAGGACAGAGTGCTACACTCCGACTCGCAAAGAAAAACATTCTACATTTTTCCGTCTTCTACAAAACTGGAATTTCCAGTTTTTACTTGTGTAACAATTGTAATTTCAGATTCCATGTTGAATTATTGAAATCTTTATTTATCCTTTCGAATACTTGTAATAGTTAAATACTTCCCGTACTGCTTTATAAAGTACCATAGAGCAAAAATACCCAACAATATCAATAGAATTTCAACCATATGAAGTCATTGTATATGCCAATTAGCTGCTAATTATGTATGTCCACTTATGGTTTCCCTCCCCATAATACCTCTATTATGCTACCTGCTTGACTCATAAAAAAAAGAACAAATTAAAGTGGTTCAACCCATGTTGTCATTTATGATGTTCGAAATTGAAGAATTTATTTCATAGTTTATGGGAAATAATAGAGTAAATAAAAACCATGAAACGTGCCTATAATTGATTTAAATAACATCAGGATGACGGATTGACGGTGTTATTTTCCAAATAAATAATGCTCAATAGTGGGGTCACATGTGTTTACATGTTGCTGCCTCAACCTTAAAATTAATTTATTAACCAAAAACATTAAATTAATAACGTAAATGATTGCTAAAGTCAAAATGGAACCTAAAACTAATAGGCACAATGGAGACATGTAACTTCCAAAGAGAAGACTTTCTTAATTTTATTTAGTTTTCATATATGAACAAGTCCAGCAACACGAGAGCGTGCCGTCCTTTCTCTCTCGCAACCCCCCTCTAGCACCCCCCCCCACACCACCCACACACAAAGTCTTCCTAATTATTAAGATCACATGTTTACACTAAATCACAATAATTTATTATAATTAAGTAATAATTAATGGTTTTGCGTAAAATTAAGTATAAATAGTTTTGTTCCCCTTTTGTTTCTCGCTCTTTGTAATTTCTTGGTTTCTTATTCATTCATTTTCGGGAAAAAAGAGTTAAATTTTCTCATGTATTATTTGTCCTTTATTAGACTTCTTATCCAATATTACCACGCTTTAGGAAAATGTCTCATTAACGGAGCTCTAAGTGTAATTTCTAACCTCTAATAATTGAGGGGTAAAATTGGTCTGTTTTTGTTTTTAAAAAAATTAATATGTAGAATTCACCTATTTTACGTTAGAGCTCCGTTGACGATTTCATGTGTTCTTCTTACACACACACAGAGACACACATATATAAATGAAAAATGTCAAATTTAACCTTTTACTATTTGAAAAGTTAAATTTGTCCTTATTTATATTATCTAAACAAACAAAAAAACCTCAGAACTACAAAAAGTATGGCTGGTCTACCTCCTCCTTGAGTTTTTCCTCACCACACTCAACCTGAGCATTAGGTGTCGGGACTAGAGAAGGTGCAACTAAGGTAGTAATTGCGGATGCTGCCTGAGTATCTGGAGCCTTTCTTAGGGCTTGTCCAAGATGAGACAATCTCTCTTAATATGACTTGGAATGTGTAAATTGAAACATCCTTTTTGGCCAAAAAGTGTTGCCCGATGTCTCTTGTTGCATATACGATAAATAGGATATGAGAACTGGGTCTGACCCTCACTAGCTGAATTGCCCCCTTGATGGGTCTAACTCTTACTCTATTGGCTATATTTGAATGTGTCACGACCCAAATCGGAGGGTCATGATGGGAACCCGGGCCTTACTTGACGAGCACCACTAGACATACATTCACCACATAATTGTAAATAAGCATGGGCCACGAGGGCCGTCACGAGGTAACCTGCTGACTCATAGAAATAATAAACTGAAAAGGTGCAAGACCGACAAGACATATATGTACATACATAGATGTTGGACATGACCGTACGAGCCGACAAGGCTACTGTAGATGACTATACAACAAAACATAGGCCGAGGATACGTACATGTACGTTGCTATAGATCTATGGTATTTATTGTAAAATTTATTACTCTATAGAAATGAAGTCCAAAATGGCCATCCATTGAATTGAAGACTAGTGATGCCTATATTTTGCTCTTTCTTCAGAAAACAAATCAAAGAGACCTTAAACATATCTCCTCTATATTCCACATGTCTAATCTAATTTTATAAATCAATCTTACTTACACATTTCACTAACACGTTATATTAGTAAGTAATAGTCATATTGCTAATTAATTGTTGATCTCAATTCATCAAATAATAATTATTTTCAACACACTTTCTATACTCAATTTCATAATCATGTGATATAACACTAGTCCATAGCCTCTTTTGATACACTCAATATTATTTCAAATTACTGCGGTCACACTTGTTAAATCTTAAATTATTTTGGGACTTCACCCATTTATACACTGAGCTCTTGATCCTATGACCAAAATTCTATACGGTCTTTATAACCTGCTCCATATTCCGAACTTTGACGAAACTTTTTTCTCTAATTCGTTGAACCTCTAATTCCCGCGTAACCTCTTCAACATTGATATGAATCTTCTATAACTTCATGAATGACCTCAATCTCATTAAATTCATGTGTGTTTACCCTGATGTATCCTAAAGCTAAAGTAGGAGTGTTACATCATCTCTCCTTTAGGAACATTCGTCCTCGAATGGGAAGTATACATATGGGGGTTTGATAAGATGATTTTGGGTTTTGAGGGATTTCTGTTCTATTGGTGTCTGGTTTCCTTCTTCATGTTCGTGATGGAGGCACTGCGATTGCGCGGGTCACAATTGTTGGGGCCATGTCGCATTCGCGAAGGGCAAACGGGTTAGGCCAGCACAGATGCGAAGCCTCGCATTCATGAAAGCCAATTTTATTGGGTCGGGTCGCGTGTCATCCCGATCATGAAGGGTGCCCACAATTGCAATGATAGTCTTTCATTAAATAGTACTTTATTCCAAAAATCGATAGAAACCCTTCATTTTAAAAAAATTGGTGTTTCAGGGCTCCATTTTAGGAGAAATCAAAGAGGTTTTTCAAGATTCTTCATTAAACGTGTCCGTTTTTTAGTTTTGTCAATTTCATTAGTTATTGTGCATTTTTTATATCTTAGTCGAGTTTTTATTCGGGTCCCGAGACAATCGGGTGCGATTTGGGTATTTAGTTGTGTAATTTTGAGTTTGAAAAAGTTTGGGTATTTTTGTGAAAACGCGTGTCTTAACGATATTGGATTACTTTTTTGAATGTGCGAGCAAGTTCGTATCATCGATTATGCCACGATCGCGTGAGTCGCAATTGCTGGGGTCATCTCACATTCGCGAAGGGGAAATGGGTTGGGCCAACCTAGTCAAGAAGGCTAATTTTATTGGGTCGAGTCGTGTATCGTCATTATTGCGAAAGGTACCCATATCGCAATGATTCGCAATGATGGTTTTCCACTGAATAGTCCTTTATTCTAAAAATCGATGGAAACCCTTCATTTTAAAAAATTTGTAGTTTTAGAGCTCTGTTTTAGAAGAAATCAAAGAAGTTTGAACTCCTTGTGGCTATAAAAGAATTAATGGGCTTAACATATTGGTCAAGCTCTTGGGTTTCCATTCATTATGGAGGGAAACCAATAATAGCTTCAATAGTTCAAAACTTTCTTATAAATATATAACAAATAAATAAATAAATAATAAATAAATATTTTAAAATAGAGATGGAACGAAAACAGTTTTATAACGGAACTGTTTCGTGGACGAAGTATCTCTTCGTGGAAGTGTTGCAAAACTTTGGGGCAACCATTGAGTATCTATAAATACTTAGTGCTTTGCAGAAATGCAGCAATAAAAAAAACATTCCCTTCTCTGTGATTTATTCTTTCTTCTATTTTCAAAATCTATATTGTATACTTGCGATTTCTGCTTCTGAAATTCGTTAGAGTGTAATTTTGGAATTTCTGAGAGTTATAGGTTTTGTATCCTGCAAGATTAATTCCTTAGTGAACCTTTTACACATGAGAGGAAAGAATTAATACCTTTAAAGATAACATTATTTTTCGGTGTGTCTAACATATCTTTGAATCCATTACCCTATTATACAACACTTGGGACGTTTTATTTTATCTGTTTTAAGTACTTAAGCCACTTATCATTTCCGCTAAGTCCTATATCATAACGTGTTGTAGTTAACACGTTTTAAACACTGCAATATACTCAAGTGAGTCTCAATTAGTTATATGACATTATAGGGCCTTGTAATTATTAAAATTGCTATGATACAATGGGGAGAGAATAAATTATGCATATCTTGCATTACATGTACAATATCCATACAATTAGTGTAGATGTGCATCCTTAACCCTAACTACCACTAAGTACATTTATCTACACTCCGTCACTAATAAGCCTACTTATCAGTTACGATATTATTAACAAACCTTATCGTCTTATCAGCTGCATTCTATAAATAAATGTTTAAGTTTGACGATTAACATGTATATCTTCCATTTAGATGTACAACATCAGTTTAAATAGTTAAAGTTTTTGAAACAAAAAAGGTAGAGAAGAATGGTTGTTGAAATAGTACCGTACAAAGTATATTTAGAATCCTAAGTATCCAGTTTATTAGGACAAGTTATCGCGTATATCCACAATTGTACAACAACAACAAACATACCAGTGTAATCCCACAAAGTAATGTCTGAGGAGGGTAGGATATACGCAGATCTTATCTCTACCTTTGTGGGGTAGAGAAGTTATTTTCGATAGACCCTCGGCTCAAAAAGAATGTAGCCAATGCAAGATTGCATGAAAAATAAGACAATAAAATATCCAGATATTGAATAAATAGAGTACACACATAGAAATAAAGCTGTATGTGATACCTAAATACTATTACTAAAAAATGGAGAAAAGGAGATGAAAGGCTAGCCCCTCCACCTCTCTCGCACACACATATTGCGACAAAACTCAACTACCTACTAACCTTCTATCATAGTCCTTGACCTCCAAATCTTAATAGTATCCACAATTGTAATAGTAATGAAAAACCTATTGAAATTTCATTTCAGTTGTTACATCTTTTTTTTTCTTAATAGCTCTTACATTCAATATATCTTAGCTGTCTATGTTTTGTAACTGTAGTAATATGAAGATTACAATCAGTTGATTATATATGCATAGAACCACAAGATTGATATGAACAGAGGAAGAAAGGAAGAAAGAGGAGCGTGTATAGAAGAGTAAAGTGAGATTCTTATTAGAATTATTAGCGAATATTCTCCGAATATTCTCTGTATATTTTGTAATTATGATAGATGTATATTTAATGTAACTTAGGATTCTAATTGTATTAGGAATCAACCTTTGTAAGGTAAGTTAGGATTCGTACCATATTAGGAATCAACTTTTGTACAGCTATATATATTGTGAATAATGAAAGGAATCCCTAAGGGAAATTATTCCATCTATCATGGTATCAGGAGCCTAAAACCTAAATTCCTTCTCTTCCTCATTCTCGGCCAAAATTAGCATTTTTTTTCTGATTTCACAGAATTTTTTTTTTTGTTGCTTTCCTCTCTTTCTCGGCCAAACCAGAAAATTCCCTTCCCTCGGCAGGCGGCAACCATGTCTTCCCCCACAAATTCCGGTCCATCCACTGGCACACTTGACAACCCCTCTCAACGTTCAATATCTTCTTTTCATCCGGCATTCGCCGTTAACAACATCAAGAATTTTATCCCTACAATTCTTGACCAAGAAGACTGTCAATATTCCATGTGGATGGAACTATTCTACATTCATGCTGCATACAACGTGCTCGATCATATTGACGAATCTGTTCCTCGTCCCATCGATGTTACAGACTCAATCTGGCGTCGTCTTGACGCCATCGTCAAACAATGGATCTACGGCACCATCTCCAAAGACCTGTTGTGCACTATCATGAAAATAGGTGCTACGACATGTGAACTTTGGGTCCGACTAGAAGAAATCTTTCAGGACAATAAAAATACTCGGGCCATATATTTGGAAGAGCAATTCAATAATACCCGCCTCGAGAATTTATCAACATGTCCGAATATTGTAAGCAACTGAAACTCATAACCGATCAACTATCCAACGTCGGGACTTCTATTTCAGAAACCAAGATGGTGCTTCAACTTGTTGCGGGTTTACCAAAAGGTGAATATGACACACTCGCAACAATGATTCAACAAGCCGACCCTCTCCCAAGTTTCAACAAGGCACGTTCACAACTATTGTTGGAAGAAACTAGACGTGCTAAACAAGAGGAACATAATCAAAAGGAGTTAGCCGTTGACGGGATGGCAACACCTGCGGCCAAAGAAGAACCAACCATCACAAAGATGTCCAAAGAAGAAGAAGCACCACCTGGTTGCGATCCAAGAAGAAGAAGAAGAAGAAGACTGCAGAGCAAAGAAGAAGACTGCAGAAGCAAAGACTGGCAGAACAACAAGAAGAAGAATCAGCAAAGAAGAAGCGGCCTCAAATGCCGCCCTCCTCGACCGATTTGGGCCAGGCCTACACCACCGTGAACCTTCAACACCCGACGACAATTGGTACATGGACACCGGAGCCACATCTCACCTCACCCGATCGTCAGGTAACCTATCTCAACTACGCTTGTTAAAGTGTCCTCAATTTATTATCGCCGGCAATGGTCATCGCATTCCAACTCAAGGTTACTGTAATACACACACCAAACATACACACCCGCCTTTCTCCCTAAACCACGCCCTATACACACCTAACATCATTAAAAACTTAATCTCTGTTAGAAAATTCACTAGCAATAATTACGTGCGTTCCGTCGAATTTGACCCTTTTGGTTTTTCTGTGAAAGAACTCAATACGGGGAAAATTCTTACACGCCACAATAGTGTGGGAGACCTCTACCCATTCACTCAATCTTCCGTTGTCAGACCGCAAACACCTCTATCCCTTGCGGCAATCTCTCCCTCCACTTGGCACAACAGACTCGGACACCCCGGAGACCCAAATTTTACTTTTCTTAGGACTTCTAAGCGTATTCAATGTAATAATGGAAAAATTGCCCAACACTGTTTTTCTTGTCAACTAGGCAAACATACTCGTCTTCCATTTATGTCATCAAACAGTGTTACTTTTTCTTCCTTTGATATTGTTCATGCTGATTTGTGGACATCTCCGATTGTTAGCTCTTTGGGTCATAAATTCTATTTAGTATTCTTGGATGATTTTTCATATTTTGTCTGGATTTACCCACTGAAATTCAAATCTGAAGTTTTTACAAAATTTCTCGAGTTTCACAACTTCATTAAAACACAATTTGAAAAATCTATCAAATCATTCCAATGTGATAATGGACGTGAATTTAATAACTCGACATTTCACAATTTTTGTTCTAAACAAGGCATGGTTTTCCGTTTTTCTTGTCCCTATACTTCTTCCCAAAACGGAAAGGCTGAAAGAATTATACGTACCATCAATAACATGGTTCGCACACTTCTGTTTCATGCCTGCCTACCACCGCCTTTTTGGGTCTATGCTGTCAAAATGGTAGAATCTCTTCTTAATATTTTACCAACTAGCACACTCCAAAACAAGACCCTTACCAAAATCTTATACCGTAGGCTACCATCATATGATCACCTACGTATTTTTGGATGCTTATGCTACCCTAACATGGCCTCCACTGCACCTCACAAACTTGCACCTCGCACTCTGCCATGTGTCTTTCTTGGTCTATCTCCTAATCATCGGGGCTACTTGTGCTATGACATTGCTACTTGCAAAATCATCGTCTCCCGTCACGTCACCTTTGATGAGACAACCTTTCCTTTTTCAAATCTCCGGAAATTTCAGACCACCGATTACATCTTTCCCGATGAACCAAGTCTGTCCCCGATCATCCAAAATCTATACCAACAAGCAAATTTCACTATTCCGGCCAGCCTCGCCACTACCCACCACCCCACTCTCCTCGCCACCCCTACAAATTTCACGAAGTCACCGTAAACCAGCCCAATGAATCACGCTTGCCACCGGTCCGTAACTGATGGACCAAAGAACCTCCCACCGACCCACCGCCATCGCTGCCTCATCGTCGTATGGAGACTCGTGCACAATACGGGATCTTCAAACCCAAGGTTCACTTCAATCTCTCCACACAAACCTTATCACCCATTCCAAAAAATCCAAAACTAGCAAAACTGGACCCAAATTGGAATGCGGCCATGTGCGAGAAATTTAACGCTTTAACCAAGCAGAACACTTGGGATTTGGTACCTAGACCCGAATGTGTGAATGTTATCCGGTGTATGTGGCTATTTCGGCATAAGTTCAGAGACAGTGGTGACTTAGAGAGGTATAAGGCAAGACTAGTCGCAAATGGCACTAATCAGCAGGAGGGTATTAATTGTGGTGAGACATTCAGTCCGGTTGTTAAACTGGCCACTATTCGGACTGTTCTCAGTATTTCTATGGGCATGCATTGGTCGATTCATCATCTTGATGTCAAGAATGCATTCCTTCATGGGGATTTGAAAGAGACTGTGTACATGCATCAGCCTCCTGGCTTTGTTCATCCGGCGACTCAAATTGATTTGTGTGTCGTCTCAGAAAGTCATTGTATGGACTGAAACAGGCACCCCGCGCTTGGTATGATCGTTTTGCCATGTATCTTTTACAGATTGGTTTTGTATGTAGCAGGTGTGATAACTCTCTCTTCACTTTTCACCGAGGTAGCATCACTGCATATTTGCTATTATATGTCGATGACATTGTTCTTACTGCCTCATCTGACGGTTTGAAGAATGAAATCATTGCTCTACTCAAAACTGAATTTGCTATGACTGACTTGGGCAAGCTAAGTTATTTTTTGGGTATATCGGTAACCAGATCTGCAGCCACTATGTTCTTATGTCAGCGTAAGTATGCGTAAGAGATAGCAGGTCTGAGGCCAAGATGGCAAATTGTAAAATTATGCCAACTCCGGTGGACTCCAAATCCAAGCTTAGTGCCAATGACGGTGCGCGCCGCCGATCCCACTCTATATCGGAGTCTAGCAGGTGCTCTTCAGTTTCTTACATTCACTAGGCCTGATATTACATATGTCGTTCAGCAGGTGTGTCTATTCATGCACGACCCCCGAGAGTCCCATTTTGCCGCCCTCAAACGTATTATCAGATACGTTAAGGGCACACTAGACTTTGGATTACACTTATACCCATCTGCCCCAACCAAGTTACTTGCCTACACGGATGCAGATTGGGCAGGATGCCCAGACACACGTTGCTCCACCTCAGGTTACTGTGTATTTCTTGGGGATAATCTTATCTCATGGTCCGCCAAGAGGCAGGCCACACTATCCCGTTCGAGTGCTGAAGCAGAATATCGCGGTGTTGCTAATGTAGTTGCTGAGATCTGTTGGCTCCGAAATCTTCTTTTAGAGCTCCAGTGTCCACTCCGCAAGGCGTCTATAGTCTATTGTGACAACATATCTGCCATCTATATGTCTCATAATCCGGTCCAACATCAACGGACTAAGCATATTGAGATGGATATCCACTTTGTGCGAGAGAAGGTTGCCCGTGGTCAGGTCAAAATTTTACACATGCCTTCCTCTTATCAGTATGCAGACATCTTCACAAAGGGACTACCGCGACAGCTCTTCTCCGACTTCCGATCCAGCCTTAGCGTTCGGCCTCCTCCCGCTCCGTCTGAGGGGGAGTATTAGCGAATATTCTCCGAATATTCTCTGTATATTTTGTAATTATGATAGATGTATATTTAAGGTAACTTAGGATTCTAATTGTATTAGGAATCAACCTTTGTAAGGTAAGTTATGATTCGTACCATATTAGGAATCAACCTTTGTACAATTATATATATTGTGAATAATGAAAGAAATCCCCAAGGGAAATTATTCCATCTATCAAGAATAATATGAACTCTTAATCTTACAACACAATGAAGCTTATGTCTATAAACTCTAAGCTGAGTGTAGTCAGTTACTTCTAATCCACCAATAGGTGATGAGCTTAATCAACAAATTAACAAGTTAATTAACTTCTAACTAACTTAAACAGTGAAAAGACTAATTTCCCCTGGGTGTATTTTGAGCTTAGTTAACAGTAACTAACACCATAAATTCTTGAGTCAGCTTGGTAAAAAGATAATTGTTAAAGATATTGAAGATTTTAACTGGTATAGTTCATATTTTCTAACGTAAAACAGTGAAAACTTTATTTATCTCACTACTTCCATTACATCACTTATCACTGTTGTTGAATCCAAACCCTTTGAATCTCATTCGTCAAATAATTATATGGTATAAATAGGATAAAAGTATTTTTTTGTGTATGTATAAATTGTTGAACCTCTCAACATATAAAGAGTTTATAGTCTGATATTAAAAATGGTCCAAATTTTAGTGTAAATCGTACATAGATCCGAATCTCTAATTAGATGCCATTTTTAATTGAATATCCCTTTCGAACACAGTTTCCGTTTCAATATGGTTGTTCGAATTTCATTTCTTCTTTAGTTTATAATATCATATATAATAATTTGGAATTAGACAGCCAATTTTTGTTTGCTATCATATGTCATATTAGCTAGAGAGATGTTATTCTACTTTGGCTCTGACTATAGTGTCTATTTTTTTAATAGAAAACAAAACATTCTAATGAAATATGTAAATATACAAGAAGAGAATCAAATATATGAGATAAATATGGATAGTTTGTGATTCACTGGCAACCCAGCCTAGTATCTAAAGAGAACATGTGGGGATGTCAAACAATGGGGACATATAACTGGTTCAACTACAATCAATCACCTGAGAATAAGCACAAAAAAATCAATTATTATATATCTATTTGTTACTAATTATAAAATGTATAATTAGCTGTGGAAATTACTCTCATGTGACCAGGATGTCATGAGTTCAAATCGTGAAAACAGCTTCTTGCAGAAATGTAAGGTAAGACTGCGTACAATAGACCCTTGTAGTTCGGCCCTCGGACCCTACGCATATCGGAAGCTTAGTGCATCCGGTTGTCGTCCTGCCCTATATATCCAAATATATTAAACAAATGAAAAAAATAAAACAGAAAAATTGATGATGGAGCAGACAAGGGGTTCAAGAAGACATGCAATCATGTTAGCAGTCTCATGAAAGTTAGTGAATTTCCGTGCTGTGCGGTACGTACATCTTGTCAAAGTGTAGCATTCACTCTTTTCTTTTAACGTCTTAATATAACGTAAATTATACGAACCATTCATCACAATTTTTTATTAAATTTAATTTACTTTTTTTTTATAATCATGATGTTCGGATCAACTTAACTATACATTATCAAATTACAGGGAGCAAGTGAATTGAAAAATCTAATTAACAACTTGCATGTCACAGTTCTCACAAAGAATTGAAAAATCTAATTAACAACTTGCATATCACAGTTCACACATAATTCCTTGATCCTAGACATTTCAAGAAAGAGCTCCAAAGCTAGTGGAACAATTAGTAGGCAAAAAGTAGGCATCTTAGCACGATCCTTCCATTAATAAAATAGATTTAAGGTGACACAAATAAAAAGTTAATAATAGAATATTTTCCAATATTATTTCATTAATTGTATATCTCCTATTTTAGGTAGAATTATAATACTTTTATAATTATGTTAATTAGTTACCTAATTTGTATCAAAGTAAATATTATTGTAACCTTATATATATTGTAAATCACTCATCAATAAAGATCAAGGAACATGTTCATTTATGTTATCAGTAGCCTAAAACTACAAACCCTACACTAGCCGCCGATACACCTTCTCGACCGCCACCTTTTTTCCACGTTGGCACCTAGCCCATGTCGGAACCCTAGCTGCCGACCTCTCTCGGCGGCCTACCCCCTCTTTACCCCACGACGGAACCCTAGTTTTTCGGCCATTCTCCCCTCTCTCTTCCTCCTAAATTTCCTCTTCCATGGCTGACAAAACCAAATTTTATCCTACACTTTAAACAACATTAAAAACTTCATCCCTGTAACACTTGAGATGGAAAAGGGTCAATACTCCTCGTGGGCAGATCTTTTTAAGATCCATTATCGTGTTTACAAAGTTATCGACCACATCATCCCTCCCACGCCGAAGTCCACAGACATACCATCGACTTCAACTTCTGATAATGCACTCTGGTCTCATTTGAACGCAGTCGTCCTCTAGTGGATATACGATACGATATCTAATGATTTGTTGCACACCATCATTGAGACCGATGCCACTGCCCGCCAAATAGCCAGCAACGACTGCGGCAGTGGCAACAACCTCGTGGGCTTTCTACTAGCCGTGGGCCGCGTGGGCCCTACCATCATGGGTCTCCCCTCCTTGCCTGTATCCGACATCCTCGTGGACTCCACCTTAGAATCGATAGGCCCAGCCTGACACACTTGGCCCACATCCACAACATGCCTACACAGCACAGGCCCCCCCGCCATCGACTTATGCACCGACTCCAGACAAAAATTGGTATATGGACACATGCGCCACATCTCACATGACGATATCACAAGGTACTCTCTCGTCTTATTCCAATTTTATTAATTTAAATTGGAATATTATTTTTGGTAGTGGACAAGACATTTCCATCCGTGGTTATGGTTATTCCTCCATATCCCCACCACATCCACCACTAATCTTAAAAAATGTCATCCATGCCCCTAAACTCATTAAGAATCTAATCTCCGTGCGACGTTTTACAACTGACAATTGAGTTTTCCTTGACTTTGATCCTTTTGGTTTTACTGTAAAGAATTTTACGACAGAGAAACGAATAATGAGATGTGACAGCACTATAGATCTTTACCCTATTTCAAACGCCGTCAACAATCCAGCCTCAGTTTCATCAACCTTTGCTGCTCTTTCATTTTCCCTATGGCATTCTAGATTAGAATATCCGAGAGACCCTATTTTACGCTCCCTTAGGAAAAATAATTGTATTAATTGCAACCATATTTCTAGGACTCCTATGTGTGAATCTTACGTTTTTGGGAAACATGTCAAATTACCATTTTCTGCATCCACAAATTATACTTTAATGCCTTTCGATATCATACATAGTGATTTGGGGACATCCCCTATTTTGAATACGGTTAGCCATCGATATTATGTGTTGTTTTTGAACGATTATTCCAACTTTCTATGGACTTTTCCAATTAGAAATGAATCCTAGATCTACCCTATTTTTTATTCATTTAGTGCTTTCGTAAAAACATAATTTAAAAAGAGCATTAAATGTTTTCAATGTGACAGTGGAAGGGAATTTGATAATAATCAATTCAAATAGTTTTGCTCCAAAAATGGTCTTACCTTCGATTTTCCTGCCCTCACACATCCTCCAAAAATGGTAAAGCCGAACGAAAAATCCGAACCATAAACAACCTCATTCGTGCCCTACTTGCTCACGCCTCAATTCCCCATCAATTATGGAATTACGCACTCTCCATGACCACTTATCTCCTAAACATACTCCCAAACAAGTCTCTAGCCCAATGGTCACCCACCCAAGTTTTGTTTCGTAGGAACCCCTCCTACCAATACTTGCATATTTTTGGATGTCTTTGTTACCCTCTCCATCCGACCACTCACAAACTCCAACCCCGATCTTCCTAGTGTGTATTTCTGGATTACCCTGCCAATCATCGTGGTTACTCGTGCTATGAATTGTCAAGCCGTAAAATTATTATTTCACGTCATGTCCTATTTGATGAGTCTCAATTCTCCTTTGCCTCCCTACACTCGCCACCTCGACATTCCTACGACTTCCTAGATGATGGCCTAAACCCTCTTCTAATTCACCATTTACATAGTTCGTCGTCCCAGAACCCGGCACCCACTACCACCTCGGCCAGTCCGGGACTAGCTGCCTTCCCAGTTCTACCGATGGTGGCTCAGAATATCCCGCCTCAGGGTGATTCCACAGCCACCTCTCGACAAATCGAGGTTTGGCCAGCCAGTACCGTCACCCCTGCCCTTTATCCTCTTCCCGACAATCTCGTGGCAAACTCCCCCTCCCATCCCACATCCCGAGACACACTCTCGGACAATAGAAAGTCGTGCCATGCACATAATTCATAAACCTAAATGGATGTTTAACCTTTCCATTTTAGTTGCTCTTTCCTCTGTCCTTCGTAACCCGAAGGATGCCTTGTCCGACCCTAATTGGAAAGCTGCAATGATAAACGAATATAATGCTCTTATTGATAATAAGACGTGGGACCTAGTACCCCGTCCACCTGATGCTAATATTATTCGTTCTATGTGGATTTTTAAACATAAAAATAAATCTGATGGTTCTTTTGAGAGGTACACGGCTCATCGTGTAGGTAATGTCATGTCTCAACAGGTGGGAGTGGACTGTGATGAAACGTTCAGCCTAGTCGTAAATCCCGCAACCATCCAGATCGTTCTCAGCATTGCCATTTCCAAGTCTTGGCCCATTCATCAGCTTTATGTCAAGAATGCCTTCTTACATGAGGATCTTTATGAAATGGTATATATGCATCAACCTATGGGTTTCAGGGATCCTATTCATCCGAATTATGTGTGTTTGTTGCGGAAATCGCTCTATGGACTGAAACAGGCTCCTCGAGCATGGTACCAGCGGTTCACCGATTATGTCTCATCTATTAGTTTTTCACACAACAAATCTGATCATTCTCTGTTCATCTAAAACAAGGGTACATGCATGGCTTACCTATTATTATATGTTGATGATATCATCCTCACCACATCATCTGATGCTCTTCGTCGGTCCATTATGTCTCTCATTTTCTCTGAGTTTGCTATGAAAGATCTGGGCCCCTTGAGTTATTTCTTGGGCATCTCTATCACTCGACATTCTGGCGGCCTATTTCTATGTCAGAGTACGCCAAAGAGATCCTTGACCGTGTAGGAATGACATCTTGCAAACCACCCCACACGCCTGTAGACATCAATTCCAAGCTCAGCGTTGATTTCGACCCTTCATATTTAGACCCGACTCAGTATCGTAGCATGTCTAGAGCCTTGCAGTACCTCACATTCACGAGACCAGACATATCATATGTCGTGCAATAAATCTGCTTGCACATGCACAGTTCGACGGAAGTATACATGCATGCCCTCAAACTTATTTTACGATATGTCTAAGGTACACTTCACTTCGGATTACATCTATACATGTCTTCGCTCACTGATCTCATTGCTTATTCTGATGCTGACTGAGGTGGATGTCCTGACACCCGACGCTCCACGTCTGGTTATTGCATTTTTCTTGGAGATAAACTATTGTCTTGGTCTTCCAAAAGGCAACCTACATTATCCCAATCCAGTGCAGAAGTGGAGTACAGAAGTGTCCCCATCGTCGTCTCTAAGACTTGTTGGATCCGTAACCTTCTACTTGAGCTGCACTGCCCGATTCAAAAGGTAACATTGGTCTACTGTGATAATATTAGTGCGATATATCTTTTCGGCAATCTCGTCTAACATCAGCGCACTAAACACATTTAGATGGACATTAATTTCGTTCGCGAAAAAGTGGCTTGTGGTCAAGTATGTGTCCTTCATGTTCCTTTAAGATATCAGATTGACGACATCTTCACCAAAGGACTTCCGCACAAACTATTTGATGATTTTCGAGCCAGTCTCAGTGTTCGTGAACCTCCCGCTTCGACTGCGGGGTGTAATAGAATATTTCTCAATATTCTTTCATTAATTGTATTAATTGTATATCTCCTATTTTACGTAGAATTATAATCCTTTTATAATTAAGTTAATTAGTTACCTAGTTTGTATCAAGGTAAATATTCTTGTAACCTTATATATACATTCATCAATAAAGATCAAGGAACATATTCCTTTAGTTAATTCATGGCGTGAGGATTGACCAAGATTAATTTTATAAATAGATAATATTTTCTCCACGCTTAGAGTGAGATATTTGAAGCATGAATAATATAGTGTGTAGGTCAAACATTGGATTAATAAGAAGATAATGAATCTCACTTTAATATCATAATAAGAAAATGTAACTGGATCGAGTCTAACTCAATAGTGGTGCAAGCCAACGTTTTTAATTGAATCCCCTTCACTAATTAAGCTATATCGTGAAAAGAGGAAAATATTATTTTTTCTGGTTTTGCATAAGTTGTTGAATTATCTTGATATAAGAAAAGAGTGGCATAGGAAATTCCAAAATTACTTTAGTAAATCAAAGGGGATTAAAAAATTACTAGGTCACAGATGCAAATTCTATGTATGACATACTAAAAAGGCAGTCCGGTGCACTAAGCTCCCGCTATGCGTGGGATCCGGGGAAAGGCCGGACCACAAGGGTCTATTGTACGCAGTCTTGCCTCACATTTATGCAAGAGGTTGTTTCTACGGCTTGAACCCATTACCTCCTGATCACATGACAACAACTTTATCAGTTTGAATCACCATATATAAGTTGATTCCTAGGTTCTAATAGTTGTCACTATAACTCAACACCAAAAAATAGTTTGAGATGAGAATTATCCAAAATCATATAGGTCTTCCCTCCTTTAAACACATGGGATACCCCTTGGGGTCCCAAACCCTTTACCAATTAGAGACTTATATAGAGAGCAATTCTTCCTATTCCCACCGATGTGGTAGATTTGTCTCACACCACATTTCCATGTCTCAAACACCTTACTTCGTGGACCAATATCTCTTTCATTTCTTAACGAAATTAGACGATTCTTGGCCCTACGGTCATCTACTCACTTCATAGATCATGCATGTGTAAAGAGACGAGGTCTCCAACATACGGAACACTAGTGTTTAATTCATCAAAGATAAGTGGACGCATCTCCCCGCCAAAGACTAATTTCCAACAGTGAGATGCAACAACTTTCATGCTACGCGCGTCCTTATTTTAACCTGTCTTACATAGCAAACGAAGTCACGAACCATACTTTTATGACTTAATTATATAACACTCTATTTTCCCGTGTTGAGTCACCACAATCCCGTTTGGTTGTTGTAAGAAAATGAGAAAAAGCAACATTTATTTCAAAATGTTCTTTCTTTTTATATTTCTTTAACATGGTTGACGATATATGTACCAAACGACTAACAGGAAATTAAAAAAATAAAAAAAGTATTTCACTTGAGAAAAGTAAGTCAAAAGCTTCGCCATTCTTTAAGCTTCCTTCCCTTCTTAAAACAAATTATGTCTGTCTCACGTTGTAACTAGCTTATTACCAAATTAAAATATTGTTATTATAATATTGTTACAAACAATTTTCCATCTAATAAGATGGTCATATATAATGCCTATGCAAACTAAACAAATTTTAATGCACAATTAATTTGAGGGTACTTACGCTAAACACAATCTATTTTATTTTTCTGCAATCGAATACTTTAATCGTAGATTGATTATTGATAAGTGACAGACTTCAGCAATCAGCAACATGCATGAAAGAGGTTGATAAGTGAGCTACATTATTCAGAATCTTGGAGCTAATGTTTTTTCTCTTTTATGTTCAACCAACAGCTTATATTAGATGCATGTTACTTATTGTACTGTATCCTATTGTTACTTTAACTACACTGAGTTCTTTAATTATTATTTAAATTTTATTGTATTCTATTAGTAGATTTATCATTATATAACGTCGAAAGTCTCATTTAATATAACTATCGATTTGGTGGGATTGTGTCGTTACCTTATATTTTTTTTCTCATTTCGCATTTGCTTATCATTTAATAATTTTATTTTATCCTTAAACCTACCTTTTTTATAATTATTTTACCTCGTATCCTATTTTTATTTATATTATTGGAAGTTTATTTTTCAGATTGCTGATGTGTGGCATTATGTAACGACAGAAATATTACAACCTATGCAAAATATTGTATTCATTAAAACAATCATATCACTTAAAATATAACTACAGTTAATCTTTACAATAATCATTAAGCGGTAATTAGTTTAATAATATTCTTAAACAACCTGCTATCATAGGTAAAACTACACTAATAATCTAAAATCTTTATTAATCCAAATCAATTGTTCAATTGTCTTCTTATAAGGCATCTCTCTTTTCTGACTTCAGTTCCTCAAATATGCTGTTATTTTTCTTTTACTAGTTGCAATTGATTTCATTATCTTTATCCCTAATACACTTTAATTAAGTACATGAACCGTGCTGAAAGCCTGACATGAGGGTAAACTAAACTAGTTTTTTGGTAAATACGTAATTCTATAAACCATTAGGCTTTGACCATCAAAGGTATGTTGCTTAGAGTTCAAAAAGTATATAGATCTAAATTCAAATATTTTTGAAAACTGTTTTGCTGCAATTCCAATTTAACCTTTATCTCACCAGTAAATCCAATTAAAGCCTTTTTTTTCTCCTCTTATCTTTATGACCAGACAATAATTGTTATAATATGTTTAAGATCGAAAGAATGTGAGATCGATTTAATTATATTTAGTAACTATAGTAAATTTTAATTACATCTCATAGCTAAAAGTTATATGTAAATTATCACCCATATCTATACCAAAATACATTAGGTTTATGACTTGTATTTATCCCTCACTCTTCTTTTCTCCCTAACCTCTCTCTGTCTCTCTCTCCGCCGCCGCCCCACTTCCGGAGCAGCAACGACCTCTCTCTCCGTCACTCTCTTCGGTGCCGCAATTTGATTAAGAAAAATCACAATTAGCCTACAACTAATTTCAGCAAGTTTGACAAGTCTCATATACAAAATAAAAAAAGAACTTATTTCGATAACGAACAACAGTGCATAATTGAAGATGAATCGTGGCATACCTTGGAATGAGGTGATTAAAGATCTCGTCGTGAAGTCGCCAGTTGAGAGAGTGGCCGGTCTGGTTCAAATCTGGCCGATTCCGTTCTCAGATCGGAACAAAATCCTCTGTCACCGACGTCGTCATCAGATTAGAACTCATCTCCGCCGGCGTCATTTCCTTCTCATTACCGCCGCCGTCATTTCCTTCTCATTACCGCCGCCGTCATCCCCTTCTCCTTCTCAGATTTGGATATATTTTGTTTCTTGTATTTTCTCAGATCTGGCCGGATTTTGAGTGTATTCATCTTTTTCGTCTGTATTTTATTTCTTGTATTCATATTTTGAGTGTATTCGTTAAATTTTTAGTGTAAAATCAAGTGTTTGTGGATGTATTTTATTTCTTGTATTCAGTTTTTTAGTGTATTCATACACTTTATTCGCTTGTATTTCGAAAAGGAGATCCTTTTGTATACAAATGAATACAGTGAATTTAAAGTGTATTTTAGAGTGTATTCATTTTTCCTAGTGTAAAATCTAATTTTTCGTTATGTATTTTATGTCTTGTATTCAGTTTTTAGTGTATTCATAATATTTTAGTGTAAAATCTAGTGTTTGGGGGTGTATTTTATTTTTTGTATTCAGTTTTGGTTGTATTTTGAAGGAGATTTTTTTGTACACAAATAAATAAAGTATTTGAATACAACTTTTAAATATAATAAATTGAATACAGTGTAAAAGTAACTACAAATGAATATAGTTGAGTTGAATACATCTGACTTGAATATAATTGAGTTGAATATATAGCAGATTTTTACAGCGAGGCCTTTTTATGAATACAACAAGGTCGTTTTATGAATATTGCGAGCTGTAGCAACTAAAAAGTAGCTACACCCTGTAAATATTGAAACTATAGCTATGTCAAATTTAAAACCCCTAAACTATAGTCATTTGTATAAGTTTTACTTTTATTTATTCATTTGATGAGGCTACGAATTTTAAAAATCTTCCTTTCTTTTTTAATTTTGATATCCAGCCAAATAGGTTATTATAAATTGAACGGAGGAAGTACCTAACTCTAATAAGATGGTCGTGTATAACGCGCAAACAAAACAAACTTTAAACGACGGAAAATAGCTAAAATGCAACCTAACGTTTGGCCGGATTATTTGTAACACACTCAACCTTTACGGGGGCCTATCACCCCCTGGACATATCTTTAATGTGTTTTATAGGCCATTATCAGATGATTAAGGTTGGGTGTTTTTTATAAATAATCCGGTCGGGTGCATTTTAGCTATTTTCCCTTAAACGACCATTAACTTGAGGACAGTATTACTAAGAAACGAATACTTAATATTTTTCTTTAATCAAATATTTCCTCTATTTATTTTTACTAGTCCTTTATAATTAGAATAATTTTTTCTTTTACTTATGCATTTTAACAAATTAAAAGAGATTTATCATCATCATCAAAAATTTCTTTAATCATTAAATAACTATATAGAATACTAGACTACTAGTAATTAAATATTAGATTTCCAACATAACGAAAATGATAATTCAATATGAAAAACCTTAATACATGATTTTTGTTTAAAGAAAATGTCAAATTAAATCAATAGAGGACAAGTAAAAAGAAACGGAAGGAGTGCTTAATTTAATCGTAGATTCATAAGTGACAAACTTCAACAACATGAAAGAAGTTGATAAGTGAGGTACATTATTTCGAATTCTGTAAAGAGCTAATACTTTTTGTCCTTATGCTCAACTAAAATGTTATTTATATTCTTAATTAATTATATATAAGACTACTCTCTCTTATCTGATTGATCCTGCATGTGCTGCTAATTAATCCCATTTTGCTTCAATTAATTTTCTGCCGCTGACAATGGCGTCGTATTCGCAACCAAGAGTACTTTGAATTTGATTATCTGTATTCTTTATTACATAGGTGATAGGTGTTGCCTCTCCCATTATTATAATTGATATTGTAATTGTAAATAGGATCTTATAATTTAGATAAAGTAAATTAGTCTTCAATTAATCAAGCATGGAATTCATGTATATATACTGTATCTTTGGTAGAATATTAATCAAAGAATTCAATTCTTACGATAGGCTTATGATTAAGTATATAAAAGAAGTGCTAAATTTCCAACAAAAAGAAATATTTATTTTACAATGTCAAAGTGTTCGATTAAACTTTAGGGAAAGCATACGTGATTTTGATTAATAACAAAAGAAAATACATTTGCACCCAATCACATCTCTATATAACTCTGGTGTCCCAAAGCTATAAAATAAAATTATATAAGATGTATATATTTATCAAAATATACACGCTTAATGCATATTGAATGATTTAAATCATCTTATATTAAGAAATTATATAAAATGTATGTTCAATATTATTATTCAAGTTAACTATATATTTATCCTGATTAAAATTTTAATGTATTTGTAATTTTAGTTTTTCTATTTAAATTTAACGTTCTTCATAATCAATAGTAAAAAATAATTTATCTATTTAAATAGTACTAACCGTAGAGTAATTTATATATCATTTTCTAAATTTTACAAGCAAAAACAATTTTGAAATTATTAACCAAATATAAACTGTTTACTTAATATTAAAGAAAAATATTATTCATACGGGTTGACAAAAAATAAAGTGCTACTTTACTAAAATACTTTTCTAAAAAATCATTTTGACAAAAAATGCTTCTACAAATAAGTATATTTTGAAAAATTGATCAAACAAACCCTTAAATTTATTTTATGGAAGTATTTCTATAAAAAATTAGGCTTTGACTGTCAAGAGATGTTTCTTAGAGTGTAAAAAGTATTTTAGATTTGAAAATATTTTATAGAGGCTTTCAAAACGTGGATGCAAGCTTCCAATTTACCCATTTTCTTCTCCTTTTTCTTTATATTTGTTAAATAATGATATTAAAGAAATAATTTAATTCATTTATCTTCTTCTCCAATTTTAGGTCAATATATAGATACAAAATTTGTCCTAAACTAAAAATACAAACTAAGAAGGAAACAAAATAAAAATTTCCTATGTAGAGAATCAATTAAAGATACTAAATATCCTATATACAAAGTAATTACAAACAAAATCAATGTATTTCCTTTCAAGCATATCAACACTCCCATCAAGTTGGCGCACAGATATTTGTCATGCCCGCCTATAATGTGGAATACAATAACAACATACCCAGTGTAATCACACATAGAGGGGTCTGGAGAGGGTAAGATGTACGCAGACTTTACCTCTACCTGTGTGGGGTAGAGATGTTGTTTTCGATAGACCCTCGGCTCATAAGAACGTAGTCAATGCATAAATTCAAGAAAAATAAGACAGCAAGACATCACAATAACAAAACAAATAAAGCAACACCTAGGAACACACACACAAGAGTATGAATTTACGTAAAACCTATATAATACTACAAAGAAATGGAGAAGAGGAGATGGAGAGCTAGCCCTCTACCCCTCTCACACACAGTGCGATAAAACTCAACTACCTACTAACCTTATATCCTAATTCTCGACCTCCAAATCTTCCTATCTAGGGTCATGTCATCAGTCAGTTGGAGTTGTGCCATGTCTTATCTAATCACCTCTCCCCAATTCTTTTTCGGCCTACCTCTACCTCTCCTAAATCCTGCTATCGCCAGTCTCTCACACCTCCTAACTGATGCATCCTCACACCTCCTTTTCATATGCCCGAAACACTACAGTCTCGCTTCTGTTATCTTGTCTGCCACAGAGGCCACTCTGACCTTGTCCCATTTCAGTTTGTTTCTAATCATGTCTCTTCTAGTATGACCACACATCCATTTGAGCATCCTCATCTCCGCTGCCTGTATCTTCTGAATGTGGACGTTCTTGATAGGCCAGCCCATTCTGCCTCATACAACAACATTGGTCTAACCACTACTCTGTAGAACTTACCTTTCAGCCTAGGCGACAACTTCTTATCATAAAGCACCCCCAGCGGTGAGCTTATATTTCATCCGCCCTGCTCCAATACGGTGTGCGACATCATTGTCAATCTCCCCGTCTCCTTGAATTATAGACCCAAGATACTTGAAGCTTCCTCTTCTGGGTATAGCTTGTGCCTCAATTCTCACTTTCACACCTGTCTCCTCTTGTGTCACGTCACTGAACTTGCACTCCATATACTCCGTCTTAGTCCTGCTCAATCTAAAACCTTTACACTCTAAGGTCGTTCTCCAAACTTTCAACCTATGGTTAACTCTCTGCATGTCTCGTTAATGAAAACTATATCGTCTGCAAATAACATACACCACAACACCTCCATCACTAAGGCAAAGAGAAACGGGCTAAGGGTTGATCCCTGATGTAATCCCATCACGACCGGAAAGTGCTCAGAATCACCTCCTACAATCCTAACTCGGGCCTTGGCGCCCTCGTACATGTCCTTAATCGCCCTGATATAGGCCACAGACACACCTCTAAACTCCAAACATCTCCACAGGACCTCCCTAGGGACTTTATCATATGCCTTCTCTAAATCATTGAACACCATATGCATGTCTCTCTTCTTGTCCCTAACGTGGAATACCCTTCCATAAATAAATTTTATGACTATATCAGTCAACTGATCTTCAGACTTAAGAAAAGAAAAGTTTATGATCTTCTTATCTAACTTTCTCTTGATGAAATGACGATCAATCTCAATATGTTTGGTATGATCGTATTTTATGGAATTTTATGCTATCTTAATAGATGCTTTTATTATCACAATAAAGAATCATAGATTTTGAATGATTAATCCAAAAATCATTCAAAATATGCATAATCCACAATAATTCATATATGACATGAACTATACCCAGAAATTCAACTTATCCACTTGATCTTGTCACAGTATTTTATTTATTGCTTTTCAAGCTAGTAATAAAATCTTTCTCCACAAAAATAAGATAACTAGATGTACATTTCCTAGTTGTTTGGTCATCTGCCCATTCAGAATTGATTGTATCTATCAATAATACAACCATTATTTTTTAGAATAACACTCCTTTATATGGAGCGCCATTTATGTACCTTAAGATTCGATATGGCGCATTCCTATGTTCTTCACTTAGTGCATGTAGGAACTGACACACGATACCCACAGTATAAATTATATTTAGCATCATTGTCACAGATAAATTAGTCTTCCAATCAGCCATTGAATATCTATTAGAGCTTTATCAGACAAAATTTCTAGCATAAGATTTATTTCTAGAAGTGTGTGTTTCTACTGGTTTCCACGCCAAAGTCCTAGTTTTAGTCAATAAATCTAATACATATTTTTGTTTTGAAAGAAAAATTCTTGCTTCGTCTTGCTACTGTAATTACTAAAAAATATTTAGGTTGTCCCAAATCCTTCATCTTGAGCTCGGTAGCCAAATGTTCTCGTAACAACCTCACTTCACATGGGCCGTCACCTGTTAAGATTATATGATAACATACGTAATCAAACTAGTCATTCCCTTCATTGTGTTTAATAAATAAAGTATGACCTGAGTTACTTTGTTTATAATTGATGTTCGGCCAAAATTCTGAAACCCAAAAGAACAGACGGTCCTCTGTTAATCAAGAAAGTTGCGGTATTGATTGCATTTGTCCAAAATATCTTGGGCAGTTCAGCGTGTATTCTCATGCTCCGTGCACGCTCGTTCAATGTTCGATTCATCCTTTCCGTTATTCCATTTTGTTGGGGTGTTCCAGGAATAGTCTTAACCATATTGATCCCATTATCAGCACAATACTGTTTGAAGTCACCATCAATGTATTCTCCACCGTTGTCAGACCTCAGGCTCCTCAACTTGAGGTTCGTCTCATTCTCTACCATGGCTTTCCACCTTTTGAAGACAGTGAATACGTCGGATTTATTTTTCATAAAATAGACCCATAGTTTCCTGGTTGAATCATCAATGAAGCTCACGTAGTAATGTGATCCTCCGAGTGAGGAGACAGTAGCAAGTCACCACACGTCAGTGTGCACCAATTCAAGTTTCTCAACCTGCATTTGAAAAACTTACTCGCTTCTATTTTTCGAGAATGCAACTCTTACACATATGACGATCCACCGACTTTAGCTCCGAAATTATGTCGTTAGTCACCAGAAGGTTCATCCCTTTTTCGCTCATATGCCTCATCCTGCAATGCCATAGCTTCATCTTCTTGGTGTTGTCTACAACAACAAATGTATCACGACGGCTCATCGTCATATAAAGAGTACTAGTTTTCTTACCACGACCAACTACTATAGCACCATTCGTCACCTTCCAGGACCCATTACCAAAGTTAAGATCATGTCCCTCAACATCAAGTTGACTCACTGAGATCATATTATGCATCAGCTTCGGCACATGTCTGACCTTTGTGTTCTTCCACACGTTTCCATTTGACATCTTCAAATTAATGTCTCCAATACCAACAACGTCTAAAGGCATACCATCTACCAAATAGACTTTCCCGAGATTCCCAGAAACGTAATTCATCATTATATCACGATGTGGGGTGGGGTGGAAAGACGCTCCTGAGTCAAGCACCCAAGAGTCTATCTGGGTGTCAACAGACAACAACAGCGCATCACCAATGTCTTCAGTGGCAATATTGATTCCACCCCTTTTTGTCCTCCTTCTTCGGTGCCCTGCAATTCTTTTTTATGTCACCCATTTTCCCAAAGTTCCAACACTCAAGTGTTCGCCCGAATCTGGATTGACCCTTGCCATTCCTTGACTTCGAATTGCCCTTATTTCGATTGTAGTTTCTGTCATAATTTATGCCTCTGTTCTCAACATTCAAAGCAGAACTCGTTGATGTCTCACCAAAATCTATCCTGCGAACCTCCTCAACAAGGATACGATATCTAACATCGTTGAATTTCAGTTTATCACTGCCAATAGAATTACTAACCGGTGCTCTCATAGGTTCCCAACTATTCGGTAGAGACGCCAGTAAAATTAGGGCTTGCACTTCATCGTCAAACTCGATTGCAACAAATGACAATTGATTGACAATCGTATTGAATTCATTTATGTGCATTGCAACAGGAGCACCTTCCTTCATCTTTATATGAAAGAGTTTTTTCATGAGAAATACTCTATTGTTCGCCGAATATTTCTCATACATGTCAGACATAACCTTTATCATGTCGTTCAGATACATGCTAACAACTCTTACTGAATGTGCAATGTCTAGCCTCGTACATACCATCACGTACATAAGACTATCAATAGCAGAGGCATACGGTACCTTGTCCATATGCTCCTTCTCATCCTCAGTCACAGGCGACTGGTCCTTTGACAAACGAAAGTGTCCAGCCAATGGAGTATTGACTGGCTTGGCATCATCCATGTTGAACCTCTTGAGAACCTTCTTCACATATTCTTCTTGTAATAGCTTGAGGCCCTCCTTACTTCTGATGATTCTTATCCCGAGGATTTGGTTTCCAGCTCCCAGATCCTTTATTGCAAATTCTTCTGACAGCTTCTTCTTTAACCTATCATTCTCATGTAAGTCTACTCCTACGATCAGCATGTCGTCAATATAAAGGAGCAGTATCATGTAGGAGTCTTCAAATCACTTGAAGTAACAACAGTGATCTTCTTCGCACCTTAGGAATTCGACTTTCTTCATAAAGCTGTCAAATTTCTTATACCACTGTCTTGGAGCCTGTTTCAGTCTGTACATGCTCTTTTAATGCTTGCACACTAGATTCTCTTTCCCTTTGACCTCAAATCTCTCAGGCTGCTTCATGTAGATTTCCTCTTCTAAGTCACCATGAAGAAAAGCAGTTTTTACGTCCATCTGTTGAAGATGTAGATCTTCCTTTTCTACAAGCCCAAGAACAGTTTTGACTGTCACCATCTTGACTACGGGAGAGAAGATCTCTATGTATTCACTGCCTTCTTTCCGTTGAAATCCCTTCACAACCAGCCTTGCTTTATAACGCTTACTTCCATCGTGTTCTTCTTTTATTCGGTAGACCTATTTGTTTTGCAATGCCTTCTTCTCCTCTTCTAACTTAGCTAACTCTCGTGTATGATTTAACAACAGTGAGTCCATCTCATCTTTTATTGCTAGCTCCCACTTGATTAATTCATCAACTTGCGCCGCTTCTTCGTAACATTCCGGCTCTCCTCTGTTAGTGAGCAGAATGTAGTTGAGGGACGGAGAGAACATGTGAACCGAATTACTGATCCTGGATGATCTGCATAATTATGTGATCGGCGTCTGCTGATTTGTTTCAGAATCACCATTTTTATCAACCTCGCCATCACTGGCTTGTCGGCCTTGCGCTGCTTGTTCCTATGCCGCAGTAATACCTTGTTGTAGCTCGGGTGCCGAGAAGTCTCTCAAATCAACTGTTTCATAGTGTCGGCGATGAATTAAGCTCCACAACTCAACAAAAACTTGTCCAACGACAGTTGATTACCAGTCGTTTGTCCAGCGTATTGAAAATGCATACTTCTCCTGCTCTCTATTCACCAGGTGTAGGTTCTACTTAAATATCTCAAGTCTTGTAAGCCACAATGTCTAATAAAATGAATAAAATCTTCCAACTCTTGATATACTACTAGTAATCCCCCTAACTTCTCTTCCTCAGATATTACTATATTAAAATCTCCACCTATCAACCATGATATGCAAGTATTAGCCTGATGTGATAATGACTCCCATAATTCTATTGTAAAAATATCATGACATAATTCATAGATAACTACTATCAAAATTTCATCTCCTAATGTGTGATGAATGACTTTCACTATTAGTAGTTGAGCATGATCACATATTAGAGTTCTTTGTACTTCCTTTGAAAGAAACAACCATAGCTTTCCAAACCATTTTCCATAACATTATGACGCCCAATTCTTCTTCTTCTATAAGCGTTCAGTTCAGATAAATCTTAAAAAGATTCTATCAGTCAAATTATATAGTAGTAACTCCAATTAAGATTAGTCAACCTTTCAAAAAATTTCTAAGAGTTGACTAATTTTATGTTCCATAATAGAAATTTGTTCATTATTAATGACTATTTTTGGAGGCTCTGATATCTCTATTTTATCCTGGTTCTCTTTCTCCTTGTTAATTACCCCCTTTGTTGTGACAGCATCATCACTTGTGGTGTTATTCTGTATTGGATTCACCTGATTGTCAACACTAACTTTCACCACCTCATCAGCTTTTGGCTTTTCAACTGGTACTTATCATTATGTTGTGCTTCAATCTGTTTCTGCCCATCTTTTCAGTGTGTCCTTAGTTCACGAGATCTTCCCAAAGGAAGCCTCAGCCCATTCCTTAACATATTTCTATACTAGAACCTTAGGTGTAGTGATCTCGATATTGATTGATGAGCTCTTCTCATTCCTTAAAATGGTAGATCATTTGTTTACTTCTTCCTAATGAACCAGTGTTGTGAATTACCCCATTGCTTTCTTGATTATTTTGTTGTTGTGATGAAATTCCTACACATTGTCCACCTTATCCAATGTTCCAAAGGAATTGTGAAGTTTTGCCTGTGAGCCTTTCCTATCTTTTTCTATACCAGCAGATTTGTGTCATCTTTGTTTTGATTCATATTATTGTTGTTCTGATCAAATATTTTGTTGTCCTTGATTTTCATTCCTTCTCCGTCCTTGGTTCTCCAATAATCTTCTCACTTGTAAGAACTTTCACATGATTTTTAGTCACGTTTGCTTCTATGGGGGCAGGCACTTCTCGTTTGGGCTTTAATTCTGTATGAACGACAAAACATCCAACCTCCTTGTGACCTTGCAAAAGACAGTGCTTATAATATTTTTGTAGGATTTTATTGGGTTCAAAATACATAAGTAGGCACAGCGGAAGTTTATAATTTTGTTCTACTTACCCCAACAATTTCTTCTGGTATGGTTATATGACAATCAAAACCTGTAACATAAAACAAGAACACTTACAAGTTGTAATATCTGAAGTCTTTACTAAAGGGTGGACACGCAAATGTACCTTTCGATTGCAAGCACCTTGCTACGGTATATTCCTCTGTTAAGAAAGCCAGAAAATCTTGACAGAGATTTGAGAGAGTTTTATCCTAGACTAAGTCTAGAATTTGCTTGTGAGAATTAATGTATAATAACAATGGTTTAGTGCTGTATTTATAGTTACAATTAGGTCAGAAATGAATTAGGGTTGGGCTCTAAGCCTGGCCCAAAAACCGAAGTGCAGTGGGCCGCGGCGCCTTACGTCATTTTCGTTCCCGTTTCGTTAATATATATTCTGCACATTTGATTAAATTCAAAATTCAATTTTGACTTAATTAAATAATTTTCATCTAATAAAAATTATCCCATAGTTATTATCAATTTAAATATCTCGATTCAAAATTGAATATTTAATACTTTCTCAATACACCCTTAGATCGAAGAGACAATTGACATAGTGTGACCCTATATGCCTTTATATATCGACACTAATCCAATTAAGGTCCATACGGAACTCCTAGACTGTGTCGTACGACGAACTCAATATATGAAATACGTTTACATGAATCCAGCAAACATAACCTTTGTGTGTGATAATAAATTCCTTTCATTCGCGACACACTCGATCAAGCTTAGGATTTTCCATGTGTCTATCCAAATGGCTTTATCACCTTATCTCATCTATATTAGTTGACAACTAGACCATATTCTAAATATGTCTCTTGCATTGGCCAATGACTTGGTCGACCTAATATCACTGAGAAGTTGAGTGCAATCTCGAATATCCAATCGAGGAATGAATCTTATTCTTGGCTCAACTACCACCTTAGTTTACATCATAATGCACCCAACACAAGTTATGTCTTATCTTATAAGGAGTTTAAGCTTTGGACAGTGTCAAAGTACATTACTCTGTAAACAAGGTGCATATTGACCTCAAGTCAAAGGACCTTTATCTCCCACACGCTGATAACACTTTAGACATGTATAAAAAATAATTTATCAGCAGGGTATACCAATACTTTCCAAAAGCATACATGTGTCCATTACTAGTAACCATTACTAGTAGCAGGTGAGACATACTACATTCTCTAAGAATGTGATGCAGACCACATGTCGACTTATAACATATCATCGATATCCCATTCTCGATGATCATTAGTCGAGGCCTTTTAAGAGTTACGCTCTATCATTAATGTCTCACTCTATTAATGATAATGTAAGCTCAAGGGATGCATATTAATGAGTAATTACAAACAATCAAATAATAATTTAATAAATATAAATGCCATATATATTAATCTTATTAATAATACGAATGTGTTCAAGTATGTTTTGTCCCTAATAATGATTGTCTCTAGGACATACATACTTTCAATCTCCCACTTGGCCTAGATCCAATCTCTAATGTATCTAATACTCATATTTTCAAAATGACCATTATGCTTAACTAAGCTTAATGATTTAGTAAGTGGGTCAGCTAGATTATCATCTGTGGGAACATAGTATAATCTTATTTCTTCAGTCTCCAACATCTCCCTGCGTATATGGTATTTCCTTGGTACATGTTTGTTTATGTTTGTTGATCTTGGTTCCTTAGCTTGTGCAATCGCACCAGTATTGTCACAATAAATCGGTATTGGACAAGTGGCACTTGGAACAACCCTTAGTTCTTTTAAGGACTCAGATATCAAAATAAATTCTTTACAAGCTTCCGATCCAGCAATGTACTCGGATTCAGTCGTCGAATCAGCAGTGGTTTCTTGCTTGGAATATTTTCCAACTCACTGCTCCACCATTGAAAATGAATGCATATCTAGATTGTGACAGCCCTAACAATCTATTAGGTCTAACTCTATAGATCCTAATTCCAAGAATGTAGCAGGCTTCACCCAAGTCCTTCATCATGAAAGTGCCGGATAACCATTCATTGACTGATTGCATGAGAGTCTTATTGTCTCCCATTATTAATATGCCATCTACATACATAACAATGAAGACAATACCCCTTTCCTTGCATTTACTATAAACGCAGGGACCTTCTTTGCTTTTAACAAAGTCAAACGATTTGACTGCTTTGTCAAAACAAATATTCCAACTCCTTGAGGCTTGCTTAAGTCCATAAATGGACTTTTGTAGCTTGCATACTGCTTTGGGCTTAGTCTTGGATGTAAAACAGTTAGGTTACCATGAGGAAAGCAGTTTTAACATTCATTTGCCAAATGTCATAATCATAGTATGCGACTATTGCAAGCAAAATCCGAATGGACTTAATTTTTGCAACATGTGAAAATGTTTCATCATAATCGACCTCAGGCCGTTGATTATAACCTTTAGCCACTAATATTGCCTTATAAGTCTGTACCTTGCCATGTGTATCAATCTTCTTCTTAAAGACTCATTTGCATCCTATGGGTCTAACACTTGTTGGCAAATCAACCAAGTTCCAAACTTGATTGATGTACATCGAGTCCATCTCAGATTTCATGGATTCTTGCCATCTCTGTGAATCAATGTCGAACATAGCTTCGTTGTAGGTAGTAGGTTCATCGTCATCAGGAATATATATCTCATTGTGTGTTTCAACAAGGAGATTAAGTCTTTTAGGCGGACGATGAGTTCTGGTGGTCTTACTGAGTTGATTATTCTGCATTTTAGTGTTTGTTGTATTCTGATTGTGAGAAGGTCTTTGTGTGCTGGACAATCCACCACCTTAATAGCTTTCAGGAATGTCATTTTCATGTATTTCCTTAATGGAATGATGTACAACCATTGTATCATCTTCCATTGGTTGTGTGTGAGAGTCTTGCATTTCTGCACTATCTCTCATAATACTCCCACTGGCTGAAGGGCGTACTCTAAGTACCCAATCTTCACCAAATACTCTCACTGAATCCTTGTCTTGGTCATTCGACAATGTTTCAACTTCTGTGTTATCTTGTGGTTCTTGAATTTCTTCAAGTTCTATCTCATTGCAGCTATCTTCCTTGTAGACATAGTATTCTTCAAGAAAAGTTGTATTTCTGAAAATAATGACCTTATGTTCTCCAGGAAGATAGAAATAGTATCCCTTAGTTTCCTTTGGATACCCTACAAAATAATATTTCTCACTTTTGGATTCCAAATTGTCAGTAAGCATCTTCTTTTCATATGCATGACACCCCCAGGGTCGCATGTGTTTGAGTGCTGGCTTCTTGCCATTACATATCTCATATGGAGTTTTCTCTACTGACTTTGAAGGAACCCTGTTCAGAATATAAATTGAGTTTTGCAATGCATAACCCCAAAGGTATGTTGGTATAGCTGAGAAACTCATCATGGATCTAACCATATCTAATAGGGTTCAATTTCTCCTTTCAGTAACACCATTCATTTGTGGTGTTCCAGAAGGTGTCCAATGTGATTGGACTCCATGAAGCTTCAAGTAATCCAAAAATTCTTTACTTAAGTATTCACCTCCTCGATCTGATCGAAAGGTCTTGATACTTATTTCAAGTTGCTTCTCTACTTCTTACTTGTACTCCTTGAATTTCTCAAAGGCTTCGGATTTGTGTTTCATAAGATACACAAGCACAAACCTTGTGAAATCGTCTGTAAAGTGATGAAGTAAGTGAAGCCTCCCTTAGCTTGAGTTGAAAATGGCCCACATACATCAGTATGGACCAACCCAAGCACTTCTTTGGCTCGTACACCTTTCCCAGAAAGTGGATTGTGGTCATCTTTCCTCTCAATCAAGATTCACAGTTACCATAGGACTCCAAGTCAAATGGTTCCAGGTAGTCTAACTTTCTTAATCTCGCTATAATTGATTCATTGATGTGACCAAGTCTACAGTGCCATAAGTAGGTGGGGTTTCTTGGATTACTTATCTTAGCTCCTTTATTTTGCACATTGAAAATTTCACAACTACAGTTTAGAACATACAAACCATCCACAAGCGGAGCATTTCCACAAACAAAACCATTAAAAGACAATACATAACTGCCATTAGCAATAAATGAGAAAAACCCCTCAATGTATAACACTGGAATAGAAATAATATTCCTCGTCAATGAGGGAACAAAATAACAATTATTTAGTTCTAAACAAAAGCCTGAAGGTAAATCTAGTCTATAAGTTCTCACGCGTTCAACATCTACACGTGCTCCATTTCCAACGTGCAGGTCTACCTCCTAAGGTCCAACCTTTCTGATGTCACTCAGACCCAACACATTATTACAAATGTGTGAGCCACAAGCTGTATCCAATACCCAACAGTGAGAGTTATTTATAGACATAGTTATTTCAATGACAAACATACCTTGTTTAGTAGAATTAGAAGCACCTAGTGCTTTGCTTCCTCCTAGAGCTGTGTAGTCCTTATTCCAGTGCCCCTTCTTCTTGCAGTTGAGGCACACATCCATAGCTACCTTTTTCTTCTTTTGAACACCTCCTCTAAGTTTTAAAATTATGGGTGCATCAACTGTCTTACCCTTTATCTTCTGCATGTTCTTACCCTTGGGTTTGAACTTGCTAGAAGAGCCCACCATGAGCACAACTTTACCTTTAGAGGTAGATGATTCAAAGGTCTTCAACATGTTGTGAAGCTCTGGAAGACTTGCCTTGGTCCCATTTATATTGAAGTTCACAATGAAATTCTCAAATGAACCAGGAAGTGAATTCAGGATCAGGTTGACAGAGACATTTATAGGTAGCTTCGTTCCAATCGAAGCCAACCTTTCTATCAACCCAATCATCTTCAGAACATGCGCTGACACTTGACCCCATCGTTCAGCTTACACTTGAAAAGGTCTCTCAACAGTTCATACTCCATTGTCTGAGATTGTGAGTCATAGAGACTCTTCAAGTGTTCTAGCATTTTGTTGGGGGGTCATGTTTTCATGTTGCCTCTGTAACTCCACAGTCATGGAGGACAACATTACACATTGTGCCGATGTAGCATCGTTTAGATATTTTTGATAAGCCACATTGTCAAACAGGGCATACTCAGCAGAATCTTCAGCAGGGACTATGGGGAACACTGTGTCTAACACATACTCAATTCTTTCTTGTCTTAACACCAATCGCAGATTTCTCAACCAGTCAGGGTAATTTGCTCCAGTCAACTTGTTTGTTTCGACCAACATTTTCAGTGATAGATTCGACATTTTATATAGTCTGAAGAAATGGATAGACTTGAAATTTAAACTCTAATTTTAATTTCTATTGAACACATTCGTTAACTAATTAACATAGTCTTTAGTTTAATTAGTTCCCACTATTTTAGCATACTCTTCGACCCCATGGAAGAATACAGACTGGTATCAAATACAGTCATAATGAGCCAAGATCCAGGTTCATGATATCTTCGCGTTTGTTGTGGCTGATAACTTCAATAGCACAACTTGGTAGGTCTCCAAACCAATTACAGATAATTTATAACTCTTGTTTGACCGAATATTCTAAACAATCGATCTGCGTCCCTTGTCTTGTCCGACACTGTGGCATCAAGACAGCCTAGCAAGTCAACCCCGTTATGCGACTGCAATTATGTATCTAAGTGAGCTTTGTCTTATAGAGCAACCACTGTGGTGTAAATACTCATGAAAGTTTATCACCCACTTCTACATTTAACATGCATCTATGAAAGAATCTGAGTCCTCGTAGACTTAGAGCAAATGTTGTGGCATAAATACTCATCTCGCCGAAAAGGATTTTGCACTACAATCAATTATAACGGACGACGCATTCAATTTAAATGGGACTTGTATTAAAACTTGAGGAACATTGTTATTCAGGGTTTTAACCAAGATCAACTCTAGCATGGTATATCAAATATATCATGCGAAACTAAGCGCACATTGGGTACCGTCTTCCCAAACATGATATTTTGCGGTTTAAACACATACTGGGTGTCGCCTACCCAGACAATTACTCGCGGACGCTATTAGTAATTTAAATGACAAACAATTTTACATTTAGCACATAAACAATATACTTATCAAATAATATACTGTATAATAATAATCATGGGTTAAATAAAAAATAAAATTTGTTTTCTGGACAGGTGGAGCCGCGGCGCCAGTGAGGCAGAAGCCTTTCGACTTCTGCAATGCATTAGCGTCGCGGCACTGGCAAGGCAGAAACCTTTCGGCTTTTGTAGTTCATTAGGGTCGCGGCGCTCCACCTTAGAGCCGCGACACCTACTGTCCAGTAAATCCAGAATTTTAAAACGAAGCTTTTAATCACATGTTTTGGATAGGAGCCGCGGCCCCTGCCTGTCACCGTGACTGGCACCGCGGCGCCTTACGTCATTTTCATTCCCGTTTCGTTAATATATATTCTGCACATTTGATTAAATCCAAAATTCAATTTTGACTTAATTAAATAATTTTCATCTAATAAAAATTATCACATAGTTATTATCAATTTAAATATCTCGATTCCAAATCGAATATTTAATACTTTCTCAATACACCCTTAGATCGAAGAGACAATCGACGTAGTGTGACCCTATATGCCTTCATATATCGACACTAATCCAATTAAGGTCCATACGGAACTCCTAGACTTGTGTCGTACGACGAACTCAATGTATGAAATATGTTTACGTGAATCCAGCAAACATAACCTTTGTGTGAGATAATAAATTCCTTTCATTCGCGACATACTCGATCAAGCTTAGGATTTGTCATGTGTCTATCCAAATGGCTTGATCACTTTATCTCATCTATATTAGTCAACAACTAGACCATATTCTAAATATGTCTCTTGCATTGGCCAATGACTTGGTCGACCAAATATCACTAAGAAGTTGAGTGATCTCTCGAATATCCAATCGAGGAATGAATCTTATTCTTGGCTCAACTACCACCTTAGTTTACATCATAATGCACCCAACACAAGTTATGTCTTATCTTATAAGGAGTTTAAGCTTAGGACAGTGTCAAAGTACATTACTCTGTAAACAAGGTGCATATTGACCTCAAGTCAAAGGACCTTTATCTCCCACACGCTGATAACACTTTAGACATGTATAAACAATAATTTATCAGCAGGGTATACCAATACTTTCCAAAAGCATACATGTGTCCATTACTAGTAACCATTACTAGTAGCAGGTAAGACATACTACATTCTCTAAGAATGTGATGCAGACCACATGTCGACTTATAACATATCATCGATATCCCATTCTCGATGATCATTAGTCGAGGCCTTTTAAGAGTTACGCTCTATCATTAATATCTCACTCTATTAATGATAACGTAAGCTCAATGGATGCATATTAATGAGTAATTACAAACAATCAAATAATAATTTAATAAATATAAATGCCATATATATTAATCTTATTAATAATACGAATGTGTTCAAGTATGTTTTGTCCCTAATAATGATTGTCTCTAGGACATACATACTTTCAATTTTGGCATACAGTCATACTTGATAAGAATCCATATTGCAATTATTTCACCAACGCTAGCCTTCTTGATTCCAACTTCTATTCTTTTTGGAAAATCACTCAAAAGATCAACCTCAACTTCACTTTCGCATAACTTGGTCGAGATCGGTTCTTCATCGCCATGTCTATATGCAAGGGCTTCCTAACTGCTTTAGCCATAGAAAACTAGGATTCCTTAACAATAACATTTGGAGATAACATCGGAAAAGAAAGTCATGCAATCCTTGTTTACGTTTTCATAGCCGGATTAAATCATGGTTCCCACTTAAGAGGTATCATCTGATAATACTCATCCCTAGCTTTGAGGTAAAATGCTGACTTCGATAACATGTGAACATAATCCTCCAGGACAGTCAGCCTTATCAAAATGAAGTAGTTCCTAAGAAAGTCAATATTGCATTCACCTTTAATCTCACATTGAAGATGTATTATTTTACGTAATAGTTCAAGATCCGGCCATTCATATGAAAATTTTCCAATAGTAGCTTGTAGCTTATTGTAGATTATCATTGATGATCATGTCATTAACTTCATCTTCTTCCCAGAATAATGACGGTTCACCATTCACATATGTTAAGGGTTTTATGGGGATTGGTTTCGTAGTGTGTTCAGGTGTGGTGGCGTGTAGTAAGTTGGAGTATGTGGGGTTCTGTGATAGTGGAGCAACCTCGAGGGAGGGTTTTACGCCAATGGCCGCAGCCATAGACGTGAAAGTAGGGTTGCGGCTTATAAAGTTATAGGGGTTTTCTAGGGTTTAGGCCTCAAGATTTATAATCTAATTAACAACAACATTCCTAGTGTAATCTCACAAGTGGGGTTTGGGGAGGGTAGTCTGTATACAAACCTTACATCTACATTGGCAGAGAGGTTTTTCTGATAGACCCTCAGCTAAGAGTATCTATCACGACCCAAATCGGAGGGTCGCGACTGGCATCCGGACCTTACCTGCCGAGTACCACTAATCACATACTCAATGTCTAATCACAATAAAATACGATCTAAGTCGAGAAAGGATTATGTAGAATCTTAACCAGAAAGCCCAACTTATATATATACATACGAAGGCCGACCAGGCCATACATGACTACTGTACACAAGACACCGTCTACAAGCCTCTAAAAGAGTACATGACACCATAAGGGTATGGACAGGGCCCCGCCATACCCATATATACAAGCAAAAATTACCGTACCAAGATAGACAGACACTCCGAAATAAGGGGAGTGCTCCAAAATCCGTTGGGTCAGCAACCTACTAACGTGGATCGTCTCCTTGCCTACGTGAACCTGTGGGCATGAAACAAAGCGACCCTCGACAAAAGGGACGTCAGTATGACTGATGTACCGAGTATGTCAGACATGATCAATAGGATAACAGAAATATAACAATAAACTGAAATAGAAACAACCGACAGATATAGCCGACAATAACAGCCGACAGAAGCAGCCGACCAGTAGTAAACACCTTTGAGGGTCACAATATGTCTAAATGTTATGCACAATGCAAATGCGGTGTACATATATATATTGGTCATACAAGGGCATCTTTCTTCCAATAATAGCCTCTGCGGGCATCATTTCATATTGGCCTCGGTGGGCATAATCATTATCATATTGGCCTCATTTGGCATCTTCATTTTCGTGATATCTGTACCAGCTGCAGGTGGTGACGCGCATATAACGCCATTCCCCTTTCTCCATCTCATATATATATATATATATATATATATATATATATATATATATATATATATATATATATTGATATCATATAGTAGTGTTTATAACACATGTGGGTCCAGGGTAATACATGAATATAATGCAAATGCATGAATGACAATAAAACATTCCAAATTTATTGGATAACATAATAACCTTGTACCTTCGGCTAACATTGGAAATATTAACATCTTTTCCATATACCTCAATAAGGATTTAGGAACATATTTAGACATGCTTTTAATATAAGAATCAATAACATGAACATTTTTAACTACTAAGAGTAGAATAATTTATGGAATAATATTACGGTTACGTTTCGTTACATGGCCAAAAGAAAGAAATAATTTGCCTTAACATACCTTTAAACTCCTGTGTTGTTTTCATGCCAAAGTTACGAAATACTTCAGAATTATTCCTCAAAATTCCAAGATCATCAACCAACAAATTATCTCTACACTTACTTTTACATTGTAGAAGGTATCTAGTACTGCTACGAATTCCCATAGCACAACATGGAATTTAAGATAAATGAAAAGGAGCAATTTCTCCAAGTGAAAGAATGAGTGGAACGTTTTCCTTTTCTGAACCAATTGTCCAACATCATATTTTATTTAAGTAAGTGATTAAGATTAATGTAGGTCTCCCACTTGGCCATAGTGGCGGTGGGAGTACTAAATTTATGACACCTCTACACCATTTTTTTATGCCACCTATCCCTCACCCATGTGGATATGTCCACTAATCCCTTTATCCCATAATTAATCAATCACACACACTTAATTTTTTTTATCCCAATTCACTTAAATCTTAATGACTTATAAGACCTTCATATACTCAATGTCATAATTCATAATCTCTTTATGCACGCACCAAATTTATTTTCGATCCCCGTCGTCACACTTGTTACGTTCAAAATTATTTTGGGGTTTTATAATTTTATATACTAAGCTCCTTATTTACATGCGTGAATATGACATAAATTCTCCAAGACTCGGGTCTTACTTGCATACGTCTAGATGCTCAAACCATCGCCCGAAAGTACGGGGTGTTACAGTATCGCAATACAATAATAGAGCAGTAGACACTAGCAACGCAAGTCAAATAAGAAAGGAACAATAACTACAATAAAATAATATGCTACGCATGAACGAGAGACAGTAAATAATAACAGCAATCAAAGGACAAGAAACTACAATAGAAGAACTACACCTACTTGTATGAAACACTCTACTCATACTACTCTACTATCCTAATCTGTGTCCTCCACAATCTCCAATCTAAGGTCATGTCCTCACTAAGCTATAATTGCACCAAGTCCTATCTAATCACCTCTCTCTAATACTTCTTCGGCCTACATCTACCTCTCCTAAAGTCATCCATAGCCAACCTCTCACACCTCCGTACTGAGGCGTCTGTGCCTCTCCTCTTCATTAGCTCGAACCATTTTTGGTTGAAACTTTCATTTCTGGCAAAGACCTTGACGGGATGAGAACTTGACCAGTTGGTGATGCAATTGGCGAGTTGCTTAGAGCTCCTCTCCAACGAGTCACTTTCTCGCTTCTTCCTAAACTAAAGGGGAAAATCTCAACCTCACTTCCTGCATTTTGTTCTCTATCAAGGCCACTCCCACCTTATCCAGTATATCCTCATTTCTAATCCTTTCACTCCAGTATGCTCACATATCCATCGCAACATCCTCATTTTTTCAACTCTCATCTTCTAAACGTGGGATTTCTTGACTGGCCAACACTCTGCCCCATACAACAAAAGCAGGTATAACCACCACTCTGTAGAACTTGTCTTTGAGTTTATGTGGCACCTTCTTATCATACAAGACTCCAGATGCGAGCCTACACTTCATCCACCCCGAACCGATACGATGTGTGATATCATGATCAATCTCTCCATCTCCTCAGATAATAGACCCTAGATACTTGAAACTTTCTTTCTTCGGAATGACATGAGTGTCAAGCCTTACTTCCATGTATGCCTTCCACGTCAGGCCACTGAACCTACATTCCAAGTACTATGTCTTGGTCCTACTCAACCTGAACCCTTTAGACTCCAGGATCTGTCTCCAAACCTCTAACTTAGCGTTAACTCCCTCTCTGGTCTTGTCAATTAGCACTATGTCATCTTCAAACAGCATACACCATGGTACCTCTCCTTGAATATATTGCGTCAAAACATCCATCACTAAGGCAAAAATAATAGACTAAGAGCTAACCCCTGATGCAATTCCTTCATAACTGGGAAATGCTACGAATCTCCTCCCACTTACCTTACCCGGGTCTTGGATCCCTCAGTCATGACCTTGATCTCCTTAGTGTACGCCACAAGTACACCTCTAACCTCCAAGAACCTCCATAGAACCTCTCTAGGGACTTTATCGTAAACATTTTCAAGGTCGATGAACACCATGTAAATGTCTTTCTTCCTATCTATGTACTTCTCCACCAACCACCTCACAAGATTAATGGCTTTAGTCATCGAGCGTCCCGACATGAAACCAAACTGGTTCTCAGAAATAGTTACGCCCATCATCACCGTCATCTCCACCACTCTCTCCCGCACCTTCATAGTGTGGCTCGATAACTTGATACCTCTATAGTTGTTGCAACTTTGAATGTCGCATTTGTTCTTGTACAATGGGACCATCGTACTCCACCTTCATTTTTCATGCATTTTTGATGTTCTAAAACGATATTGAACGGCCTAGTCAACCACTCCAAACCTGGCATACCTGCACTCTTCCAAAATTCCACCGGGATCTCGTCAGGTCCGATCACTCTTCCCCTGTGCATCCTGCGAATAGCATCCTTAACCTCATCCACCTTTATATACCTATAATACTCAAAATTGTGACTTCTCTCTAAGTGCTCTAGATCTCCCAATACAATGTTTATGTCCCCTTCTTCATTCAAGAGTTTATGAATGTAAGATTGACATCTCTGTCGAATGAGTGCTTCCTCCACCAGTAGTTTGTCATACTCGTCCTTGATGCACTTAACTTGATCCAGGTCACGGGCCCTCATCTCTCTCACCTTGGCAAGCTTGTATAACTTTTTATCCCTACCTCTAACCTCTAATTCAACATACAAGTGTTCAAAAGCTGTCATTTTTGCCGTCGTAACCGCTAACTTCGCCTCCTTCTTCGACATCTTATACCCTTCCATATTCGTCCGTATTTCTTTCTCGTCTTTACTTTCCACCAACTTCACATACGTCGCCTTCTTGGCCTCCACCTTCTTTTGGACTTCTCCATTCCACCACCAGTCCCCTCGATGTCCACCAAATCTGCCTCTCGAAACTCCTAACACCTCTCTAGCTGCTTCCCTAATGCAACTAGCAGTCCTATCCCACATAGAGTTTGCATCACCACTACTCTCCCACGCCCCATAGTCAACAACTTCTCCCCCATCTCCTATGCACTAGCCGCAATCAAGTTATTCCATTCGATCTATACCTAAAACAAGGGCTTGAGTTCACATAAGTATATTCTATATTACGCCAAATTAGTCTAGATGACCCTAGAACAGTATTTGTTGTTAATTTCTTAGTAACTACTATCCCTAGGAAATGGTAGGAAGCGAAGAGCTAGTTTTGACTAGAAGCTACAACAACTTCATTAATATTTCTAAGCTTGGAGTATGAACATAACGTACTAAGTATCATTTGTCCTTGTACTCAACTTCTTGACAGCTACGAATTGAAAAGAAAATAGAAGTTCTACTATTATTGCTACTTAAAATTCAAATACTTTATGTTTAACAAACTGGGAAAATTCAGTGAAAGTGACTTCAAATCCACCCCATTGTTCTACAAAATGTTAATTATACAATAACTAAGCATCAAGCAAAAAACTCTACGAAAGTTGGTTAAGTTATACATTACCTATGACTCTTTTTATTGTCCTACCAAAATTAGATAAATACCGAACTTAATTTTGAAAAGTAGAAATTCGATAATAGCTACGTTAGAAGAATACAGCGTTTGACTAAATTCACTGTGTAGATTGTGTACTCCGATCCCAAGTATTTTGTGTGTTCTGCAATTAAAAAAAAATCCGTGTAGATCAAATATCTCATAACGGTTCAAACTATATCTTCCAAATAGATGAAAATCTTTCGACACAAATCCATCCTCACCCCTTACCTACTACACTCCATTTGTGAAATCAAAATTATTTACTCATATTTACGTCATACCAACAAAAACAATTATGCTTCAATTAAAAATAAATTAGAATCGATTGTATGAATCTTTACGGATCATATTTTCCGTTTAAACTCAACTAATAAAAGTGAATTATAAATTATATTTATATATATATAATGTTTATTTATGTTTGTTCCTAAAGTATAAAACGGTTCATTTGTTTCTGAATAACTTCTTTCAAAATGGCTTTTGCTTCCTCGATAGTGGTGGAGAACCCCTTCCGAGTGAATTGGCGTAAAAACAAAGTATATTTATGACGTTTTAGTAAAAAAAAAAAATTGCTTAGACTTGTCTCTTGAGATTATAATGACAATCAAATTGTGAGATAATGTCAGCAATACCTAAGAGAAGAATTGCCCTTTAAAATATAGAGAACAATTAATAGTATTATCATATGTGTGTCTATATATATATATATATATATATATATATATATATATATATATATATATATATATATATATATATATATATATTTGATTGCTGACACCACAATTTGATTGTCATTATAATCTCAAGAGACAAGTCTAAGCAAAAAGACTTTAAATTTACCAAAACGTCCTCGGAAACAAGAGGAAATTTATGAAGAAATTAATTAAATGAAAGAGGTAGTAGTAGTAGTAGAATTGAATTGAAATGGGGGAATGAGTTTTAGCCATTCAAGGTGAGCTTCTCTGTCGTAGAAACTTTCATGCAGACTTTTTAGTACTACCTTTTAATGATATCCAATGGTTGTTAGATAGACAGAGCCAATTGGAATTTCCTTTAACTCAATGGTCCTCCATTACCCACCAACCACAAACCCATTCACAAGTAGGGGAAAAGGGAATGAAAAATAATACAAAGAGAACGACCCAACATAAGTGGAGTATCTAAAATGATCAAAGTTACAATTATAACAAATTACTAGTAACCAATTAGTCAAGCCCGTGAATTTCAAATACGGTGTAATTAAAATTCTAAGGGTCGTTTGATTGGAAATAAGTTATCCCAAAATTAATTATTCCTGAAATTAGTTATCACGGAAATTAGTTATTCCACCCTTTCACAGGGATAAAAATAACACTGTAATTCCGAGATAACTAATCATCGGATTAGTTATACCATGATTTTATCCCAACAAAATGTTGGGAGTTTTTACTCTGTTGTACTTTATAATGCAGTACATGAAGTATATTACTATTACAAGTATTCGAAAGGATAAACAAAGATTCAATAATTCAACTAGAAATCTGAAATTACAATTGTTGAACAAGAAAAACTGGAAAATTATTTTTGCAGAGTCGAGTGTGGCACTCTGTCCTTAAGACAATATTGCCCCGTATGTATCCTTTATACGTCCTGGACAATTTGTCTCCCAAGATAAAACAGCAATGGAACAATTGAGCAAAGGAAACTCAAATGCTACCGTGAAGAATATTGAGTAACGAAATGATGCTTGAAGTTGTAGGAAGAAGAGTTGTCTGCTTGTGTATGCTTCTGTATTTTCGTGTATATGTGAGTCTTAGTGTTAGTCCTCAACAATGGTGTAAGGGGGTGTTTATATAGGTGAGGGAGGGATCGAAAAGCGCTTTCATAATACCAAATAATGGCCATTATGGAGGTAGTAAAGTCACCAACATAAATGGTGAAAGACCAACGGATTGGCCATTTATAGGAGGAGTAATTCAGCCAAAATAAATGGTTGAATTGAGTGCTTGGCGTTTCTGCTTTGACTGTCCAAATTCTGACTTAGTGGAAACTTCAGGGACCAAACTGTACATCTTAAAACTTCAGGGACCAAACTGTACATCTGAAAGAATCTGGCCCAAAAAGATAATATCAGAAGACCCTGTGGCCCGTGGCCCGGAACCCGGACGGGACGGGCGGCGGCGCGCGTGTGGTCTTTCCTCGAACCGAAGCGCATCTAGGTCCTCCCTCCTTTAAACACATGGGATACCCCTTGGGGTCCCAAACCCCAAACCAATTTCAAGTCTTATATACACAACAATTCTTTCTTCCTCTACCGATGAGGGAGAATTGAACACAATACCACACTTTTTCATGTTTCAAACACCTCACTTCGTGAACCAATATCTCTTTCATTTCTCAATGAAATTTGACGATTCTTGGCCCTACGGTTATCTACGTACTTAGTAGATCATGCATGTGTGAAGAACCGGATTCTCCAACATACGTAACACTAGTGTTTAAGCCGTTAAAGTTGGTCGATCGCAACTCCCGCCAAAAGCTAATTTCCAACACAAAACATGAGATAAACTCATCTCAAATTTAATCTCGAAATTAATTATATATTATCCCTCATACCAAACAAGCCCTAATTATTTTCAATTAATGTACTTCTAAAGTTTGAAAAATGTCTTGACTTTCATTTTCTTTTTGTAAAAATTTTGGACTACCGAGCTTAGTAATTTGACCAACCAAAAAATTGAAAAAAAAAATTCCCTTTTTTTAATAAAAAAAGTTCAAGAAAATTTTGATACATTTTCCGGAAAAAAAAAAAACGCCCATTAAATCTCCAAAGGGGGAAATGACTTTCCAATTTCTTGGGGTCCTACTTGATTAGAGTCAATATTTATATGAGGTTTGGAACATCCCATATGTTCAGATGACTAATATATAATTTAACTACTAAATAAATATGGACCCATGAAAGTGTGGGTAGGTGATAATTGGTATATAATCACATGAACATTTTTATTTAACCGTTGGGAGGGGTAGATCAGTCATTTAATATGTTATGGTGATCTATACTGGTGTGGCAGTGCCCTAGTGGAGGAGTATGCCCCATGTGTTATAGTTGCACTAGAGAATTCATATAAATTACGCAACTGGCCATACATTCTTATTAATTACTCTTCACTTAATTTTTATTGTAACAATTTACATTTTACTCACAAATATATGTCATATAAATCCCTGCGGACTTTCTTCATTTCTTGTGGCACAATTTTCTTAATCTATCCTAAAAGAAATTATCATTTTTCTATATTTATTCGATCTGATCATCCTCATTTTATTTTTAATGACATATCTTATTAATACCATTTATATAGAAGTTCACATTTTTATGAGAAAAAAGAAAGGTAAAAGCACATAGTCTTAGCATCACTAATCAAATTATTGTAGCAAGGGTGACTTTAGTACCTTACATATATATATATATATATATATAGTTTAAGGAAAGTTACATATTTGGTTGCTTTCCAAAAATAATTACAACCACTAGCTATATATATACAAAAAACATAAATGCACTAGTTATGTGTGTGTGTATACACACATTAATATCAGCTATTATTTTGATAGGCAGCTATACAATGTACGAATCTCTTAGTTTATGTGATAAAAATCTTCTTTTATTTGTCAAATAATGCAACACAAAATGGATCAAAAAAAGTACCATTCTTTATTTGAAGATTGTATTTCACAATTATCGTGCCATGTGGTTTGATGTTCATACTTTTTTGTCGCAGAAGCTACATATTAATGTATATAGGTATATAACATTATTAATTGTCTAAATAATCATTGAATGAGGAGAATAATTGGTGCCATAAAGAGTGGGAAACGTATCTCCAATAATTTTGGTCTAGATGAATGGAAACAAGATTCAATCCTAAGTTTCTTATCTTTAGTTAATCATCTATCTAAGATACTAATCCATTTCTTTAAAGTTAATTGGCATGTCCATAATAAAGTACTCATTGTATTTTATTTTTCTTGTTAACCAATAGGAATATATGTTCAAGAACATATCTTCAACCTCAACCCTCTTAATTCCAACATCTCTACCTTAAGCAATTATTTGAGTTTTCATTAGCTCCGGACTATTAGCTGAAATACTGAAAAGTTTAAGTGTTCGATGTAATCTATATATGTTTTCAATAAGGGAAGTGTTAGTTCGTGAATATATAAGGGGAAAGAAACAAGAGAAAAATACTTTAAAGTAATAAATTTGAACCTCATAAATATTATTGGCGCATTTTTCTTTTGGGAAATATTGCACCCTGTGTCAATGGCTTTTTAAAAATCAACATAATAGACCGAACTGTATCGAACCAATTTTTAGAGTTCTCTTAACAAAATCGTAGATTTTATATAAAGTTATAGTCATATTGAATAATTAGGTAGATTTTTAATCTTATAAAAATAAATTGAAAAAATACCAGAAATCGTACTGAATAAATTTATATGTGAAATATACTTTATATATTAAGTTTTAAAATAATGAAAGATTAAAATTTCTGCTTTGGGCCCGGGTGATGAGAGCAACTTCAAGCCAACATGTAATTAACACCTAAAGTCCCAACTCCAAAGCCTATTATATTTTTCTACTAAAACTAAGTTAGTTCTAACATTTGGAATAGTAACTAATAAGCTACAAGATATCAAACGGTCTTGAGTAGCAAGTTACAAGGTAGATATTTTTCCTCTTGTACGATTTAAATTTATTTTATTAGATATTTAATATTAGTAGACTTAGTTCTTGAGTCTCATGTTGATTGATTTTTTCCCGCTAGTGCAATCTAAATTCTTTATTTTCATCTGAATTTTGTTTTACACTACTGTAAAATAGTAGGATGGATCTCTATTCATGTCGTATTTCATGTTCTCTTGATTCATTATCTTTTAAACGATAACAATGTGTAAAGAATTTTTGCCAATGTCCATACTTCTTTATGCATCATATCGTGTTCTAACTTTTTCTTGTGGCTTTTACATGAGGATTTTAAAAAATATCAAAAATTAAATGAATCATACCGATACCAAAGAAAAAGTGAGATGATGGAACGATTTTGAATAGTCTAATTTTGGATATACAAAATAAAAACCAATAAATTAATATGATATAAACTTTATAAAATAATTGTCTGTACCGTACCATTGACACCCCTACCCCCATGGGCATTCGGCCAAATAAATGGCAAAACATAACACATCTTTTTATTATTTTGTCACGACCCCTTTTAAGAAATCGTGGTGGCATCTACGATATTCCCATCGGTAGGCGAACTATTCCCCGATTATCCAACATAAATAAATATGAAATGCGAAAATAACAAGATACTTACATAAATTGTCTACACGTAACATAAAAGCGGAAATAAGTCTGAATATAGTAATACAACGCCCAAAATTTGGTCAACAATACAAGAGCTCTAAACTGAATACAAAGTTTGATAAAAGAATAACATAAGTCAAATGTCTAGAAATGTTTGAACATGTCTCTCGGATAAATAAAATACAGTAATAAGATAGGAGCATCCAAGGCAATACTGAAAGGGAGCATCCTTACCCAGAATACTGAAAGTCCACTAGCTTAGACTCACCACGAAGTCCTGAACTAGTGGAAGGCGTTGTATCTGCATCCAAAAAGAATGCAGCAAGTGTAGCATGAGTACACAACGTATTCTCGTAAGCATCATAGGCCGGCAACAACAAAAAATATGTAATAGAGATAAATATCAAGTTAATCTGCAAGTGATCCTATACTAAACAATTTCATAAATCATATAAATCACCTTGTTCACATAAGGGTTCACTTAATCAATTAAGACACTTAGTTCATATAAGGGTTCACGAATCATGTAAATCACCACATTTACAGAAGAGTTCAATAACCAATAATCCAAGTATCAGGTAATCAATAACATTGTTTTCTATCATGAAATCATTCAAGTCTCATTAACCATTCCGAACAACTTACCAATCAACAAATAACCAATGAAATAATATGAGTATGATATGAATGCAATACACATGCCAGGTACCTTTCATCTCCAGTATAGATGCGTTCAAATTCTATCAATTGTACACTCATAGAGGACCCGCGAAGTCCATATACTCATCCGAAAATTCTCAACGGATCTCAGCTCTTGGCTGTAATATCATATGTTGCCAGCTTGCAACCTGGTCCTCCTCGTATCATCATCATCTTAGTGTTTCCAACCATTTTATAGAACAACTTACCTTTTCGATTTTATTGGACTCACAACATTTCCATACCACTGCATTTCAATATCACCATAACCATGAGTGTATGAATGCAAATGACAATTCAAGGCGAGTAATCAGAATGTATGAGATGCAATCAAGAATAGAGATGAATATCACATGCTTTCAGAAAGTCATTAACACATAATTCATGTAATTTAGGATATCATATCGAAAGCTATGTGATGAATAAACCCACAATATCAAGTATGGCGACGAGCCAACATAATGCTGACAAGCCCAAACCACAGCAGTTAAAATCAACTTAAGGCTGAATTCCCAAATCACCCATCATCACAGTTCAACAACACTACCTACCGAGCGTTCATCACAACCGCTAAGGTGGGACCCTCAAACACATCAAATACCCCTCAACATTTATAACTACTACGTACTTCTATTGAAGTCTACAAAGCCTACCTCAAAGCCAAGCATGAGCCACAAACGGTCAACCCTCTACGCACGTCTTGCCCTTTCGAAGCGCCTCGTAGTAATAATAGTCTATATACATAGATCATATGTTAATAATTAAGCTAATACACATAAAATGACTTAGTTCTTAATCAAACTAAAAGATACCTACAACTAACCCCGGACCCACGGTGCCAAAATATGAACTTTATTACCCAAATAATATAATTACATACTAAGTAGCCATATCCTTAAGTTAATTAAAAAAACTAACCCCAATTAAACCCTCAATTGCAAAATTTAACCAAAAGCCTCAATTCTAAACCCTAGAATTTCCACCAAATTGAAAAGGATTTCCATGATCAAATTAAACCTTACAACATGTAGATAGGAACACGGCCCAACCAATTCCCAAAAAATATAAATTTGTATCATCTAACATTAAGCAATACTAATTCAAAATATCAAGATAATCTAAATCATATTACACCCTTAAATCAAGATTTCATCCCCTCTTATTCTATCACTAAGAGAACTCATTTTCCTAATCTATACAAATATTAGGGACCTTAAAATATGAAACATAATAAAAAAGGATGAAGAATTTACCTCTAATGAAGAACTCAAGCACAAACTTCAAAATTTCCCTCTTAACCAGTTCTAATTTCGAGATTTAATATTTTGAAAAAGTGAATCATTTTAGGCATTTAAGAAACTGACTGAAACAGCGATCCCGCACCCGCGGAATCGATCACGCACCCGCGGAATCGATCACGCAGGGGAGACCTTGCCGCAGAGGAGAAAGGTCACTCGGGCAGAAACACTAAACTTTCCGCATAGACACTATGGCGGAAGGAGCTCCGCAGAGGCGTCATCGCCTATGCGAGAAAGTCTCTGCAGGGGCGAAAACCTCACAGACACTCAGGGCCCACATCTGGAGCCAACCTTCGTAGAGATGGGCATGCAGAAGCGGCCCAATAGCCGCTGGTGCGCACACCAGAACCAACAACTAGAGAATTTATCCAATCTTCCACCCGAAACACCCTTGGGATCCCCCGGATACAAACCAAATATGTTATCCAAGGGTAAACAGTGCTACTAATTCGCTCACGCGCTCGGATTTCTCATTTAGCCGAGCTAAGACATACTTTTCTAAAGAATCGCCCAAAATATTCAGATATCACAATTTCACAAATAAAGCTACAAAGTACATCTGATTACCTCGGGAAGCAAACCAATGGATTGACTAAATCATAAATGACCCTCCGGAACTACCGAAAGCGATGAAACCCGGAAATGAACCCATATACTCAAAAGTCATCTTTGAGTCAAACTAATCAACTCTAAGATTCCTATTTTGGATTTTCATGCGAAAATCATGTAAATGAACCTCGAGATCCATGCCACCCATCCCCGTGCATCACAAACCCCACATAAAATCTACAAAAATAGTAATTTAATCAAATAAGAATCTTTGTCTAAAAATAACTGAATGAGTCATTACATATTTGCAGGTTTTAACCTAATTTGGTATTACTTGTAGAACTTTGGTAAAATTTATTCAAGTGCGAAAAAAGCACCTATTCCTTACCCATTTCCTGCTTTATCCTCTCTTTTCTTCTCATTAATGAAATTTGTGTTATTAAAACTATGTTCGAAGTAGTACTTTTGATAAAACAGTTTATGTTTTTATAACCAGAAAATAGAGAAAATGTTTGAACAAAAATGTAGAAGAAGCGGAAAATTATTCAAGCCCACGATTTTCTTTTATGACCTTGGAATTTTAACCCCCTCACTATTGTCAAGGTAGTTAGATTAATTTCTCACCAGATAGAACGGAAAATGTTACCGTAATAGAGGCAATGCAAATTACAAAACTAGGGCTAACTCAAATGTTGAACAATTCACACACTGTACACTTATGTTTTCTTTTGAAAAAAATTATGCAAAAATGCAGTGAGAGTATTTTAGAATTTCGGTAGTGGAAAAACGAAGCCAAGCCTCTAATTTTATACCCAATAGACAATAGTTGGAGAACTAACTGGTCTAATGATACATGTTCGTGAAGAATGTGTCTACTCGGCAGAAATCATTTGGTCTCGAATGCCAAATTCGAAAATGACAATTGAAAAGATACTGTGAACTATCAATCAGATCATTTGACCAAATCTCAAGTCACAATTGAGTCAATCGAGCGAGCGACGACGACACGAGGCTTGCTCTCTTGTCAACTCTTTAAAAGCTAGAAAAAGTGCTTCAATATATTAGCACAATAATCTTCCTCTTTCATGTCCAATGAGGGACAAACTTCATTTGTAAGAAAAAATATTTCAAATATTTTATTTTTCTTCATTTTTTTTCCTCTATTTTTCATTCACACCTCAACTAAAAATCCAACAATCTCCCACAGAAATGGGAAATGTCTATATGATGAAAATATGCCTGGCAATTATGTGATTCGCAAGTAAATATTAGTTGTGTTTGAATAAGTAAAAAAAAAATTAACTTTGCAGTGAACATATATCGAATATACTCGATCAATCGGTAGATTTGATATCTTTGAACCATTGAACCTTGGAGTATGCCTAAATAATATAAGTCACACAATTAACCTGTGATTGTCTTTGATTTTCATTTTTGTATTCGTTTCAGTCAGGAACATCGTTTAATTTCACAAGTGTTTAAAGAATTTACCTTACGACATTATCCTTGAAGCAACTAATACTTCACACTACATAGGTGATTCCTAAACGAGTAATCTTTTATCTACACTATTTGACAATTTCATATCAAACTTAAAAATTATTAAAAATCATTAACGTTTTATCCTTATTACTGAACATTGACACATAATAAGAATGGACTAAAATTTTATTTTGACAATGTTGAATTGTCATCAATGACTTTGTTTAATCTTGTTGAAGCTAGATCTTTGAATCTCCAGTATTCTAGGTAGAGTTACCGCCATGATGACTTGTCCTTGGCCAAAGTCTCATTCTCTTCGATGATCTCTCAAACGCCTCTCTATTTAGGCCTTTTGTGAATGAACCTGACGCATTATCCTTTGACTTTATGTAATCAATTGTGATAATTCTACTAAAGAATAATTGTCTAACAATATTATGTCTTCATCGTATATGATGAGATTTTTTTGTTATACATAAAGCTCTCATCCTTTCATACTGTCTCTTGACTATCACAATGTATATATATATATAAGTGTCAACAGTTTGGGCTAAAATGAAATGTCTTTTATGAAATTATGGATTCATTCAACAACTGGCCTTGTCTGATGCTATGAAATCAGACTCCATTGTAGAGCGAGAGATGCATGTCTATTTGGATGTTTTTCAAGACAATGCTCCTCCACCAATGATAAAAATATATCCACTTGTGAATTTAATTTTGGTTGGTCTGGTGATCGAATTTGCATCCCTATACCCCTTAACAATCGTGTGGTACATATTGTAGTGCAAAGCACCGGTTAGAAAATAGGATATATTGCAGACTGATGACAACGACATCATTATATCAATACCCGTGGATGGTTGACATCAGTTGTGGCTACAAATTTTCAATAATATATATATATATGTTTTATCATTCCACTTCTTGTAAGTCTATTTCTTCAATACCCAACTAATAGCACATTCACCAACGTGAAAATCCATCTTACTGAAATTTTTATCATTATCATTAGTTGATTCTTTGCTTTATAGACTAATAAACTTATATGTCCAATAAATTGTTGTCTTTACAAAGAGTTGTCTTTCACAAACACATTTTATCATGAAAAGTCACAATCTTTCAAGTGACATCCGATTATGAAAGAACATAACATTATATTTCAAGTGACATCCTTTCACGAAATTAAAGAACAATAAGCAAATAATTTTTCTCTTCCTATCTAGTGAGGGACAAAATTTCTTTGTAAAAGGAAGCATTCCAAATATTCCATTTCTATTTGATTCTTTTTCCTTTATTTCTCATTCACACCTCAGCTAAAGATCCAACAATTTGATGGGTATTACTTGTGTGTGCTAAAATTCGAAGTTCCCTATTGATTTAAGTAGTTTCGAATTGAAAACTTTCAACTATATTAATTTGAGTTCTTGAAGGTAGAAATAGTGACAAAAATTTAAAGTAGTAATATTATATTAAAAAGTATGGTGGGTAAAGTGTTTGAATTGAGAATCAAGATTTCCTACTAATTTATAAGTTTGAAGTAAAAAAATAAATTATGAAAGCTTCTTCTTCATTCTCCTCATCATCAACCTTCTCACGTCCTTTTTCTTCTTCTTCTTTGGAACTCAATTGAATTAAAGAATTTTTCCCTACTGCTTCTCCTTCTTATTTGATACTTAATTGCTGTTTGTGAGTAAAGCTATTAATTAGGTATTAGCGATGGGTTGGTGCTCTAATGATGGCTGAATGGTGGAGCTATGGTGATTTTTAGTGGAGAGATGACGGTGTTCTGGATTTTGAAGGGAGGAAGGAGATGTATTTATATTTAGGTATATCTCGCTGTATATCCCATGTATATTCTTGTATACTTGTTTGGGATATACATACGTGATATGCAATGTCAGTGAATTTTTCAGGTCGATTTCAATTTGAGTTTTACTCTATGTCAGTCCAAATCACCTTCAGTCTTTCTAAATTTTGTGTCTAGCTTCGTCCAAGCGTTTCCAATGAATTCCAACCACAACCTATTAAAAATTAACTAAAAATTCTAGTTTCAAATTAGTCTTTAATAGTGGTGTTAATGAGTGAAAATAATGTAGAAGATGACAGTGGTGATGAGAGAGGATGGGAATAGCGGTGTTCGAAAGATGTGGTGCAGGAAGGTAGTAATTTCTGTTAGTAATCTGTATTCCAAAAAAAAATCAGTAAATAATAAACACTGAAAATAAACAAAATCAGTGTTGAAAAAATAAGAATAATTTTTTCAGAATATAATCGAGCACACTTAGTTCAAAATGTGTCCTTAAGGAAATTATTCCCCTCACAGTACTCGAGGTTGATGGAATATCCCCTCCCAGGATAGAACGATTATCTTACCAGAATAGTAGTACTCCAAACTCTGGTAGCGGCAAACCACTCAACAGTAGTATATCACACAGAATTGATTCGTGCAGAAGAAGAAGAAGATTTTGTAGTTCAGAAAATTAGTAAGTAAAATTCTGAAGAATCAAATGAATTTATAGCCATGGAAGTGTTGTTTCTGAAGGTTTGCAACCATACGAACAATCACTAAAGCGGTGGGAAATTTAAATGTGGGAAAGAAATCGGATCGCGGGTCAGAAGCGGATCCGGAGGGTCGTGGTCGGGGTCACTAAATTAAAATTAAAGAAAATTTGGTCCAAAAGATTATCAATCAATCGGATCATTTGACCAAATCCAAATCAGAATAATCAGAATCGAATCAGAATCCAATCAGAATCAATCAATCAGAATCCGAATCGAATCAGAATCAAGCCGAATCGAATCGAAGCCGAGCCGAGCCGGCGGCCGAGCGAAGCCGAGCCAGGCGGCGGCGACGACGGCGAGGGTCCTTGCCCCCTCAACCCTTTTACTGACAAGAAGGAGTAATTCTACTTTTAAGTAGAAGAACTTTTCTTTCCACTACCGATGTGGGACAACTCCCACTTTTCTTTCCACTACCGATATGGGACAACTCCCTCCATTTCCCATTCAATCTATCATTTAATCCCAACAATCCCCCACATGAATGGGGAATGGCTATAAGATAAAGGAATGCGCTGACAAGTGTGATATACAAGCGATAATTGACTGCATCTGGATAAGTAGGTTTCCCTTTGAACTTTCCGTAGTGAACTTATATCGGATATACTCGATCAATCGGTAGATTTGATATCTTTGAACCGTCGAACTTTGTTGTATACCTAGACAACATAAGTCACACAATCAACCCTCAACCGTTTATGGTTCTCACGGTTGTGTTCGTTTCAGCCATGAACACCTCCTGGTTTCACGAGTGTGTAGAGAATAGGCCTTTACTGTCATTCCCTGTTAAAGCGGCTTACACTTAACACTCACATAGGTGATTTCTAAATATGTGGTCCTATATCCACATTATCTGGTCATACACTGCCAGATTTAGATAATCATTAAAGAACATTAATGTTTTATTAACTCATTAACAAGCCATAAGGTTTTATCCTTATTTCTGAACATTGTCTTCATCCGAAAATGGGTTGAGTTATTTGACAATGTTGAACCGTCAGTCACAACTTTGTTTGATCTCCTTGAACCTAGCTCTTGGGATCTCCAATCTACCAGGTAGAGTTACCGCCATGATGACTTGTCCTCAGCCTTAACCCCATTCCCATTGATGATCTACTAACTCCCTCTCTAGATAAGCATTTTGTAAGCGGATCCGCCACGTTATCTCTTGACTTTACATAGTCAATCGTGATAACGCCACTAGAGAGGAGTTGTCTAACGGTATTGTGTCTTCGTCGTATGTGACGAGATTTTCCGTTATACATTAATCTCCCTGCCCTACCTATTGCTGCTTGACTGTCACAATGTATACATATAGGAGCCAAAGGTTTGGGCCAGAATGGAATATCTTCTAAGAAATGCCGGAGCCATTCAGCTTCTTCACCGGCCTTGTCTAAAGCTATAAATTCAGATTCCATTGTAGAGCGGGCGATGCATGTCTGTTTTGATGATTTTCAAGACACTGATCCACCCCCAATTGTGAAAACATAACCACTTGTGGATTTAACTTCAAATGACCCGGTGATCCAATTTGCATCACTATATCCTTCGATCACGGCGGGATATTTGTTATAATGCAAAGCATAGTCTTGGGTGTGTTTTAAATACCCCAAGACTCGTTTCATTGCCATCCAATGAGTTTGATTAGGATTACTCGTGAATCGACTCAGCTTGCTTATAGCACATGTTATATCTGGTCGTGTACAATTCATAATATACATCAAACTTCCCAAAACTCGTGCATATTCCAATTGTGAGTCACTTTCACCTTTATTCTTTTGAAGTGCAAAACTTACATCAATTGGAGTTTTTACAACATTGAAATTTAAATACTTAAACTTGTCAAGTACTCTTTCAATATAATGAGACTGCGATAATGCTAGACCTTGTGGAGTTTTATGAATTCTGATGCCTAAGATCAAATCAGCAACTCCTAAGTCTTTCATATCAAATTTGCTAGCCAGCATACGCTTGTAGCATTTATATTGGTAATATCTCTACTCATTATCAACATGTCATCAACATATAAACAAACAATGACTTCATGATTTGGAGTATTTTTAATGTAAACACATTTGTCACACTCATTAATCTTAAATCCATTTGCCAACATTGTTTGGTCAAATTTCGCATGTCATTGTTTGGGTGCTTGTTTAAGTCCATAAAGTGACTTAACAAGTTTGCACACTTTCCTTTCTTTACCAGGAACCACAAAGCCCTCAGGTTGTTCCATGTAAATTTCTTCCTCCAATTCTCCATTTAAGAAAGCTGTCTTGACATCCATTTGATGGATTTCAAGACCATGTCTGACGCCACTTCTACTAACACCCGAATAGATGTTATTCTTGTTACCAAGTAGTATGTGTCAAAGTAATCAAGGCCTTCTTTTTGTCTATAACCTTTGACCACAAGTCTTGCCTTATATTTGTCAATAGTGTCATCAACTTTCATTTTCCTTTTAAAAATCCATTTTGATCCTAAAGGTTTATTTTCAGGAGGAATATCAACCAATTCCCATGTATGGTTGTTCAAAATTGATTCAATCTCACTATTGACTGCCTCTTTCTAAAATGCTGAATCAGAAGAAGACATCGCTGCTTTAAATGTTTGAGGCTCATTTTCAAGCAAGAATGTCATAAAATCTGGTCCAAAGAAAGTAGATGTCCTTTGACGTTTGCTACGCCTTGCATCCGCTTTACTTGGTGTATTTTCCTTTGGTTCTTCTCGCGGTCGTTTAGATCTTTCACTTGACGACTCACGTTCAGTTTTATACGGATAAATATTTTCAAAGAATTCAGCATTATCTGATTCAATTACCGTATTTACATGAATTTCGGGATTGTCCGATTTGTGAACCAAAAACCGACAAGCTTTGCTGTTTGTAGCATAACCAATAAAAATACAATCCACGGTTTTTGGTCCGATTTTTACCCTTTTGGGCAAAGGAACTTGGACCTTTGCTAAAGACCCCCACACTTTGAAATATTTCAAGTTGGATTTTCTTCCTTTCCATAGTTCATATGAAATAGATTGTGTTTTGCTGTGGGGCACCCTGTTGAGTATTCGGTTAGCTATAAGGATAGCTTCCCCCCCACAAGTTTTGCGGTAAACTGGAACTTATTAGTAAGGCATTCATCATTTCCTTTAATGTTCGGTTTTTCCTTTCCGCAATTCCATTTGATTGTGGTGTGTAAGGGGCAGTAGTTTGATGAATAATTCCATATTCTAAACATATCTCTGCAAAATGAGATTCGTACTCTCCTCCCCTATCACTTCTAATCATTTTTATCTTTTTATTCAATTGATTTTCCACTTCATTTTTGTATTGCTTAAATGCATCAATTGCTTCATCCTTACTATTAAGCAAATACACATAACAATATCGAGTGCAATCGTCAATAAAAGTTATAAAATACTTTTTCCCACCGCGAGATGGTATTGACTTCATATCACATATATCTGTGTGAATTAAGTCTAAAGGATTTGAATTCCTATCAATAGACTTATATGGATGTTTAACAAATTTAGATTCGACATGATTTCACATTTAGATTTATTACACTCGAATTTAGGAAATACTTCTAAATTAATCAATTTCCATGAGTTTTGTAGTTGACATGTCCTAAACGAACATGCCATAAATTATTTGACTCCAATAAGTAAGACGAAACTGAATTCTTATTAATCATCAACAACCATTACATTGAGTTTGAAAAGGCCCTCGGTGAGGTAGCCCTTTCCTATGAACAAATCATTCTTACTTATTACAATTTTCTCTAACCAACACACATTTAAACCCGTTTTTGACGAGTAGTCCTAATGAAACTAAATTCTTCCGAATTGTTGGAACTTGCATAACATTGTTGAGAGTCGAGGACCTTGCCTAAGTCATCTTGAAGTATCTTCCCATATCCTTCAACCTTGGTTGTTGCGGTATTTCCATAAACAAGACCTCTTCGGGTCCAAGTGGAGCATAGGTTGCAAATGCTTCTTTTGTAGCGCAAACATGTCGAGTGGCACCGTAATCAAGCCACCACTCCTTTGGGTTTCCAACCAAATTGCACTCAGATAGCATTGCACACAGATCATCCATATCATCATTCTTTTCCACCATATTGGCTTGTCCTTTTCCCTTGTTCTTTTCGAGACGACAATCTAGGGCTTTGTGACCGCCTTTCCCACAATTAAAGCGGTTGCCCTTGAACTTTTTCTTGTTGGAATCCTTCTTCTTTCCGTAAGGCCTCTTCCTTTTCTTGTTCTTTTTGAGCAACATCTTCAACGATGTTTGCCCCTTCAATTGGTGAAGTCTTACGGTACCTCTTCTCGGCCGGTTTTGTTATCTTCCCGATCTTGAGACGAATCACAAGATCTTCCAACTTCATTTCCTTTCTTTTGTGCTTAAGATAATTCTTGAAATCTTTCCATGGGGACGGCAACTTCTCAATCATTGCATCCACTTGAACGCTTCATTTACTACCATACCTTCAAAGAATAAGGTCATGGAAGATAAGTTGAAGCTCTTGAACTTGGGTTCCAACGGTTTTTCCATCCACCATTTTGTAGTCTAGGAATTTGGCAACCACAAACTTCTTCAAGCAAGCATCTTCGCTTTGTACTTCTTTTCAAGTGCACTCCATAGTTCTTTGGAAGTCTCTTGCACCGTAGACGTTGTACAAGTCATCTTCTAAGGCACTCAAAATGTAGCCTTTGCACAAAAAGTCAACCTGTTTCAAGCCTCGGTAACCATGAACTTTTGATTGTCGGGCATGTCGGCGGCGAACGCAGGAGGTCCTCATTGGTGAACTTTTGCATACCAAGGGTGGTAAGCCAAAGAACATTCTTTGTCGCCATCCTTTAAAGTTGGCACCGTGAACTTCGCAGTTTCTCAGCGGTGCACAATGATGCAGTCGTAGGAGTAATCACGGTGCGATAATTGCAGAGGTAGTTCCAGTCTCAATTGCCATTAGTCGCTTGTCATCACAAATCGACAAAGCTGCTTTAGTTAATAAAACCGTAATAGCAATTCAATCACAGGACTTAAACGATGAAGATTTTATTTCTTCAAATTGCGGTATAATTATGAAACTTTAGTATTCCAACGAAGTTTTTATATCTTCGAGTCGAATACTAATATTCATATGGAGTAGAAAATTGCACAAGTTTTAATCTCCAAACTGTAATACAACAACGATGAAGTTTTTATGTTCTTCAAATCCTTGTACAAGTATGAACTTTAATATTCCAACGAAGCTTGTATGTCTTCAAGTCAGAATATGAAATTTCACACGGAGTAGAAAACCACACGAGATTTAGTCTCCAAAACAAAAGACAGATTAATCAAAAAATATAATTTCCTTAAGATTGTTAGTAATCTGTATTCCAAAAAAACGAGTAAATAATAAACACTGAAAATAAAGAAAATCAGTGTTGAAAAAATAAGAATAATTTTTTCAATATAATCGAGCCCACTTAGTTCAAAGTGTGTCCTTAAGGAAATTATTCCCCTCACGATTACTGAGGTTGATGGAATATCCTCCCAGGATAGAACGATTATCTTACCAGAATAGTAGTACTCCAAACTCTGGTAGCGGCGAACCACTCAACAGTAGTATATCACACAGAATTGATTCGTGCAGAAGAAGAAGAAGATTTTGTAGTTCAGAAAATTAGTAAGTAAAATTCTGAAGAATCAAATGAATTTATAGTCATGGAAGTACTGTTTCTGAAGGTTTGCAACCCTTCTGAACAATCACTAAAACTGGTGGGAAATTTAAATGTGGGAAAGAAACCGGGTCGTGGGTCAGAAGCGGATCCGGCCGGATCGCGGGTCAGGGTCACTAACGGGTAGGATTGGATAAGTTAATTAATTTAATTAAATAATCAGATCATTTGACCAAATCCAAATCCAAATCCGAATCCGAATCTGAATCCGGAGCCGGAGCCGAGCCGAGCAGAGCCGAGCCGAAGCCGAGCCGAGCCGAGCGAGCGACGACGACGGCGCGAGGGGTCCTTGCCCCCTCAACCCTTTTACTGACAAGAAGGAGTAATTCTACTTATAAGTAGAAAAACTTCTCTTTCCACTACCGATGTGTGACAACTCCCACTTTCTTTCCACTACCGATGTGGGACAACTCCCACTTTTCTTTCCACTACCGATGTGGGACAAATGATTATTTTATAGAGCAAGAGGGAACTCCCTCCATTTTCCATTCAATCTATCATTTAATCCCAACAATTTCTTGATAGCTTTTGTAGTGACACAGTGTGGAAGTAGTTTTCTTACCTGTCATTGACAATTGTTCTTGACTATCGGGTAAATAATGAATTTTGGGTGTAACTCAACCGCCAATTCAGTTCGATTTTTTCAGTTCAACGAGTTTTATGTCCACCCCTACATATTTCAACTGCAGTGCCCATTAAGGACCAAAAATTTTATCATTTTCATAATTCTAATGTGAAATCTTTAATAAAGGAAAATATTTCATCAATCTCACTACATTCCTAAATAATCTGATTTAGCGATAACAGTGAGCACCCCTCTACTTAGTTGTTTGCGAGGAAAGACACGAAAACCTAATAGGATATGACGCAAAAAGGTAATTGAATTATCCTCAAATATGAAAGAAAACAACAAAATAAATTACTATATTATAGTTGCTACTTGCTTACAAGTAAAACTAATGATAAATACTAAAATTAGAATTAAATAATAATTGGCATAAAAAAAAAGAATAACGCAAACAGAGTATGACAGGTTGAGTAAAGAATCAGGAGGGGCATTTTAGTCCTTTAAAGTAATTTTATTATGTGGGGCCACCCAAACTAGCAATCCAAATTGGACGGCGTTTGAGAGGAGATCTTGCTGGTTGGCACCCCAATGCATCAATGCTAATGACAGATAAATCATAGGTAATAAGAAGAAGAAGAATACAACAAACAATAATAACCGGTGAAATCTCTCGATATGGGGTCTAGAAAGAGTAAAGTGTACGCATATTTTATTTCTATCTTGATAGATAGAGCACTGTTTTCTTAAATTATCTTAAATTATCTATCATTTTTTTCACACATTACTTAAAAACATAAATAATGAGGGATTTTTAATTATTTTATCCTTCGTTAGGTTTGAACAATCATAATATCACTATATAATTAAGGTGTTTGAAATCTTCAAGAACAAATATCACAAAGAGTAAAATGAAAAAAAAATAATTAATTTTAGCTTAATCGTTTAAAATAAAAAATAATTTGAGATAACTATTTTTAGAAAGCGTTATTGATAATTTGAAACAGAGGAAGTACACACTTACCATTTATGTAGACTTATATAACCATTTATTAAGAGGAAAAAAGAAAATTTAAAAATTGAGTCTTCCTGTTTGTACTTTTATTTTGGTGTCAGTTTGTAAATTAAAAAAAAATCAAAAAATATTCTATTAAATACTTTACTAAAAAAGAATACTTCATTTAATTCAACGATAACTCTTTTCTCTCTCCCCCATATTTAACTATTTATAGGAATAATAATGGCCTGTCTTTAAATAAGGAAAATAAAATAAAGTCAGAGAATAGGCAATAGCTGGGGGTGTGTCTAGTATATAAAGGCCTCATTATGCCCTCACTTTTCTTAACCAATACACACACACAGGCAAAATTAAACCTGTGTTAAGCCCTTTCCGAGGTTCTAATCCCCCAAATCTCCATTTTATTTGGAAAAAATCCAGAAAATTCTAGTGTTCAATGAATCGAATCAATATTCGTACTGACTGAAATCAATTCATCAATCGTTCTTTTTTTGTGGTTGTTTTTTTGGTGGAGTAGAGATGGCTAAAGCTATCAGCCTTGAAGAGATAAAAAATGAGACTGTTGATCTGGTGAGCCTTTTTTCTCTTCATTTCCAATACTTTCGTATTTTTATTTTTGGTTTTTGTGTTTTTTTTTCATTTTTATTTAATTTGGTTATGAATATTGCTAGAGATCTCAATTTTCCATGTAAAAGGAGAAAAAAATCGAGGAAATCTCGAATTTTCATTTTCTTCGTTTATTTCCTTTTGCCGTTTATCTAATTTCGGTGTAATTACAGTACTGTTCTAGTTTGAGTTCTTTGAATTATTTTCCTTTTAATTTAAATACAAATTGAATTTGATGAGAAATGAGATGCTTTGCTTTCCAGAATAGCAAAGCAGGCTTGTTTTACTTTTTTCACTTTTCAAGCAAATAAGTTTTAACTGAAGTAACCATTATTCTATTGATTTGTTATTTTCATAAAATTTGCTGATTTTATATATATATTCTTAATAAATTTCTAGTTTATACAGAGTATATAAGTGTTTGTCTTTTTGTGTGTATTTTCTATACGTATATATACATATGTGTGTGCATATGTTTACAGGTACATATGTACACTGTGTTTTTTTTTTGAATAATGATAGTGTCCAAATCAAATAATGCTAATTGTCGAATATTAATTTATGTTAAGTCACTTATCATAGAACTAATTTTTGGCCTGAATGTTTTTGCTCTTATTTTTATACTTTTTTTATAAGAACAAATTTGGTTCATTCTGAATTTGTCTAGATTGAATATAGATAGTTGAAGTTTAAATGAGGGAGTATACATTATTTAGTTTTTGTGTATATGAGAGGTTATACAAGATCTGTCATCATAATGTTTTTCTCAAGTTATGACATACATGTTCACATGCTCATACATATAAAATTAAAAGAAAAATACAAAAAGATATTAGATATTTAAGGGTATGCGAGAAGATTCTTTTGCCTTTTCCCTTCTTTATTAATTATGTTCACAAAAAGGTTGTTATTCCTTCAATTTTCTTTCACGTGTTTGTTGGTTAGCATGATATGTCACAGCACGATAAAGACAGAAATATAGTCTCGGTCATAGCTGGATTACAAAGGAAGATAACTTAAAGAGGCTTGCAGTGTGGGCTCTCTTATGGATAGTACCTTATAGTTGATATCAGTTGCTCTGTTCTCAAATCCTGGTCATTCATTCACATCGCGTGATTTACTGGTAGTAGTGCTGAGGTACCGATATTACTATCTTTAGGAATAGTGTAAGCGAGAAGCTGTATATAAAAAAAAGAAAAAAAATAAAGACAGAAATATAAACAAGAAATAATAAATACACAATTACCCTTATATCCCCAATAGGAGAAATCAGATTAGTTTTTATGTCCCCAAAAAGTCAAATGAATTTTAGCATCTGATTCTACATTTCCTTTTTCCTCACAGTATGTCGACCAATCATTATCATTTCTGTTAGTGGAACACTTTTGCAAGTAATAATAGGAGAAAATAAATTTTAATACCACTTTCTCAATTCATGAACCTAAAATGATGGGAAATTATTTCGAACTTGTAACAATTATATGTTTTGAAAATCCTCAATTGTTGACTCTGATGTTTTTTTTCAGTATTTTATATGTACTTAGGTCAATTCAATTGAAATCATAAAAGAGAACTACAAATAAAAAAAGACTTAGTTTTTTGCACTTTAAGTATAATTAAAAAATATTAGGTATGAATAAGGAATATTGTTTTCTGGCACTAAGAGTGTGGTATAGTTATCAATAAAACTATCACAAAAAGATGTGTCGTCGTAGGTTTTGAGTTCGAACTCTGGATATGAAAAAATTCTTAACAGGAACCTTCTCATGAATAGGTCATACGTTGTTCGAATTTGAATGTAGTCGGACTCTAGTGCGAGTATACACTGGGTGGGACCCAAAAAATAGTTATCAATAAAACTGAAATATACAGAATTTCTTATGTAACTAAGGTAAACGAAAAAAAAATATTTATTTATTTATTTGGTAAGTAAAAATATTTATTTAATACTTATTATTTTTTATTAAAGGGGAGGGGGATTTTCTAAATGTAGTTTACAGGTTAAATCATGTCTTCTAGTGAAAGTTTGAGTCTGATTAATATTCGAGGGAATTTCTTTTGTACTTTTTTCCGTGGTACCCTGCACTTGGTAAGGATAGTTCTAATTTGGGAATTTCAACCTTATTAACGGCTCTGACTTATTCTCATTTCTCTTTTTCACATTTTCCATATATTCTGACTTACCTTTTTCCTTAAATAATGGGGCTGCCTATTGATTACTGACACCTTTCCTTGGATTCCGCAAATTCCATTAATAAAACAAAATTAAATATATTAACCCCTCAATTTGTCGAAATTTCAAAGATCCACCCCCCTTCCCCCCCCCCCCCCCAAATTAGAGTAGGCGGAAACAACGGTTGTGGGTCCAGATGGGAGCGCGTGAAATACACGCGAAGATGCTCCATGTGAATGGCGCGTTGACCATTATCCCTTCATTGTTGTGCTTCTGTGATTGGTTGTCAATTTCAAGGACATTGTCTGAGGGTTTAGAAACTCCACTTTCTGGGGTTCACCTATTTATGGGACCAACAAAAGTGGGAAGTCAACTTAAATGACTCACACATCTATATGACTTTTTGGTTTATTCATGTGAATTACAGGTATGGAAAAAGATGCTTATCAATCAATTAGAAAATGAAATAAAAAATATCAATCCACTGAATCTACACAATAATATAAATATATTATTAATACCCACTTAACTAATGACATTGTGTTCTTAAGGTTAATGATGATAATGGTGTTGCTTATGTGTAGTCTTTATGGAAGTGATTAGACCTGTGACCTTTTGTTTTCATTTACACTTCGTTTTCCTATTTTATAAAGATGGAACCTTTGACTTTTTTTTTGGAACATCAAACACTAAAATACAACTACAACAACAACAACATACCCGGTGTATTCCCCACAAGTATCCTCTGGGGAGGATACGCAAACCTTACCCCTATCACGTGGAGATATCAAACACTAAAATCTGGATGGAATAAGAATACACAAAATTAGGTCACATCATCAAATGGACGTAGTTTATGGACTTGTTCAAGTACATGAGTTTCAATAATTTTCTATGATGTGTTTTAGACCACTCTGCTTAATTCAGCTTAACTTTCAAAATTAAGCTACTGATGAAGTTGTCTAGCTCAAGTTGTTACACAAAGTGAGTGAAATAGTTATAACATATGTGGCCTTTTACATTTTATGGATTGAACTGAAAATCTGGACTAGTTTTTAGTAATTGTGGTGCAAAAACAATTTGAAGATGAATGAGTAGGCTAATTTTGCAATTCGCCTGTTGAAATTGCAGGAGAAAATCCCCATTGAAGAAGTGTTTGAACAACTGAAATGTACCCGGGAGGGTCTGAGTTCGGACGAAGGAGCCAACAGGCTTCAAATATTTGGACCCAACAAGTTGGAAGAGAAAAAGGAAAGCAAAGTACTCAAGTTCCTTGGGTTTATGTGGAATCCTCTCTCATGGGTCATGGAAGCTGCCGCTATCATGGCAATTGCACTGGCTAATGGAGATGGAAAGCCGCCAGATTGGCAAGACTTTGTTGGTATTGTTTGCTTGCTGGTGATCAATTCAACTATCAGTTTTATTGAAGAAAACAATGCTGGAAATGCTGCTGCTGCTCTTATGGCTGGACTTGCTCCCAAAACCAAGGTATCAATCTCACTGAATATTCATGAGCTTATCCAATTGCTCTTTCGATGAATACTAAAATACCTGTTTGACCACAGGTGCTTAGAGATGGGCGCTGGAGTGAACAGGAAGCCGCTATTCTGGTGCCAGGGGATATTATAAGTGTCAAATTGGGAGACATCGTTCCTGCTGATGCTCGCCTTCTTGAAGGCGACCCTTTAAAGATTGATCAATCTGCCCTTACAGGAGAATCTCTTCCTGTGACAAAGAATCCTGGAGACGAAGTTTTCTCTGGATCAACCTGCAAACAAGGTGAACTTGAAGCTGTAGTTATTGCCACTGGAGTTCACACTTTCTTCGGCAAGGCTGCACATCTTGTTGACAGCACCAACAATGTCGGGCATTTCCAGAAAGTGCTAACTGCCATCGGAAACTTCTGTATCTGTTCTATTGCTATTGGTATGCTGGTTGAGATCATTGTCATGTACCCAATTCAGCACAGGAAGTACAGGGATGGAATTGACAATCTCTTGGTGCTCCTTATTGGAGGCATTCCCATTGCTATGCCAACTGTGTTGTCAGTCACTATGGCTATTGGATCCCACAGGCTCTCCCAGCAGGGTGCCATCACCAAGAGAATGACTGCTATTGAAGAAATGGCTGGAATGGATGTGCTATGCAGTGACAAGACAGGTACCTTGACTCTTAACAAGTTGAGCGTCGACAAAACCTTGGTCGAGGTGTTTATAAAGGGAGTAGATAAAGAGTATGTGCTCCTCCTCGCCGCAAGGGCCTCTAGAGTTGAAAATCAGGATGCAATTGATGCTTGCATGGTTGGCATGCTTGCCGATCCAAAAGAGGCACGAGCTGGTATCAGGGAGGTGCATTTCTTGCCCTTCAATCCAGTGGACAAGAGAACTGCTTTAACATATATTGACAACAATGGCAACTGGCATCGTGCCAGCAAGGGAGCTCCTGAGCAGGTAGGTTTTCAGTTCCAATTACATTTTTCCTGTATAAGTATGAGTAATACACTTGTTACTGATATTACAATTTGCATCAGATTTTGGATCTATGTAACTGTAAGGAAGATGTCAGGAGAAAGGTTCATGCAATGATTGATAAATACGCCGAGCGTGGGTTGAGGTCATTGGCTGTCGGTAGACAGGTTTGTAATACTAAGATTTAGGCCTGGAATAGATGCTCTCTCCCTGCAGGTGTCTCATCGTTGTTTAACTTGTTTGCAGGAAGTGCCAGAGAAATCAAAAGAGAGCCTTGGAGGCCCATGGACTTTTGTTGGATTGCTACCCCTCTTTGATCCTCCCAGGCATGATAGCGCTGAGACCATCCGTAGAGCTCTCAACCTTGGTGTAAATGTTAAGATGATCACTGGGGATCAATTGGCTATTGCTAAGGAGACTGGCCGTAGGCTTGGAATGGGAACAAACATGTACCCATCAGCATCTTTACTTGGTCAAGACAAGGATTCATCCATTGCTTCACTTCCTGTAGAAGAGTTGATCGAGAAGGCAGATGGATTTGCTGGAGTATTTCCTGGTCAGTGATATTCTTTTTCCATTTATTAATGGAAGTATTTACAACTACCAAACCATAATCTAGATGATGACCATTTTTCTTTTGTTGTCGCACAGAGCACAAATATGAAATTGTGAAGAAGTTGCAGGAGAGAAAGCACATTGTGGGAATGACTGGTGATGGTGTGAACGATGCTCCTGCTTTGAAGAAGGCAGATATCGGTATTGCTGTTGCAGATGCTACTGATGCAGCACGAGGCGCTTCTGATATCGTGCTCACTGAACCAGGTCTAAGTGTTATCATCAGTGCCGTGTTGACAAGTAGAGCTATTTTCCAGAGGATGAAAAATTACACGGTTAGTCAATCTTAGATATTATATATTCCGGTTGACACCCCTAAATTTTCTTATAAAAAGCCCCATTAATTTCGTTTAACTTTTGCTTTGGCAGATATATGCAGTTTCCATCACAATCCGTATTGTGGTATGTCCTAAGTGTTAATTATTAAATCTGATAAAGTCAAATAACTCGTTAATTATTTGAAGTTTGAGTTTGTTTGCTCGTGTTTTCCTGTCTGCAGTTTGGTTTCATGCTTATTGCTCTGATATGGAAGTACGACTTCTCTGCATTTATGGTTTTGATCATTGCCATCCTGAACGACGGTAATGTCATTTATACGGATCACAAAATCATGCAATTACATTGTACCTCGTTTTCCAGGACTAACACACTTTTCTTGGTCCAGGAACCATTATGACAATCTCAAAGGATAGAGTGAAACCATCTCCAATGCCTGATAGCTGGAAGTTGAATGAAATCTTTGCAACTGGTGTTGTTCTTGGAGGTTACCAAGCATTGATGACTGTTGTTTTCTTTTGGGCCATGCACGACACTGATTTCTTCTCGGTAAGGACTAAAACAGTATCTTGATACATAGAATGATTCTTTTACTTCAAATATTTTGTAGTTCCTTTTCTTATAACCATTTCTATTGGTGTTGTTCCATTATAGGACAAATTTGGTGTGAAGTCTATTAGGGAAAGCGATGAAGAAATGATGTCTGCTCTGTACCTGCAAGTGAGTATTATCAGCCAGGCTTTGATTTTCGTGACCCGTTCGCGCAGCTGGTCCTTTATCGAACGCCCAGGAGCTCTGTTAATGATTGCTTTCATGATCGCCCAGCTGGTAAGTGTTGGGCTTCTTTGAGTAATACTAAATCAGTTAGATCTTTTGGTTAAAACCCAAAATATATATCTATTTTCTAGTTCTTCCACATATAACTAAACTTACGAATGAATTGTGCAGGTTGCCACTTTAATTGCTGTATATGCCAACTGGACTTTTGCAAGAGTGAAAGGATGTGGCTGGGGATGGGCTGGTGTCATCTGGATTTACAGCATTGTTACCTACTTCCCACTTGACATAATGAAATTCGCCATCCGCTACATCTTAAGTGGAAAGGCTTGGAATAACTTGCTTGATAACAAGGTATACTTTACTCTCCACATCAACTCTTCTCCTTTATATTCAATTGTTTCCTTGAACACTAATTAACCACTTGGCCTAAAAACAGACTGCTTTCACCACCAAGAAAGACTATGGAAAAGAAGAGAGGGAAGCTCAATGGGCACTTGCTCAGAGAACTTTACATGGACTTCAACCACCAGAAGCCTCAAATCTCTTCAACGAAAAGAACAGCTACCGGGAACTGTCTGAAATTGCTGAACAAGCAAAGAGGAGAGCAGAGATGGCCAGGTATATTAACTTTCCTAGTCATTCTACAAACTTTCTTGTCCTTGTGATTTTTGTACAAAATTATAATATGGACATTCTACTCTCTGCTGTAGGCTTCGTGAGCTGCACACACTTAAGGGTCATGTTGAATCAGTGGTGAAGCTGAAAGGTCTGGATATTGAAACGATCCAGCAACATTATACAGTTTGAGAAACCTAATGATATCTACACAAGAAAGGGAGAGTCAGGCTGAGAAATTATACAACAAAGAGAAGCTTTTGGCCTTAACCACATAAATTTGTCTAAGATAAAGGGGGAAAACTTTGTCTTCAGTGATCTACCCCCCATCTATTTTTACTTATAACTTTGTTATGTACTTTGAAGCGCCGCCCGTTGAAAGGGATTGTGTCCAAGTTTTTTCCTAACTTTTTAATGGTGAAGTGACATCTCCTCTCCTTGTAACAACAGTTTTCCCCCTCTTCTTCCTTTTCTTTTTCGTTGTTTCTTCATTTGACGTTGACGATAATGTTTCTCTCAGCTTTTTGCACATTCACTGGTGTATGTTACCCTTCATGATAATAATATGACTGGAACACAGGATTTCTTTTCTTGTTGATTGATTTGAACTCTCTTCTAACTTGTTAGTTGTTAAATAGGCAAAATATTGGAAAATGTCATGTTTGATAATTTCTTTGAAACGACCTGAATGAATGAATGACGTCTTCATTTATTTTCAAGCTTGCTCTTCAAACCGGCCTATCGCTCTCTGAGCAACCAAGAAGTTAAGATCTCAGTACACCCTAAATTTCCTATCTTTTTTTTCGCATGCATTAATTAAAGATGAGAAAATAAAGTCATTACAGTTTTGGAATAATTCTAATTCTAAACGAAGCTATCCCTAAATTGTCTTTGTTGAAACTTGAAAGCAAGTAAATTTAAGGGGGGGGGGGGGGGGGTAATTCCAACTGGCCCTGTGGATCTTGAATAACTATTATCTTTTTGCTTGGTTATTACTATATTCGTTTCATTTTATGTAATTATTTTTTTATTTAACTGTTTCAGAAAGAAAAATATTTTTTTATATTTGAAAATAATTTAACACTTTTTCATTACTCTTAATGAATAATGAAATGCTTTTATAATCACGAAAATCTAATAGTAACATTTTTAACACCAAATTTCAAACTGACTTTTTTCTTTTCAAATTTAAAGGTCGCCACATAAATTGAAAAGGAAAGGAGTGATATGGTATTTAATTGAACTTGCAATTGGCTCTTGGAGATTGGAAAATTCACTCTTAGTCAGTTTATGGATTAACAACTTAAAAGTATAATAGTAAGCTGTAATTTCACCGGTCACAACTCACAATTTAGGCCTACAATGAATTCTTTTTTTAATTTTTCACTCGATGTTGGTATTCGTATTGGGGCCCAATTAAATTCGAGAATCGCGCCGGGAAGTCCCACATTGAGGGTAAAGCGGTCCCTAATAAAGGTGATTCTGTAGCCAGAGAAACTCAAACTCGAAACATCTGATTAAGGATAAAGAAGTATTTATTCCTCCACCACAATCCTTGTTGCCTTCAATGACAGGAGCATTACTCCGAACACATGCATAGCATTGCCTACAAGATCAAAAGTTCACTGAAAAAAATCCCGTTTTAATCAATCATTTATCTAATTATTAGCAAATGACAAAAATTGAACCCGTGCAGGTTTAGATTCACAAGTCTCAAGTGAATCTCAAAGAACATCAAAATGGGCAGCACTGACAACCATACTCGATAAAACAATGTTTTATCAAATGGAGATACTTAGCTGTGACCAGAATGTACAAAATTGCTTTACTAAAGTAAAATTGCAGATAAATTTACATAGAACCGTAAGACGCCAATAACATAAAAATATAATTAGTCATAATTATGTATATTCTATATATGGTAGAGGTATATTTTAGTCATTATTTATCGTAATTGTAGTCTAGGATTATGCTTGTACTTTAGTATATTTACTACCACTTTGGAATGAAATAATCAAGAAAAATATTTCTTTACATGGTATCAAATTCTAGGGAAAGATCCTAAACCCTAATACCTTATTCCTTCAACCGTCGGCCGCCACACCCCCCCTTTTTTTTTGTTGTGCCGCCAACCCCCTCCCACTACCGTCAGCCATGTCTGACTCAAATCAAATTTCCATCCAGCCCTCGCAGTGTCAAACATTAAATCTCATATCTCCATCGGTCTTAACATGAAAAACGTCCATTATGCGACATGAGTGCCGAAAACCGATGATGAAATGGAACTATGGTTGACGCTTGATGCGACGGTTCTCCAGTGGATTTATGCCACAATTTCAAGTGATTTGGTGCATACTATTATTGAGCCCGACTCCACGGCAATAGAGGCTTGGGAACGCTTACGTGACATGTTCCAAGACAATAAGAATTCCTGGGCCGTCACACTTGAGCAAGAATTCTCCACCACTAACATGGCGGATTTTTCCAATGCGTCTGCATATTGTCAACGGCTCAAGGTTCTGTCGGACCAACTCAAGAATGTCGGGGCGCCAGTAACTAACAATCGGCTAGTATTACAAATGGTTGTCGGCCTCACCAACGCATATAGTGGAGTAGGTACGCTGATCCGCCAAAGCAACCCTCTTCCGTCGTTTTATCAAGCCCGTTCTATCTCATCTTAGAAGAAGTGGGTTTTGCTAAAAAGACAGTCATCGTGGCGAATTCTGCCATGGTTGTCGCTTCGACCGATTATAACTCGTCACAATTTGAAAATTTGCAGACAAATCGTGGCCAAAAGGGACGAAATGGCAACAATTGAGGTAAAAATCGCGGTGGTGGAAAGGGTGGCGGCAGAGGCGATGGATAGTAGCAGCAGCCCGGCCAGTGGCAGCCGCGGGCCTAGTGGGGCAGTGGCCCAGTACTGTGGGCCTGGCAGTGGCCTTGGGTTATGCCGCCCTGCCATTATCCTTAAGGGAATTGGGCCAGGCCCAGTCCAAGACACACTGGTCAGCCAGCGGCCAGCAGCCCATAACTTTTGGGCCCAGTATTCTTGGGCCTCATCTGCAGCATACCCAGTGGCACCAACAGGCCCATTCGGTAGTAGCTCAGCCAACCGACATTGAGGCCGCAATGCACACTTTTGGCCTCAATCCGCCCTACGCAAATTGGTACATGGACACCGGAGTAACGTCTTATATGACGTCCTCACAAGGTAATCTCTCGTCCTATTTTAATTTGAGCAATAATCGTGGTATAATTATCGAAAATGGTCATTCAATTCCTATTTGTGGTTATGGTACTAACAACTTGTCTCCCCCAAACCCACCGTTAACTTTAAAAACTGTCCTTCATGCTCCTCAATTAATTAAAAACTTGATTTCAGTTAGAAAATTTACTACTGACAATTGAGTTTCTGTTGAATTTGATCCTTTTGAGTTCGTGAAGGATTTTCAGACGGGGCTGCATCTAATGAGATGTAATAGTCGGGGAGAGCTTTATCCAATCACCACCACCACACATCAAGCCACACCGTCCACCTTTGTTGCCTTAGCTCCGTCTCTATGGCGTGAACGTTTGGGGTCATCCGGGAGCACCTGCTTTTGCCTCTCTTAGATAAAATAAATTTATTTCATGTACTATACCTAGTAATTCTCATGTTTGTCGTTCATGTCAGCTTGGAAAACATGTTAAATTGTCTTTTGTTGCTTCTAATTCTTGCATTATTATGTCTTTTGATATTATTCATAGTGATATTTGGACATCTCCCGTTTTGAGCACTTTGGGCCATAGATATTATCTTTTGTTGTTGGTGATTATTCTAATTTTTTGTTGACGTTTTCTTTGTCTAAAAACGTCACACGTTTTTTCCACATTTCTCTCCTTTAGAACATTCATCTGCACTTAATTTGAACGGGACATTAAAAATATTCAATGTGATAATGGTAGAGAATTTGATAATGGGCCATTTTGGAATTTTTGCAAAAATAATGGTTTGTTTTTTCGTCTCTCGTGTCCACATACCTCATCTCAAAATGGAAAAGCAGAAAGAAAAATCCGAACAATTAACAACATTGTTCGCACATTACTTGCCCATGCCTCTCTACCACCATCATTTTGGCATTATGCGTTACAAATGGCAACCTACCTTCTGAACATACTTCCGAGCAAACAATTAGCCTACCAATCCCCTCTCAAAATTTTATACCTAAGGGACCCATCCTACTCCCATTTATGGATTTTCGGGTACTTCTGTTATCGTCTTTTCCATTCTATCACCATCAACAAACTTCAACCACGGTCTACTCCATGTATTTTTTGGAGATATCCATCAAATCATCGTGGTTACAAATGTTACGACTTATCCTCTAATAAAATCATCGTGATTTGTCATGTCGTTTTTATGAAACAATTTTCCCTTTGCCAAAATGCATTGCTTCGTGCCTCCTACCTACGAATTCCTTGACTATAGCATACCCCCGTATTTGGTCCACCAGTTGGCTTCACAATCGGGCCTAGCCTTTTCGGCTAGCCCAAACGATTCGGGCAACACGGCCCAACCAATTTTCCCCTTGTCCAGCCAATTGGGCCTGCCTACCCGAGCCCATTGGCTGCCAGCCCAGCTGGGCCTCTCGCTGACAGCCCACTGCCTGGCAGTCCACTGGGCAGTGGCGGCCCAGCAATCACAGGCCCAATCCTGGCCAGTCCGTCAACCACCCAGCCCAGTGTCACGCCATCCATCAAACCACCTCTGATTCTGGCCCAACGGCCAGTCACTCGTAGTCAACACAGGATTTTTAAACCAAACAAAAAATACGGTCTTCACGCCCATGTTACCAAATCATCGTTGCCTCGTAATCTTGTGTCTGCCCTTAATGACTCGAATTGGAAATTGGTTATGGATGATGAATATAATATTTTTATTAATAATATGACGTGGGATTTGGTACCTCATCCTCCTGATGTTAATGTGATTCGGTCTATGTTGATTTTTAGTCATAAAGAAAAATCTGACAGTACATTTGAGAGGCATAAAGTCCGCCTTGTAGGTGATGAAAAAACTCAACATGTTGGTGTGGACTGCGGTGAAACTTTCAGCCCGATGGTCAAATCAGCTACTATCTGCACGGTACTAAACTGGCTCTTTCGAAGGCCTGGCCACTTCATCAACTTGATGTAAAGAATGCATTCATATAGGGAGAACTCAATGAAACAGTGTACATGTATCAGCCAATGGAGTACAGAGACCCCACTTATCCTTATCCTAATCATGTGTGCATGCTGAAGAAATCATTACATGGGCTCAAACAAGCACCTCGAGCCTGATACAAGAAGTTTGCAGATTATGTTTCTCATATTGGGTTTTCTAACAACAGGTCTAATCATTTTCTATTCATATATCGTCAAGGTAGTGCTATAGCTTACATTCTTCTGATGAGTATATTTTAGTCATTACTTACCGTAATTATAGCCTAGAATTATGCTTGTACTTTAGTATATTTAGTATCAGAAAAATATTTCTTACAATAAGATTAATTATATACTATGGTTAGATGACACTGCTGAGTATCAGCAGTCACTTGTACAAAAATCGATTCTAAGTGCTAGTAGTCATCTTCATCTCTTGTTTTCCCAAGGACCCTCCTAACAACAGCAGCAACATCACCAAGAACAAAGAAGAGCACCAGTGAATCAAATCCACCTCTGACGCCAATGGCAACGCCAGGGCCTGGTGCGAAGAACGAGAACGGTGACCAGCCCCATCCACTGTAGAATGGAACACCATAGCCATAACCATATCCACCAACTAGAGGAGGAGCAACTGGTGGATTCACATAGATATTTGTTCTGCAACAACAATGTCATAGCGCAGGATGATCTAAATTAGTCTAATATAAGGGATTTAAGCATGCATCTGCATATGAAATACAGGTAAGTAGAAAAGCAAGCTGAAATCAGTATCGAATTATGGCACCATAAGTCTAGCATATTTAACAAAATTACTTCTCTATCATGGAAGCTCTGCAGCAAGATGTTACATCATTTGGTCGGTGAGCTCCTCCAATCCCTTACCTTTATAATTACTCTGTGATCATCAATTGCTTTTCCTCTTTTGCAAGACAACAATATTTCCTTAGCTCTAGATATTAGTAGACTACACTCAAAGAACAACCTCCATCTAGGAAACTCAAATTGTTATCCATCTTACTTCTGATATATTAGTCTTTGTCATAAAGAATCATCTTCTTCAAGACGTAAAAAAAATGAGGACGACTGATCGAAATAAGCTTTTAGAAAGAAGGATCGCAACAAACACCTTGTTGGATAAAGAGAAATTTCCCTTTAGAAACTAGAAAGCAGAATATGTCCTATGTCAGTATATTGAAGTTTAGCTAACTCCCTCAATTACACAAAAAATATAAATAAATGATTACATGAAAGGAGCAAGAGAGCTGAACGGATACATACAATCACAATTCAGAAAGTTGTCCACATCCACTTACCTGCTTTCATACACACTGATACCAAAAGATATTGACTAACTACAAGAGAACTTTTCCATACTAGGATCTAAGAGAAAAGGGGATGGTTCAACTACTGCACTTTGCAGTTAATGCTGTTCTACAATAACAAAAGCTACATGAGAAACTTTCTCAATGACAAATCAACTACTGGAAAACTTCAGAGCTTATCGTGCTATAATTATGATTTCAATAAGATGGAAAAACGAAAGTAGAAGCAATATGCTTCACTGTGTAATGGAACAAAACTGGATTAGGGGCCATTCAACAGGCTTAAGAAGTCAAGACGGACTTGCGATTTCTCACATCCTTTGTGCAGAAAACGCACTGCTTTTATGTAATGCTGAGGAAGAACAGATGCACTAGACCTATTCTGTTACTTTTTGAGGCAGTCATTGCCTCCATATAAATTTGCATAAGAGCCAGCTCTTTCCAGTAAACGAGGTTCATAATCTTCAACTGTTTTAAGGTATTAATGGGTGCAATATTGGGACGCTACCATCTAATCATTTGGGACTACCTTTGGTGAAAAAACACAGTATTCTTGAAAAATGTGAAAGAAAGTTCTCTAATAAACAACATGCTAGACTCACTCCCTACTTAGACTATGTCGTTATTCCCTATACCTGCTTCTGTTCAATGATTATTGACAAGATTTGAGATTTGCAATGGAAAGGAATTAGAGAAAAGAAATCTTTCAATATTGTTAAAATGTTATTTTTTTAACAGTTTGCAACACATTTTGCCAACTACCATTAATTTTCTTTAAAGTTCACAGCACCTAATGCGAACTCCCCATTCTTTCCTTTTAAATTTATTATGCTCACAACTCATTGCGAATCTTAACCTAACTCAAAAGATTATCCTTTTCAGATGGAAATGTCAGACACTTGAATAAAGGATGTTATTCTAATACAGTTCTATTGTTTGGTCATATCAATCTTAATTTTTTAATTTAATATTCAAGTCGTGAAGTAATTTGTGACTCATTTGAATTTTTTCGTTTTTTAAATACGCTGAAACCGTAACAGTTTTTGTTACCCTAACTCGACGTTTGCTATAAATATATAGCAAATCCCTTGTTTCGAAGCAATTTACTTAGCTGTTTTTGTGTTCATTAAAAATAATATGACGGAAACTCATGTAAGAGTTGATTTATTTTGGGGTGGTGAAGTTGTGTAGGAAGCAGGTTCAGTTAGATACAGTCAAATTCTAAACTGTAGGAGCATTACTCGGTCCCCCATCTCACAGTTTGGCACACTCCAATCAAACTTATGATAGTGCGCTGAAGCTACGTCATATTATGTACAAAAATTATTCATATTGTTTGACTGGCTACCAACTCCTACCATTGTTTGTTGTTGAAGTATACCTCTTGGAAAACCAATATTCAAACTGGGAAGATATGTAGTACCTTGAAGATCGAACTCATTGTTGGTAGGTTCTTCAGTCTGGACAGAGCGTTCAAACTGTTGCATCAAGCGTCGTTATGCGATGTGATTGCTAAAACTCTCAGGACTACAAAGAAAAAACGATAAAGACTCATCGTCCCAAATCCGAGTCTCACCATAAATTGGAAATCCATTGGCCGTAAATGACATTGAATATTGTCCAGTGATAACCACCTAATGTTCGGGATCATAAATGGCCATTTTACTCCTAAGCACGCGTTGCAGACGATCATATTTGAGGGAGATGACCTTTGCACTACTTCAGGACAACTATCTAACCGATCCTGCTTCATACACAACTTCACCACCCCAAAATAAATTAACTCTTACAAGAGTTTTCGTCATATTTGTTTTGAAATGAACACAAAAACAGCGAAGTAAATTACTCTAAAACAAGGAAATTGCTATATATTTATAACGAATGACGAGTTAGGACAACAAAATTGTTACTGTTTCAACGTATTAAAAAAATTCAAACTGGTCGCAAATTACTTCACAACCTGCATATTAAATTAACCCAAAAAAGAAAAATTAAGATTGATATGACCAAACAATGGAATTGTATTAGAACAACAGCCTTTATTCAAACGTGTGAAATTTCCATCTAAAAAGGAAAATCTGGAGTTAGATTAAGATTCGCAATGAGTTGTGAGCATAATAAATTAAAAAAATGGAGAGTTAACATTAGGTGCTGCAAACTTACAAATAAAATGGTAGTTCGTAAAATGTGTTGCGAACTGTTAAAAACAATACTAATGGAGTTGGCATATTGTTGTGCGAACTGTATTTAATTTTTTTTAATGTAGCAAACGGACGTTAGGGGTTGTCCGTGAAAAATTTGGCTGTTCGCTGCATAATTCACGAACCACCGCTTTTGGCTTCCAAAATGTGCCCTTTAGGCTCCGGACTCTATAATAAAGTTGTCTTACTCCCCTATGGATTCTCTGTTTGGAAAAGCATCAGGGCTTTTTGGGATGACTAATAGGCAAATCATATTTCAAGCTGTGAAACGGAAGCACGATTAGCTTTTGGCATACTCTTGGTTGGGCCACACCAGGAAGCAGTTGTATTAGATTACTACTCAGGTCATGGTTGCCACATGACACATAATTTTTCAGAAGAAACTGTAATGATTCAGAATTGGAAAGATCCAGGAGTTTGATTCAACAGTTAGAAGCCTATAAGGTTTAGTGTTTCACTTGGCTAGTCAGCAAGAATGCATATTTAACACAGACAAATTTGCAAAGAAGAGAGAGAGCTAATCATTCATAGTAGATGCCCCTGTAAAATTCCAGCACACCAGTCATATTATTCGCTTTGGGCTTAGGCCAGCGCAACTTTAAAACGCTTCACTAGGATTTGAGGCTTACTTCCTTAAATACCCAATATTTCTCCTGTGTTTTGTCAATGTGGGATTTGCCTAATATGTTATGTACACCCCCTTCCCCTATAAGGACTCAGCGTGCTCGTGGAGGTTTGACTCACCATCATCTATAAAAAATGTGGGATTTGCCTAAAATCAAATTGCACACTAAGGTTTGACCAAACACAAAGTAGCTCGGGTTCTATAGGAACAACCTAGTACTCTGGTGATATTGTCCCTTTGGGTCTAGCCTCCACAGAGCTTTAAAATGCGTCACTAGGATTTGAGGTTTGCTTCCTTATATATCAAGCATCTCTCCGGTGCTTTCCAATGTGGGAATTTCCTAGGATATAACAGTCCCCTCCGTGAAGAGAAGCCAAAAGACACAAGTCAATCTTTTGTCGCACTGAAAATTACAGCACAACTTTCCGACATTTTGGGTTAATGTGGAAAATACTAAGAGATACATTGGATCTTCTACAAGGTTGGCAAAAAAGAGATCAGGGGGTTATCCATTCAAGAGTTTGGAATGATGCAATACCAGGGACAATTTGGTGGATTATATGGAACGAGAAACTCAAAGAAATTTGAAGATAAGAAAGAGAATGTCTCTAGGCTTAAGTTAATTGTATTTCTTTACTTGGACCAACATGGCAGGTGTACATGATTGTTGCAATGTAGAGGCCATGATCGACCTTATTTATTCTCTACATAATCAGTGAGAACTACTTTTGTTGTACTCAGTTGTTCATAACAGCATACCATTTATGCTGATAAAATTTAGTAAATTCACCTTACTTGTAAAAAGAAGAGGAAACTAGAAACTCTTGAGATCCGGTACTAAGTGGAGAAGGAAAAGAAGAGTTGTAAGTACCAAAAATTCTCAATAGACAGCAAACAGCCTCCTATTCAGCGAAAAAGGCCAGGCTTCTCAGGAGGGGGAATCCTTAATACCCAGGCTTTTGTCATGCTGCTTGGAAATCATCTAAATGTTGTTGTTCAGTCAACTTAATCCAGAAAGGGCCACTAATGTGCACAAGCACTTGGAAGGGAGAAAGTAATCCCTAAGTTCCCTGCTATGGAAACTCTTTGGACTATGGTGGTGAAACTTCAGGAATTGGTCAAGTAAATACAATACAAAGTGCAACCGCTAGTTGGAAAGCATGACTTTTGTAGCTGACTAGTGTCAGTGAAACACACTTGAGGAATAATGTGACACACATTTCTAATCTGTTAAGATTGGAAATGGAGACTTATCAGATTCCTACAATTTGCTAAATCATTGATCAACACTTTGTAAGCATGTCATCAGTTTCTGATTGGTTCAAAGGTCATGATAAGTACAAGTCCTAGAGAAAATTTATATACAAACATGAGCAGAGAAGAAGAGATGAGACAAAGTCAGGAAACCTCTACCAAGATTCTACTACCACATTCACCATAGAAATGAGAAACTTTCTGCATGATTCAAGCATAAAACATAGACCGTAAATGGCTGGGAAAGGTTGCAGCTTAATATTTGATACAAGAGAACCTCTTCAATAAATTGTGGACACCATGTGTAAAAATTGCTAAACAAAAATTAACCAACCTGAGACGATAAGATTGAGCAAGGTGATTTCTAACAAGAACAAGACATGGGCCATCTAGCACACAAGAAGCTCTTTGTTGTCCAGCAAATACTCCATACCAAGTAAGTCTAATCCAAATGGTTATGTGACCAAAAGTTACAACAACAATCGAAGCCATAAAATTTAATTATAGCACAGTTCTCCCAACCCTACATCAAATTAGACCCATCCGTCAATTCTGTTTCCCCGAGATACTTTGATTGTAAGACTTATTTTCCTCAAAACAGAAGTTTTGAGTTGAGAACAGTACATGCATTATGATTCCATCATAGCCCTTGGTAATGATCCATTGTATATAGAAGTAGTAGCAGTAGTTGGATGTTCTCATCCACAAAATTGCAACCCTTTGCATATCCTTTGAGCAGCAAAGCTAAAGGAAACTTCGATGTATACGTTTACTGAAAATGTGACAAATTATGTTCCTTAACAGTTCACCTTATTTTGGGGAGAGGTTTGGTGCGAGGCCGAGCATACTCTTGAGAACATTTTCAAGTGATTTGATACCAAAGTGTGTTCGCTTTTAGATAGAACACACTTTTAATATTTGATTATATTCTCAACACAATAGATAGCTATATTCACCATAATACTAAGTTATATGAGTTTTTTTAGTAAATACAGAATTTAAAACTTTTGACAGAACAGTGTCATAAGAGTTGCTGCTTCCTTTTATATGGTACATTGTATAGCAAATAACGAGAGGGTACAAACTCATCTTTGCAGTTTTTATGAGGACTATAGATACAAGATACGATTTGGATCTTGAAGGCTAAATGAAAAGTAATCCTTTGGTTTTCTTGATGGAGTGAATTGTTCTTTAGAAAAAATTACTCAGAGTTCATGACCTACACATATTACAATAAGAAGCACTAAGAATCAGTACATTTAGAGTTAGAATGAGAGTTTACTATGCTGAAATATTTTCTTCAGGACTAAACTATTTAAGAAGCCAGAGAAGGTTTTATCAACAACAAAAAAAAGGATGCCTGAAAAAAAGCATAATCTAAAGTAGGAAACAATACTATCAGCTGTCTTCTATAGCTAATAACCATGAATCCAGATGTGAAAATGGAGAGTAACAATGACGACGGTCCGCATGCATCATCGAATCCAAAAATGGACAGGTTTAAAGTAGGTGGAATAGGAATTTTAAATAAGTTCACACTCCATGAATTGTGATATTAACAGCTAGTCTTAGCAAACCAAAGCTAAAAGCTTACAGAGAGAATAGTATATATTGAAGTGTGTGACCATCTGATCTAAAAGCTTAAACTGTTAGATAGAAAATACTTTTAATATTTGATTATATTCTCAACACCATGTTAAATTCTTATCCATATGTCCCACGTTCATGAAAGCTTACTGCATTTGATGAGTTAATTATCTTTAGTAATCAAGGAACTTGAAAACCCAGAGAGGAAATCATAACCTAAAGATGATGGAATTGTTTCCACTAGAACCTGAGATCTTTTAATAGTAATATACAACAGAGTTATCCTTATGGCTATGTAACTCAAATAACAATATTACCCTTATCACTTCCCACTTAAATACTTCTCTTTTCTAAATAAATATTTTTATACAATTTTTAATATTTATTAAAAATATAATATTTGAATTTAATTATAAATAAATATTTTAATCTTAAAAATATATAATATTTATTAACTTTTAATTTAACAAATCAACATCCAAAGAAATAATTTATGTATAACTACAACCCTGCATAAGTAAATCTTGCCTAACTAATACATGTATTACTAATGATTGTATAACTAATACATGCATAACTAATACATGCATAATTCTAACTAGCTACCAAATAACCCCTTAATACATAAATAAGTAAGATAACATGATAGTAACCGTCACGAGCACCTATTTGGTTAGATTAATAGTCCAGTAAAATCATCGACCCTCTTCTTTGTTTTACCTCTCAGTGAAATTCTTTAAAATAAATGCATGAAAGCAAACAAAATATATAACAATAATGTAATTAATCATAGTTGGTGCAACAGTTTAATGAGTATCAATTGCAGTAACAAATCACATAAGTTCGCTAGGGCCTCGTGAATGAACCTACTAGACCAATTCATAGGCCCTATGCAAATAAGAAGATTAGACCAACAACGTGATACAAGAATCAGATAAGCTCATTTAAAGCAATTACACCATTTAGTACATGCAATTAATATCAATATATGAACTTTCACAAAATCAAATAAATAGCATGTACAATAATGTCATGTAGCCCTACCATGATTGAATTAATCAAATACTAATATGTCATGCTCTATTTATGATTAAACATGTTTAGGGTTATTCCTTTACGACTCTTCAATATTATGTTATAATTGTGAGAAGATATAACATGTATAAGAATAGCTCAAAATATCATACATGTTTAGTGTGCTCTTCCTCCACAACATAATATGTAGTTTCAACGCAAATATACAAGTTTGAAATCGACAAGCTTCTTATGCTCATAATGTGAAAATTTCCTTCAAAACTACCTCCAACGGCCTCAATCTGTGCACAACTTCGATTAATAACGTCAATTATACTAGTCGGATCATTCTCATAATTTTAGATTAAACCTAGGTCAAAGTAAATAAAAAGTCAATTCCGATTAAACTAGTCAAACTCAGAAACAAATTATAGATTTGGATACCCATAAGCTAGCGATTTTATTTCTATAATGAAGTTTCAATATTAATTTAGATTGATAGATCAAATTCCCTAAATTTCATTTTTTTTATTAGATCTAAAATCCCAATTTAGTCACTTGAATCCCGTGATTCTATGGTTAAAAAATAATGTATTAAGAGTTTGTTTTACTAAATTAGCCATGTTGGCTAACAGCTCTGGTGGGTGATGTGATGTTTTTTATGATGAAATAGGATGCGGGACCCTTGAGAATGTCACTTCGAAAATATAAATTTGACTTTTTGTGCTAAAGCCTCTCTTTTTATTTATGATGTACCGGCGGTCCGCAGATTTGATTTTTAGGATCTCATCCGCGTTAATACAGAAGATTCAAGAGTTATTCGGAATGATTGAGCGTAAAGCCCTTTTGATACCTTATCAATACTGTTTCGGACACAACTAGTACATTTCAAAATCACCGTTACTCGGACATCTTTCCTCTTGGCCTATCGAGGATTTTCTGGATTTCTTTTTCGAGAAGCGGGATGCACTGGACAAAGTACAAGTAGCTATTGGGTTTGCTATGAATTCCAAGTCGATCCGATCCATTCGTTCGTACTCTAATAATGAGGTCAATTTTTTATTTGTTACTTTATGCGTTGTTCTCTTATTTGTCAGTGCTTTAATTGATTTGATCATTTCATGGACCGAGTGCTCTATGTAGTTATCAAATGATAAGGGTAATATTAAAATAATAGATTTTTTTTGATTTGTTACTAAAGACAGTTAAAGAAAAAAATTATTTTTAATATAAAGAACTAGTAAAACGGAACGAAGGCGACACTACTCCCTTTCGTCCTAAAATATTTGTCACGTTTCGCTTTTCAAGAGTTAAAGTGTGTGAACTTTGATCAACATTTTATGATGTATTTCTTTAGCATATTGATATGAAAAGAAATGCTTCTTATAATACTTTTCGTATAATTTTTGAATAACTAAATTTTAGTTTTAGAATATTAAATTATTCTAATTTAATTTAACTCGAAAAACTGGGCTTTCATAAATCAGTCTCTCAACAATCAATATTTTTTATGAATAGTAGGGCACTGAGGGAGAACTTATCGACGACAAAAAAGACGAGGTTTCTGTTGGAGGGTCCCGTCTAATCAAATTGACTCTTTAAAAGTGATACTTGATAACCATTTTAGAACGGAGAGTATATTTGTGTTATGAGAATCTTCACCCACTAAACTTTTATTTTGTCTGGACTTAATTGACAACCAAACAATCTCACAATCATGCCTCCTACGAAAATCCACAAGCTGCGCGCTTGGGTTTAATAATTAGAGTTTGCATTCTATATATTAATGGTGTATTAAATATTTATAAAAATAATTATAAACAAACAATATAATAATAATTAATTGGCATACTAATAAAAATAGTAACTAAATTACTATCAAAGACAAATTATTATAATATATTTAAATTAATTGCTATTAATATATATAACTTAAATGCTAAGAATTACTCTAGTGAGAGTTGCTTAGTTGGTAAAGCACCTCCACCCACGATCGGTAGGTCCAGGGTTCGAGTCACGCTGGAGGAAAAGTGTGGGAACACTATAAATCCATGGGGGGGGGGGGTAAAAAACTCTATTCGATTCAATTTATTAAACGTAAATATGGTAATATAGGAATTGTAGTCCTATTAGAGTAAGGGAATATTGTAATCCTATTAGATTACGGTTATATTAGGCGATAGCTTGCGACTTGTATATAAGGAGGTCATATTATGAATACAAAGGAAGAGAAAATTCTCTCAAAATATACTTGTCTCTTTACTGCTTTTCACCCCTCTCATTTTTAGCATGGTATTAGAGCTACCATTAGAAAAGAATACAAAATTCTAGAATATGAGATAATGGCTGGTGATGGCAAAGAATATCGGTGACTAAGGCAAAGGAACATTTGGTGAAGAAGACAAGAATCTTAGAAAAATATTTTTTTCCGTACAACATTACGTTGAATGACTACCTGTAATTGTGGTAACACATGTTCAATGGAAGGACAAAAATTATAAAGAATGAGATAGATTCATAGGACAGTTTAAGAGCAAGAAAGAAATTCGGCTTCTGTCACGTTTCGAACCATGGCCTAGACGCGACATGGCACTCGGTTCCTGATTGTATGTGACAGAGCGAAGCACATGGCTTGCTGAATCGACATAGATATATAATATCGTGAAACATGATTTAAAACATGATAATATTAATATTGAAAATACTGTCTGAATATATAAATGTGAAAACAGTTTGAAAACATAATAAGTACGAAGCCAACACGGTTATACAACACTAAACATCTAACAGGACATGCTAGACAAGTCTATGAAACCTCTGAACATGAGTATGAATACTAAGTTGTTCACCGGGACAAGGCTCCCGCATACCTCTACTGCAAAGCATGACATAAATATGAAATAATGATAACACCCCGAGTGAAGTAGGGCTCAGCAATGGATGATATGAGAATGTCCTAACGAATTGATTTGTCGTCCTGCAATTCCATACCTGCATCGTGAAATGGAGGTCCCAAGAAAAAGAGACGTAAGTACACTAGAATTAAACTTGTATGTAAGGCAACTGAATGAATAAATAAGGCATGTGAAATAAATAGGAACTGAAACTGAAACAATAACTGGAACTGAACATAAGCATAATTGATATGCATATGCATAATAATATGAGTAAATCATTTTAAGTGGGAGAGCTTTAATATAACTGGCACGTAACTACTATGTGAGCACGTGGTGTCTGATCTCTATCCGGTCAGCTAAGTCATCTTGTATCTTGATGGGGTACAAGACATGAATATGACATGATGGATCCATAAAATAACCCGCAATAGGTATCATGAAGGAATCGTTCTAACTGAGCAAAGCATCCTTATTCTACGCTAACGTATGTAGTTTTCAGTTATTAACCTTCTCCGTAATTTGTGTAACTTCCAAAAATATGAATGTGAACATGGTTGGCTGAGAAGCCCATAACTTGTATAATATGACTTGTAAAAGTGGTTTGAATATATAATTTAACATGAATATCAATATGTAATATGCCTGTATGAAACGTGGGATCGTGAGGGTTCATAACGTAGTTCATAATTTACTTAATGTACTCACGGAAATCGAAATATGAGTATACATGGATTACATACAGGATTCATGGTATTCAAGATGATATAACATGAAAAGAATGAAATCATAGTCGCTACATGATTTTGTAATTTCATGAACTAGGGCAATTTTTGAAGAAATATGGAAGAACCTTGGTGTGTGGAAGAACAATCACGTAGATAGAGGCCTTATATATCTAAATTCCGGCCTTTAAGCGTACTACAACGTTCATCACCCATTTTGACTTTAATCTATATCAGTATACGTCAAAGGGAATCAATATTAGTAAGAATACTCATGTTTTGGTCATCTAAGCATTTTATCAAACAACTTATAGGCATGAAGCTTTGCTTTTGATGTTGCTTTGCTTGCGCTTATGCTCTGTCTTGAGCCAAGGGTCTCTCGAAAACAGTCGTCTACCTACCAAGGTATAGTTAAGGTCTGCGTACACTCTACCCTCTCTAGGCCCCACGTTGTGGAATTTTACTGGGTATGTTGTTGTTGTTGTAAAGAAAAGCTCGAATGTAGATGGGTGTATACGATCAAGTATAATTCTGATGGTATCATCGAGCGATATAGGCTCGCTTGGTTATTTTTGAAAAAATAGGAGAAAGAAATCGATTACAATGGGACATTTGCTCCAGTTGCTAAGGTGGTGAATATTAGAGCATTTTTTGCGGTTGCGACTGCGGCTGCTCAGAATTTGAAATTACATCAAACGGATATTCATAATGCCTTCTTGCACGAAGATCTCAATGAGGAAGTGTATATGAAATTACCGCCAGATTTTCGTATGTCTACTTCGGGGAAGGTTTGTTGTCTCCGAAAGTCTTTGTACGGACTGAAACAAGCACCACTATGTTGGTTTGCGAAGCTTTCAAGCGCTCTGATGAAGTATGGGTTTTAACAACCATACTCGAATTATTCTCTATTCACCATGCATCGGAAAGGTGTGCAGCTCAATATTGTAGTTTATGTAGACGACTTGATATTGTAATTATTGTAATATAAAAATTGAAGTCCTATTAGAGTAAGGAAATATTGTAGTCATATTAGAGTAAGAAAATATTATATTCCTATTAGAATAGAGTTATTTTAAGTGACGGCTTGTGATTTGTATATAAGGCGTAGGGATGGCAGGTGGGTATAATTTTGCGGATTCCGCACCGCACCCGCCCCAATTGGGGCGGGTATGGGTATAACTTTGGCGGGTAGTAGGCGGGTATGGGTATTGAAAATGTACCACGTAGGCGGGTAGGTGGTGGATTTGCGTCATATCCGCCTACCCGCCCGCCTACCCGCTTACTCCGCTCGCCTACCCGCCTACCCGCCCGCCCGCCTACCACCCGCCTAGCTTATATAGCTAAAATAATATCCGAGTTTTGTCTACATTTGTAATATATAGTTATTTGGGTGGATAATTTTGGGTTTCTTAGAAATTTTATTTTCTTGATTCTTTGTTGTGCAATGGGGAAGAGGTGAAAAAATGGGTGGCGGGTAGGCTGACGGTAGGCGGGTAGGTGGCGGGTAGGCTGACGGGTAGGTAGGTGGCGGGTAGGTGGCGGGTATAGGAACATACCACCAGGCGGGTATGGATGTTGAAAATTATACCCGCCACGGGTGGCGGGTAGGTGACGGGTATAATTTTTTTTGGCGGGTACGGGTGCGGGGGAGGGGGTACCCGCACCCGCCCCGCCCAATTGCCATCCCTAATAAGGCGATCACATTGTGAATACAAAGGAACAAAAAATTCTCCTAAAATATTCTTGTGTCTTACTGCTTTTCGTTCCTCTAGTGTTTCCCACAATTTATTCAGCCCATATTGACTTGACATTCTCCTTAAAAATATTTATTAGGGTTTTACTAAAAGCTTATTAATTATGTCTTCCTATTCATAGATCATCGTTTCTCGAGCAATGCCGACTCTATCTGTAGACTCTCAAATTTTAGGGGCTCCATCTTTTTGTTTAACAATAATTAACTTATATATTTTCTTAAAAAGTTATATTGAGTACTTTTTAGTAGAAAATTAATTTTTTTTCATACAAAAGGAAATATACGAATTTGAAGAATATGGAATTTAATTTTCTATTTAGTGGTAAACAATTAAGATCATTAAATGATAAGAATTTTTTTTTTAAAATATAGCATTAACTTTAATGTCCCTTAAAACATAATCGTCGCTTTGGTATTGATAGTCTAGATTTATTTTTGAATTAAAAGTGTTAAGTGAAATAATACAAGAATTAATACCTGATTGATATACTCACTTAGATAAAATAACTTGATTCTATTTGAAATACTTATATTACTTATAGAATAATGTTCAAAGTTCATCTAATAGATGCCTCATCGAAAAATCAAGATTAAAATTAATAAAATCTTACGTAAGATTAATAATGTCTCAAAAAAGATTAGACGGATTGACTATGTTCTTATCAATTGAAAAAGTATTATTCAAAGATATCGATTAAAAAAATCATTAACAGTTTTGCATCTTAAAAGCTAAAAAGTATTATTCAAAAAAATCGATTAAGAAAATTATTACTCCTAACAGCTTTGCATCTCAAAAGCTAGAAAAATAGAATATATATATAACTGCCTCCGTTAAAAGTTAAAACTTTGGCTTTAGGCCTCAGCCTCTGTTCTCAAGTTCTTCCTTTCGTCTTTTTTGTTTCTTATCCAAACAATTAACTAAAGCCTAAAGCTTTCACTGCACATGTAAGAGTTCACAATGCTTTAAAACTAATATCTAATTTCACCTATCAAAGATGCAAATCCTCTAAAAAAAAAAGAGTTTTCCTGACCCACTTCACTAAAAAAAAGGGCAACTATTTCTTCATTTTTAATCAGACGTCTCGAGTTTGAGTCCTCCGGAGTACAAAATTATCTTCGTTAGGGAGCACTTTATCCCTAATGTGGGACTTCATGACGGCGAACTCGAATTTAGTTGAGCCTCAATGCGGACACTGACACATGATGAAAAATCAAAAGAAAAAGGCAATCACAATTAAATTTAGTGAAAAATGTGCAAATATACCTTAACTTTGTGATATAGAGTAGATATGCCTCTCGCTAAAAAGTGGTACATATATACTCATGTCATTACACAAATGATGCTAATATACCCTTTTGCTGACAGAATATTTTGTTTAAAAAATATTTAGCTTATTTTTTAATTAAAAATGTCACGTGGCTTTAAAAAATCTATCCATTTTTTAGTAGACATGTTTTTTTAAAGGTACATGGTAATTTATTTTTCGGGTTAGTTGGGTCTAGATTCATTTAAAAAAATGAATAGACTTATTTTTTAAAGCTATAGAGATATTTTTTTAAACGAATCAGACCTGACCCACCAGAAAAAATTATCACGTGGCTTTAAAAAAATTACTAAAATAAGTAGGTAGACATTTTTTAAAGCCTCGTGACATTTTTTAATTAAGAAAAACAATTTTTTTTTGAAAAAAATCTATTAGCAAAAAGGGTATATTTGCGTTATTTGCGTAATGACAAAGGTATATTCACACTATTTATATAACGATATGGGTATAAAAATACACATAACATATGATCAACCCTAAAGGATTGATCATATGTTATGTGTATATTTACACCTTTTGCCCTTAAATTTATATCATACATTATTTCGTAACCGGATGAAAATGATTACTAGCCTGGTTGCTATCACAAGTTAACAACACAGATAATTAAGAAAAAGAGTTACATCTTAATAATTTTATTTTGTTTTTTAAGTAACAATCTATCCTTTGTGCCTGACCAGTGACCATCCATATTCATGAAGGGGCATATTAGGGAACTAAATATTAGTTCCATATACAGATAAAACACGTCTTTAGAATTATATTCTACGGTAACTATACTTCTTTGTAATTAATCGATATATAGATGAACACTACGTAGATCATCAGCTGCTTACAGAGCCATTTACAGAACAATATCACGAACTAAGGTAAATTAACCTTTAATTAGGCCGGTTTGTAAAGTCATCCTGTAATTAAATTTAGATATAATTGAATATATTTACATCATTTTGGCATGCTTGTCTTATCAGCTAATTATACCAATTTCAATTCGCAGGTGGCTTTCCAATGAGACACTAAATATTCGTAGAAGAGTTTGCACGTCTTGTTCATCCAATCACAACAACGCCGCACGAACCTACAAGTCAACAGGATAACACAACCACTCTTTGGTCAGCTTCTTTATTTTCTATTTTCTTTGTGAAGGGGAAAGTCCCGAAGGCGAAACCCACACCTGTATCAGAGGCCCCTTGTCCAGGTGAAATGTAAATCGAGGGATATGCGCGAGTGACAGCCCTGCAAGGGAGAGGACCAACGAGACATGAACCAGCAACATCCCTTGCAATATTTCAGCAAAGACTGTCACCACACGGATTTGAACCCGCGACGTCGAAGTGGTTGCACCTCAATCACCTTGCCACTTACCAACTCGCATGTGCCCTGGGGGCTTATTTTCTATTTTCTAGCACTATGTTTTTTATATTATACATACAGTATATATAGACAAAATTTTACTCCAATTAGATTGTATTCTAATCATTTATCTGTTGGGATGGCAATTGGGCTGGGTGGGTGCGGGCCCCACCCGGGTACCCCTCCCCCGCACCCGTACCCTTCAGAAAATTTTATACCCGCCAATAATTTTCAACATCCATACCCGCCTAGGCGGGTATATTCTTAAATCCACACTAGCTTCACTACCCAAGTGGATATCTGTCACCTGCCAATACCCGCTTGTACCCGCCTGCCATATTTTATAATCAATTCATTTGTGGTCAATTATTGATCAACATGATCCCAAAAATTCAAATTCCAAAAATTATCCCAAAAATTTGAGTCAAGAATCAATACTGTCACGGTCTCATTTTCTTTGGGAGAGAGGGAGGAGAATTCCGGATTTTTTCACCATCAGAATTCCTCATTTATTTCACCTTTTCCCCCTTACAACAAAGAATCAAGAAAACAAAATTTTCAAGAAAACCCAAAAATTATCCACCCAAATAGCTATCTATTACAAATGTAGACAAAATTCAGATATTATTTCAGCTATATAAGCTAAAGTTTTTCAACTTTTTCAATTGAACTCGACAAACACAATAGGTAAAACTTAACAAATACACAAAAATTGACCTCACCAAGACAACCCCAAAGCACATCAGCATCTCCTTTAAAGAAAAAGGCAGAGACGTCGGGGTGGTTCGTGAAAAAAGTTTGTGATTTTTCCTTTAAAGAAAAAGGCAGAGACGTCGAGAATGAGAGAGGGAGGAAAGACGGCGTGAAGGGGAACGAGAGAGAGGGAGGAGAGACGGCGTGAAGGGGAACGAGAGAGAGGGGGCGTGAAGGTGTGAAGGACTGAAGAGGCGTAGGGTTTTGAGTTTTGTTAGAGAATGAGAGACTTGTCGTGACTTATGGGCTGCTAATATTTTGGGCTTGGGGCGGGTATAAGGCGGGCAGGTAGGCGGTTGGATGCGGGGCGAGTATGACTGCAAATCCACCACCTACCCGCCTACCCATGACGGGTACAGTTTCAATACCCATACTCATCTACTACCCGCCAAAGTTATACCCATACCCGCCCCAAATGGGACGGGTGCGGTGCGGAATCCGCAAAATTATACCCACCTGCCATCCCTAGTTATATGAGGTAATGCTATTAATACACTTTTTAGGAACGGTAATTTGTACTCCCTGTGTCTCAAATTATTTGAAAGTTGATCAGTTTAGGAATTAAACAACTTTTTCTTTGACTACAATTTTTTTCTACTTTTTTCATATATTGTGAATTATTAATTATGCAGACTTATAGTATTTTTTATGTAGTTTTCAAATATGTCTATGTTTAAAGTTAAGTAAAAAAAAATATTTGACCGCCAAACTGGTTAACCTTCAAATAAATTAGGACAGATGGAGTAATTATTTTTCAATGACATGATCAGTGTACAACAATAACAACAATAAGATACTCAATATAATCTCATAAGTAAAATCTAAATAGTGGTGTATTATCAATCTTATCCCTACCTTGTTAATATAGAGATATAGTTTTCAATAGACCGTGGCTCGTGATCAGCTAATATAAGTTAAAACTTATTTTGAGTTTTTACTTTCTTAAGAGTTAAGACCCAACATATTTTTCGGACTCAGGGATATGTCGTTTTATAAATTTAAACTCCGTGACATATCGTCTTTCTAGTTGTTAGATCTGGTATGACATGTGCTTTAAATTTGTGCAGGGGATATAGAGATCCACGACACAACGCCAATGGAAGTGAGTTAAAAAATACGTGATAATAACTATATTTTTAAAATATTTCATTCGTCTCAAATTATTTGTCTTTTATTTGGTTTACACATTCTTTGAAAAATATTAATTAGAAGAGCTATTTGATTTATTTTATTCTTATTTATGTCTAAATTATAATTTCTATACATTAAATATTTATTCTATTTATGTGTCATCTTCATTAATGACAAATAATAGTTTCCAAAGTAACATCTACTATATTCATGAACACATAGGATGTTTTTTTCTTTTTCTACCACTTAGGAGTTTATACAAATGCACATACACAGATAAAGAGATTTATTTTTTCTTTATACGTTCTTCTAAATCTTGCTTGTTATGAAAATCAATACTAGCATGACAAAAAAATCATATAAATACAATTAACTTGAGGAACATGAATGAACTGAACATGAATGAATCAAATAAATAAGATAAAGAATTGGGAGCAATTTGCTCTCTTCTAAGGTATGATCTTGCAATTGATATCAGTTGTTTTGTTTTCAAACCCTGGTCATTCAGACACATCGATTTACTAGTAGTAGTGCTGGGGAACCGGGATTTCTATCTCCAGGAATAGTCTGACGTAAGCCGAAAAGTTGGATATAAAAAAAACAAAAAAATAAATAAAGATAAAGAAGAGGCATTTTATAAGTAATATTATATTAAGGGGCAAGTATTGGTAATAATATATTTGTGGAGATTTTCAAAGATTTTGCTTCCTTTTTGTGCAAAAGCCAGCTCTTTAATTACATAGTTCATTTCTCCAAGGATCTCGTCCAAATCGTGCCTTGTGCACTGATAAATTAAATATGCTACTCCTATTAATATATTAGTCTAGCTGATTAGTGACATAATAATAATAATAATAATTAAAAAAAATTTGCCATGGAACCATGAGTACTAGTTTCATCATATATTTTGTCTATTTTCATAATGGTTTTTTGTGCGTTTGCCTTACTCAAAATCAATATCCATTCGACTCATAAATGTATATTTTTTGGGTCTGCCAGATTTGACTGCTAATCTGTGTACAATCAGGGGCCATTTTGTTTGGGCCGACCAAATTAAAGCTGAAGCGGCAGTACATGTGTATTGATTATTAGTGAATAGCAACCAATTAAGGAGGAGAGAGTGGTGAAGATGAAAATTCCTTTAGAAGGATCGAACTCTATTATCATTGGAGAGGCTCTTGCATCTGAGGATGTTAATCTCATATATCCAAATGAAGATTTCTCTCGGCAGGCTCATCTTTCTTCCATACACAAGGTCAGTTTCCCTTTCTTCATATCCGTCTAGTTGTTGTTGTGGCGGATTCAGAATTTAGACATTATGCGTTTTGAATTGAGAAAGTGTGTTAGCAAACCCATTGTTGACAGCAATTATTTGCTTTGTGATCTATTAATTGGGATTGACATGGTCTTTTGTAACAGTATTTGGAGATGTATGGTAGGTCAGTTGAGGATCCAGCCGGATTCTGGGCTGACATTGCATCCGAGTTTTACTGGAAACAGAAATGGGGTCAAACTGTTTACACCGACAATCTTGATATTCGTAAGGGCAAAGTTAATATTGAGGTTAGTTTATTCCATATTTCTCTAATATTATTACTACATCATTATACATTCATATGTCATAAACACATTGGTTAACTATAACAAGTTTATTTGAAGCTCATGGGCTTTTTCCATTTTTAACCCGTCGACTGAAATTAATTACGCTATGAAATGTTTTTGCTGATTTTGTACTAAAAGCCTAAAATAGAGGCAGGGATAAATTGGTCTTTTTCTAATGCCTAACTTGCTGATCTTTTAACCATCATCTCTTATTACTATTGTTTATCTAAGTAGGCATTTGACCATGAAAATCAAATATTGTTTACTTTATTTAGAATGTTGATGTTGAAAATAGAGTTGTAATATATTTTTTGCAAAGAATATTTCGTTGTTTGAATGTACTAAAACATTAATTTTCAAATAAAGTGAAAAATCGGAAAAAGTAAAAAATTCTCATAGCCATACGAGAAGTAAATTTTCTCAAAATTATTGTACTATAAAAATTATTTATCTTAAACTTAATAAAAAGTGTGTCATGTGTTACGTGGTTGGCAACAGTGGTTCAAAGGTGGTAAAACAAACATATGTTACAACTGCTTGGATAGAAACATTGATGCTGGAAATGGGGACAAAATTGCAATTTTCTGGGAAGGAAATGAATCTGGTCGTGATGCCAGTTTGACATACAACCAACTCTTAGCCAGAGTTTGTCAGGTTTTTTCTCTTTTTAATTTATCTTTACTCTTATTTGATTATAACTTCTCTTTTCATATTCTACAATAGGAAACCAAGTTCAACAAAATAGGAAAACAAATTAACATGTTCACGATCTTACATTTATTATCCTCAACTTCCCTCCCAACTGCTTTAAATTTAGTAAGGAGTACATGTTTTTGGCATTTTTTTTATATCCAGCTTCCCGGCTTACGCCAGACTATTCCTGGAGATAGTAGTTCCGATCCCTCAGCACTATTACCAGTAAATCGCGGGATGTGCCTGAATGACCAGAGTTTGAGAACAGAGCAACTGATATCACCTACAAGATCTTACCCCAGAAAAGAGCAAATTGATCCCACCAGAGTTCGAACTCACGTGCAAGCCTCCAGCTAAATTTTAAATTTTCCTCCTTTGCCATCCAGCTATGCCCTGGGGGACATATTTTTTTTTTGGCAAGCTCCATTCAAATGTCATCATGCTTAAGTAGGCATTGGCGACTTATTTTTAAAAAAAGATATAGAAAATGTATAAATAAATTCATGAAATATCAATGATAATAAAAAAAGATTTGCCATATATTAAAAGTGTTTATAAGATTAGTATAATTTAACTTATTACATTAAATTATGTCTTATTTTGATGTCACTAGTTCCACTTAATTAGGATAGGATCTCATTAGAAAAGTTAAATTCCTGTTTGGCTGTTTTTACAAATTTGTCATGATAGCAAAGTTTTATTTACATTTGTGACAGCTGGCAAATTACTTGAAAACTATTGGAGTTGGGAAGGGTGATGCAGTTATCATTTACTTGCCCATGCTTATGGAACTTCCAATTGCTATGCTTGCATGTGCTCGGATTGGTGCCATTCACTCGGTAATGTTTAATTACCCTATATTTCTCTCCAAATAATAATAATTTGGTAAAAATTGTAGCTATTCTCCTTGTTTATCGATATTAAAAATATCTCCAATCAATTTAACTAGATATAAATATCAGTAAAACTTACTAGCAATCAAATTAAACAATAATTACTTTATTATTGTAGCTATTCTCCTTGTTTATTGATAAATTGTGGTGAAAATATGCACAAATATATATATTGTGATTAATGAAAGGAATTACCAAGGGAGATTATTCCAATCTTACATGGTATCAAGAATCAAACCCTAATTCCTACTCTTTTCCTCCCAAAGCCGCCGACCACCACCATATCTCTTCTTTCTTCTCGGTCGACGGTCACCATGTCTCGTCCCACTTCCCCTACTAATTTCGGTTTCTCCACTTGTATTTTTGACAACCCCCACCACGTTCATCGTCTTCTTTTCATCCGGCTTTCGTCGTTACCAACATCAAGAATTTTATCCCCATAATTCTTGACCAAGAAGACTATCAATATTCCATGTGGACAGAATTGTTCTATATTCATGCATGTGCGTACAATGTGCTAGACCATATTGATGATTCTGTTCCTCGTCTCACCGATGTTGCCGACTCGACATGGCGTCGCCTTAACGCCATCGTCAAACAGTGGATCGGCATCATCTCAAAAGACTTGTTGTGTACTATCATGAAAATAGGTGCTACGGCACGTGAACTTTGGGTACAGTTAGAAGAATTTTTTCAGGATAATAAAAATACTCGGGCCGTGTATTTGGAAGAGCAGTTCAACAATACGCGTCTCGAGAATTTTAACATGTCCGAATATTGCAAACAACTAAAATTCATAGTCGACCAACTTTCCAACGTCGGGACATCTGTTTCAGAAACCAAGATGGTACTTCAATTGGTTGCTGGTTTACCGAAAGGTGAATATGATACACTTGCGATGATGATTCAACAGGCCGACTCACTACCAAGTTTCAACAAGGCACGTTCACAACTATTGTTGGAAGAAACCCGACGTGCTAAACAAGAGGAGCTCAATCAAAAGGCATTAGCCATTGACAGCATGGCACCACCAGCGGCCACCACTACCCAGCCACCACCAGCAGCCCCGCGGAGGACGTGACTGCAGAGGTCGCGGTAATAACAACACACGGAACGGCCGCGACAAGGGCCAAAGGAACCAGCAGTCAGGCCCAACCCCTGCTCCCTATTTTCAGTGGGCTGGGCAGCCACCATCGCCCAATACCGGGAACTGGGCCTCGCCTGCATGCCCCTACCCAACTTCAGGGGCCCAGTTCCAGCAAGCTTGGTCACCAGGTGTTTTGGGCTCCGCCCCAGCCAACAGGCAGGCCCACCAGTCCACACAGCAGGCCCACCTGGCTTCGGCCACTCAACACCCGCAAGTCAGCAGCCTGGCCCCCACTGATTTGGGTCAGGCCTTCAACACATTGAACCTTCAACAGCCCGATGATAATTGGTACATGGACACCGGAGCCACATCTCATCTCACTCGGTCGTCAGGTAATTTATCTCAAATGCATCGGTTAAAGTGTTCTTAATTTATTACTGTTGGCAATGATCACCGCATTCCAATTGAAGGTTACGGTAACACACATACCAAACATCCCCACCCACCTTTCTCCCTAAATCATGTCCTTTACACCCCTAACATCATTAAAAACTTAATCTCTGTTAGAAAATTCACTCGCAATAATTATGTGTCTGTCGAATTTGACTCTTTTGGTTTTTCTGTGAAGGATCTTAATACGGGGAAAATTCTTACGCGCTGCAATAGTGTGGGAGACCTCTACCCCTTCACTCAATCTTCCGCTGTCAGACCACATTCAACCATCTCCCTCGCTGTTATCTCTCCGTCAACTTGGCATAACAGACTCGGACACCTAGGAGACCCTGTCTTTAATTTTCTTATAACTAATAAGCGTATTCAATGTAATAATGGGAAACTTGCCCAACACTATTTTTCTTGCCCGCTTGGCAAACATACTTGTCTTCCATTTATGTCATCCAACAGTGTTACTTTTTCTCCATTTGATATTGTTCATGCTGATTTGTGGACATCTCCGGTTGTTAGTTCCTTGGGTCACAAATTTTATCTAGTATTCTTTGATGATTTTTCACACTTTGTATGGATTTACCCACAGAAGTTCAAATCTGAAGTTTTTGCCAAGTTCCTCGAATTTCAAAAATTCACTAAAACACAATTTGAAAAATCCATAAAATCTTTCCAATGTGATAATGGACGTGAATTTAATAACTCGACATTTCACAATTTCTGCTCTAAACAAGGCATGATTTTCCGTTTTTCCTGTCCCTATACTTCATCCCAAAATGGAAAGGCTGAACGAATTATACACACCATCAATAACATGGTTCGTACCTTATTATTTCATGCATGTCTTCCACCACCATTCTGGGTCTATGCTGTTAAAATGGTAGAGTATCTCCTTAATATTTTACCAACCAACACTCTCCAAAACAAGACCCAACCGAAATCTTATACCGTAGGTTCCCATCCTATGACCATCTCCGCATTTTCGATTGCTTATGCTGCCCCAACCTGGCCTCTACTGCACCTCACAAACTCGCCCCACGCATCACGCCCTGTATCTTCGTTGGTCTCTCACCTACTCATCGGGGTTACTTGTGCTATGACATAGCCACTCGTAAAATCATTCTCACGTCACGTCACATTTGACGAGATGACCTTTCCGTTTTCAAATCTTCAAAAATTTCAAACCACGGATTACACTTTTCTCGATGAGCCGAGTCTGTCCCCTGTTATCCAGTCATTGTGCCACTGACAGCTCACTATTCCGACGGAGCCTGCACCAGCAGCTCTGTCCCCACCAATGTCCGGCGTCGTCTCCAACCATGCACCACCCAGCTCCTGGTTGAACACTCCACTAATCGACCCACCTGTGTCTCCTACCCAACCAGAACCACTGTTGCCTCCAAAACCCGCAAGCCAGCAGCCACAAAACCCAGACCAACCACTGATGCCTACCCACCGTATGGAGACTCGTGCACAATACGGGATTTTCAAACCCAAGGTCCATTTTAACCTCTCCACACAAACCATACCACCGATTCCCAAAAATCCAAAACTAGCCAAAATGGACCCAAATTGGAATGCGGCCATGTGCGAGAAATTTAATTCTTTGACAAAGCAACACACTTGGGATTTGGTACCTAGACCGGATGGGGTGAATGTAATCCGATGCATGTGACTATTTCGCCACAAGTTCAGAGATAGTGGAGACTTGGAGCGGTATAAGGCTAGAGTTGTTGCCAATGGCACTAATCAGCAGGAGGGGATTGATTAGGGAGAGACATTCAGTCCGGTTGTTAAACCGGCTACTATTCATACTGTTCTCAGTATTTCTATGGGCAAACATTGACCGATTCATCAACTTGATGTCAACAATGTGTTTCTTCACGGGGATTTGAAAGAAACTGTGTACATACATCAGCCACCTGGTTTTGTTCATCCTGCAGTCCCTCAGTATGTATGTCATCTCCGGAAGTCACTTTATGGCTTGAAACAGGCACCCACGCTTGGTATGATCGCTTTGCCAGGTATATTATGCAGATTGGGTTTGTATGTAGCAGGTATGACAACTCTCTCTTCATTTTTCATCGCGGTAACAACACTGCTTAATTGCTATTATATGTGGATGACATTGTCCTTACTGCCTCCTCTGACGGTTTGAAGAATGAAATCATTGGCCTACTCAAAACTGAATTTGATATTACTGATTTGGGCAAGCTGAGTTATTTCTTGGGTATATCCGTGACAAGATCTGCAGCCACTATGTTCCTGAGTCAGCGTAAATATGCGGCAGAGATAGTATACAGGGCTAAGATGACAAATTGTAAAGATGTGCCAACCCCGGTTGACTCGAAATCCAAGCTTAGTGCTACTGATGGTGCTCCACTGTCTGATCCCACCCTATATCGGAGTCTTGCCGGTACCCTTCAGTATCTTACATTCACTAGGCTTGATATTGCATATGCCGTTCAGCAGCATGTGTGTCTATTTATGCACGCCTTGCGTGAATCCCACTTTGCTGCCCTCAAGCGTATTATCAGATACATTAAGGGCACACTTGACTATGGACTGCATCTTTATCCCTCTGCACCAACCAAATTGCTCTCCTACACGGATGCAGATTGGGCAGGGTGCCCGGACACCCGTCGCTCCACCTCGGGCTATTGTGTATTTCTAGGGGATAATCTTATTTCATGGTCTGCCAAGCGGCATGCCACACTATCCCGTTCAAGTGCTGAAGCAGAGTATCGAGGAGTTGCCAATGTCGTTGCTGAGATATGTTGGCTCCGAAATCTTCTTCTGAAGCTCTAGTGTCCACTGCGAAAGGCGTTTATAGTCTACTGTGACAACATATCTGCCATCTATCTGTCTCACAATCCGGTCCAACATCAGCGGACCAACCATATCGAGATGGATATCCACTTTGTGCGTGAGAAGGTCGCCCTTGGTCAGGTCAAAATATTGCATATGCCTTCCTCCTATCAGTATGCAGATATTTTCACAAAGGGACTACCGAGACATCTATTCATCGACTTCCGATCTAGCCTTAGCGTCCGGCCTCCTTCCGCTCCGACTGAGGGGGAGTATTCCGAATATTCACAGTATATTTTGTAATTATGATAGGTATATATTTAAGGTAACTTAGGATTCTTAATGTATTAGGAATCAACCTCTGTACAACTATATATATATATTGTGATTAATGAAAGGAATCCCCAAGGGAGATTATTCCAATCTTACACTGACATATCACCTTAAAGAAAGTTAAAGATTATCCAATTTTTGTTAGGATTTGAGTCTACCTAATGTAAATAAGCGAACAAATAACACACACAGATTTATAGTGGTTCACCCTCAATACGAGAGCTACGTCCACTTTACCGCTGCAGATTTTACTATAATCAAATAGGGAGTTTGAGTTTACAATTCTTTCTTTCTATCTTGCTCACTTTTTCTCTTGCTCTACCCCGAAAGAAAACGACGCCCTAGTCTATATATAGCGAAAACTAGGGCGAACATAATACAAGCCCGAAATTCGATCAGCGTTCCATACTCTGTGTAGGGTCTTCATAGTGTCGACGATGAATTAGGCTCCACAACTCAACAATCTCGATGAAATAAGTAATTCAAAAAGTAAAGCAAGCAATAGTTTATAACAAGTTAAATTACACACCAGATAATTAAATCTAAGGATATACATAATCCAAGTTGTATTTACTACGTACAGGTAGTGTTTGCGGGGTTCTCAGCAGATTCTCTTGCACAGAGGATAGTGGATTGCAAGCCTAAGGTTGTCATAACATGCAACGCAGCTAGGAGAGGACCCAAGACTATTTTTCTCAAAGATATTGTTGATGCTGCCTTAATTGAATCTGCCCAAAATGGCGTCAATATAGGTCAGGAAATTAATAAATACTTACTTTATCCATAAATTGTACTATAACTTGCCTCATTTTTTTTGTTTTGTTTTGTTCGTTTCCTCATTGTTGATCAATTAGGCACTTTAGCGCCTTTCCAAATAAATTACTGTTTCTGTCTCATTTCATGTCCTACTTTCTTTTTTACTTAGTTTTTTTAAAAAAATGTTACTTTTTTATATTTAGTACTACTCTTTAATTCCAACATTCACATAAAATAAAATCACAAGATTCAAAAGTCTCCGTTACTTTCAAAATTGTATCTAATCAGATTATGACATATAAAATAAAACAAAGGGATAGTATTTAACACTTGAACACGTAAAATTTACTAGTAGTTATTTTCATAGGGGGTTTTTTAGTGACATATATACTCACTTGATATCTAATTAGTTTAATGGTTGCAAGTGACTTAGAGTTGTCATATAGAGAGAGGCTTTTCTTCCTCTAGCTAATTTTCTAGTTACTTCAGTTTTCCTTTTTCTCTCTTGCAGATGTGTGTTTGACTTTTGAGAATGAATCAGCATTACAGAAAGAAATGACTAAATGGGTTGAAGGAAGAGATATTTGGTGGCAGGTTAGTTACGTTCAAACCAACTTCGATGTTTATATATATAACTAGGTAATTGGGGATTTTAAATAAATCGTACATATTTTTTTGTATTAGTTTAAGTACTAGTAGTACTTTTAGTTCTATACGTATAGTTTAGGTATATTCTATTTGCGAAATTTAATTTAAACAGTTGTATGCAATAAATCATTAATATCCGAGTTATTTTGTATTATTCCAGGATGTTGTTCCAAAATATCCAGTTACGTGTGATGTAGAATGGGTTGATGCAGAGGATCCACTTTTCCTGCTTTACACCAGTGGCAGTACTGGAAAGCCTAAGGTCAATTTCATGCATGTACTTGTTGTATTATTTTCATATGTTGCAGTATTTTGATGGCTTTTAGTTGATTAATTAAGGGTGTTCTTCATACAACTGGAGGCTATATGGTGTATACTGCCACAACATTCAAGTATGCATTTGACTACAAGCCAAAAGACATTTATTGGTATGTTCAAGACATTACTAAAAATATTCGTTCCATGAGTATATTTCATTCCCGAGAAGGTCCCATATAATATGGGCCAAAACGAAATAGAGAAATACCAAAACCAAGTTTCAATTTCCTAATTTTGGTTATTAGTCCATTGTTCATTTATTTTAGTAATTATATTTGTTGTGTTTGTAGGTGTACCGCTGACTGTGGCTGGATTACTGGACATAGCTACGTTACATATGGACCTTTGCTAAATGGAGCAACTAATGTTGTTTTTGAAGGGGTAATGACTTATATACCAATATATATATTGTTTCATTTAACTTTATCTTTTCAATTTTCATTATAGGCAGAATAATAAGAATCTGTCTAGTGAATCTTCTACGAATTTAAGTTACATATACAGATATATGATTTATATATTACAGGCTCCAAACTATCCAGATGCTGGACGTTGTTGGGATATTGTTGATAAGTATAAGATTTCAATTTTTTATACAGCTCCCACATTAGTAAGGTCTCTCATGCGCGAGGGAGATGAGGTAACCCTATACCTCACTCTAATATTTCATTCTCTTGGTCAATAGATTTCAAGTAACTTGGTGCTACACACAAGAACAACTTAATTTGGTATAAAGCTTTTTAATATAATTTTATATGTACACAGAGACATGCCAAAAAATACTATTGCCCTTTTTTCATAATTGTTTATAGTTTAGTATTTTTGCAAGACATAAATAGAAATATTATTGTTTATATAGAAAAGAGTTGATTCAAGCTAATAAGATGGATTATGTTGCATCTTGTTGTAAAAATTACTAATATGGAGATTTGAGTAGTTAATTCAAAGTTTTGAAATATTTCTGTCGTTAAGAAGTAGCTAGGCAATCTTTCTTTCATTCTCTTTTAATAAAGACTTTGTACTTTTTTTTTACAAATTTAATATTGTTTAAGCGAAATTAAAATTATAAAATTCACTTTTAAAAACTTCTGGGGCCTCAAAATTTTGGGGGCCTAAGGCAAAGGCTTTATTTAGCCTTTCCTTTGAGCCCGTGGCTATACAAACTCATACAAATTTATTAAAATTTCTTTACATGGCTTTGAGAGTAAAAATTCTTCTGATTCGACAAGTTTATGTGTCCTTAAATATCCTAGTGTATAAATGATTTTTTTCCTTTCTTTTTGGTCATAAAATGTTTTTATGGTGTGTCTCTTGATATTCATGAAAAAATTGTTAATTTGTTATAAATATATTTGTAGCATGTCACTCGATATTCAAGAAAATCTTTGAGGGTGCTGGGAAGTGTTGGTGAGCCAATCAATCCAAGTGCATGGAGGTTTCTATCTTTACCTATGGATCTTTTATTTTATATTATTTTTTTCTCGGGTATGAGAACTTTCTGAAAATGAAATAATTATCTACAAAGTTTTTTTTATAAAAAATGTGTTGGGGCAGGTGGTTTTTCAATGTTGTAGGAGATGGAAAGTGCCCTATATCAGACACATGGTGGCAAACAGAAACTGGAGGCTTCATGGTATTTCAATATTTGCTCTTTTTTCTATATACTGAAGTATATCAAATTCTTTCTTCCTATATATACCTGTCTAGTTACCCCAATAACAAGAAAAAAAGAAAAAGGTTTTAAAAATGACTTTTTATAACCCAAAATCCAATCACTTCTGAGGTCTATTATTTTACTACGTACTTCCTGTCCATATAATCTGTCCTTTAATGTTTTTGCAAACCTTTAAGAAATGCAATTTGATAAACTTAAACATAAGATTATTTATGTAATAAGTCTCTTATCTCTTTTTAAATGTCTCACTTAATTAACACTCCAATAATTGAAACACTAATGGTAGATTTGAAAAACAAAAAGTAAATGATTAGTCTTTGTATTATACTGTCAAACGATTTGGTATCAATTCAGTTTGCTAAAACAACTAAAATTTGGAACCAGGGTGAGTATAATGTTCTATTTCGCTTCAAGTTGGTGAACAAACGCCAGATGTGTACCCTGGTGTCTAGTTCATTAATATAAATTACCATGGAAGTACAAATTAATTGCCTAACTAGGGTCTTAATTTTTGCCTTGCAGATAACCCCAGTACCAGGAGCTTGGCCACAAAAGCCTGGTTCTGCTACATTACCATTTTTTGGTGTCCAGGTACCTATAACAGGACACATGAAAAATGACCATTATGTTTAGAATCATATAAATTCTTATTAATTCCAAAAAGATAGTTTTACCTTTTCAAATGAGCCGTGGAGCAACGGTAAAATTGTCTCCACTAATGCTTGTGTAAGAATAAATTGTGGGGCGAGAACAACAATCACGTACCTATTAACAACGCAGCGGAAGAATCGTTGAGCTCACCACCAAAAGAATTGTCCCAAGTCGAACTTTGAATCTTGGAACCAAAGTTAGAAATTATTTGATGTCTTCTTATCTGTGTGTTTTTCTTGGATCAAACCAGAGAAGTTTCTCTGTTGAAGAAGAGAGAGCATACGTTGGATAGAAAGTTGAGAAAGAGAAGAAGCGGTTTAATCATATCTCTTTCCAAAGGGGTCGGGTCAGCCCACATGGCGCGACCCACGATTCAGACCCAATATCAAAACATCTTGCACTAAGTTAGGTTTTCTACATTACACCCTTCGGGGTACGGCCCTTCCCCTTACCCTGCTAACACGTGATGCTTATAGCTTTGTGCAACGTTCTTCAAAATAGTTTTACCTTTTTTTGATTTTCTGCACAAATACATTTTAATGATCTAAGGTAACTAACAGAAAGTAGAAATCTTTTTATCAGAAGAGAAAAGGTCAAACATTGCCCTTAATTTCCACCATACATCACATTATGATGTTGGTGCTGTAATATTAATATTGCAGCCAGTAATAGTAGATGAGAAGGGAGTGGAGCTAGAAGGTGAGTGCAGTGGATATTTATGTGTGAAAAGCTCATGGCCTTCAGCATTCAGAACACTGTATGGGGATCATGAAAGATATGAGACTACATACTTTAGTGCCTTCCCTGGATATTATTTTACTGGTGATGGCTGCAACAGGTAATTTTCTGGTTAATTTAGTGTTAATATTTTGAATATTTGGAACTTTAGAGTAAAATTTATCCATGTTAGCTGTATAATGTTGATTTTCCATGATAGAACGTGTATAAACTCTTGGTTGTAGGGACAAACATGGTTACTACTGGCTCACTGGCAGAGTAGATGATGTTATTAACATCAGGTATAATAGTCCTTCACTTTATATATTGTATGTATGTATATTTCATATTTTCCACGCCTTCTAATTCCGCATCCAATTTATTTGATATACTGAAAAAGTGTGTGCACGTAGATTCAAAAATTTACTAGCTTAGGGAAGTTTGGAGCAGAGCATAAGAAATTTATAATTTTCCAGAATCCAGTGATCTAGTTGACATAGGAATTTGAAAACTCAAATCTTGAATTTGCAAGAACTAAACTAGAAGCTCGTAATTTATAGAGCAAAGTACTGTTCTTTAATATTGATAAAACTAGCTTCTATTATTTGAACTATTTTCATATGGTGCATACAGTGGACATCGGATTGGCACAGCTGAAGTAGAGTCGGCTTTAGTTTCACATCCTCAGTGTGTTGAAGCTGCTGTGGTTGGCGTGGAGCATGAGGTATATATATACATACCCGACTTTTGGGCTGATGATCACAATTAGTCTTGCATTGTTTGAACACAAGTCTAATTCTGTCCGTTCTTGGGACTCAGGTTAAAGGACAAGGGATATACGCATTTGTTACTTTGGCTGAAGGTGTTCCATACAGTGAGGAACTGAGAAAAAGTCTTATAAAGGTTGTCAGAGATAAGGTATGATATATTTTTTGCCTTTGTTAAATATGTTGAAGCAGATGAACCTATGTCCAAAAGTAAGATTTGTGGATGAAAATCTAGCTCTTAACGGAACTGAACCAATTATTTGACATGTTAGATTGGAGCTTTTGCTGCACCAGACAAGATCCACTGGGCACCAGGTCTACCAAAGACGAGGAGTGGCAAAATAATGAGGAGAATATTGAGGAAAATTGCTTCCAACACCTTAGATGAGCTTGGGGACACTAGTACTTTGGCCGATCCTACTGTCGTCAATCAGCTTATCGCACTTGCTCATTGCTAATTCCACTTTAATTTTACCTTATTCTTAATTGAGGGTGTTTGTTTTTTGCATCGAACTCTCCGTGTGATGGGTGACTAATCATCACGATTCAGAGAGCACTTTTAGTCTGTGTTTGGTGAATGGAAGCGCCTCCCCCCTATTGTATTTTAAATTGAGTATCTTTCTAAATCCGCATTACTAAATGATTGTGAGGACTCATCTAGCTAATCATCTTCTGTAGAAATTATAGAATCAAGAAAGAGAATTAATATGCAAATTGACATTTCTACTGCACAGATCCCTTAATTTCACAATTTCTAAACTAAACGTCCATAGTTGGGCACACATGCGGGTGCAAAAACTAAGGTGCCGAAGGTTTTTGGGGTGATTGTGGCTTAAATTCGAAATCTCTGATTTATAAGGGAGGGATCTCGACCATCTCACTAAGAATTTAACTGACTTTGTTTTATGTATAATGAATGAGGCTGCAATATATAATACTTGAGTATAGTATGTTTAGGAATTAACATCAAATCTAATCAGAAAACTAAGTGGGATGCCAAGTCAGTTGAAATGTTAGGTAATTTTCCATGTTAACAAGTAGAGCCAAATATTTAATAACTTGGTCCTGAAAGGGTCCATCGGGGTATTTTCACTCTCGGATCCATCTTCGGAGCCTCCGTCTCGGTCGTCCTCTGAGCGTGCCCCCGTCTCTAAAGTGACTGTCACAAAAGCTTTTGTGACTAATTAAATTGGAAGTTTTTAATTATTAAGTTTAGTCCTTTTTAAGTTAAAGTTATTATTTCAGTATTTGCTATTTAGTCCCTAGAGTTAGCCATGGTATTATATACCTTTTGTAATGCATCTGATGATTATCAATTAAAAGAAATGTTTGTTTTCCTTTATCTTCTTCTCTCCTTCCCTTTTCTCTACTTTCTCCATTGATGAGCTCACTGCCATGACTGATTTCGGGTTTAGAAACCATGAGCCATATCCATATGCCTATCATTATTTCAACGACATTCTCAATTTTGTTGAGTTCAGTGATGGTTCATTCCGAGCTCCGTCTACCACAAATTATCTCTCTGAGGCTCTCAGACTGTTGCGAGAACAACGTCGCATACTGGACCAGATGATAGCACCGATGAAATCCAAAGAGAAGCAGCAAATGAGCAAACTGATATTGAAGTTTATTTTTCAAACTCTGAAGGATTTGACAATCCTGATGAGTTTATGCATGAGATTGAAGAAGAACCAAATCCAGAATGAGTAGATGACGATGGTATAGAAGAAATATCGGGTCAAATGGGATCTGGAAATGATTTCGAAGAAGTTCTTGAAAAGTCCTTTAAAGAGAAGGAAGATAATAAATACCAAATGCTTGACCAAATTCTTCAAATGTATGGAATCAATGTGACAAATTTGCAATGAGATGAAAGTGAAGAAAAAGAGCCTCTAGAGCTCGAAAATGGCAGCGAAAGTCAGCAATTACGGAGGAGTATCGGGTGTTTGATAAATATCCTTATAGTAATGGTGCTGAAATTACTGAGGTGGAAATTGAAGGTGTAGATGCAGATTCCAAAAATGCGGATATGGTATTTGCTTAAAGTTTCCTGAGGATTGATGATGTGGGTGACTGTGAGAAAAAGTCCATCACTCCCAAGAGCATTCCAGACCGTAACCTTTTGGAAATCGCTACTTGCAATGAAGATTCACCACTAGAAGTTGAAGATATCAGTAAAACAAATTCAGAAACTGATGAAGACCAAGTGTTCGATAAAAGTTCTCAAAGCAATGAATAATTCCTCTTTGAATGAGAAGTTCTTAATGAAGGACAAGCTTCAGATGACATTGGTTATGCCAACATCGACAAATTAGATAAACTAAGCCAAACCACTCGTAGCAATGGTCAATCCAGAGAAAAAGAAATGGAGATCAAAGGTACAGAGACTGGTAAGACTGCTACACCTTCTAACGATAAATTGTCGAGTGTCGATGCTTATGTTTTAACTTGTGTACCGAAAAGGTATGTGAATCATTCTGATTGTCAGTTTGTGCATTCTAATCATTTTCTTGCATTGAAAATGGGGTTTGAATTGGCTAGGGTGCTTTGGGAAATTCGGTGATGGATAAATACTTCAAACATGTGGTGAATTGGTTTACTAGCAAGTTGTTCGACGAAGTGTTGAATAGAAAACTAGTACATAAAATTGCAAAGCTATATTGTCGTGTAGGGATGAGTGAAATTGAGAAAGGATTAAGGCCCTTTATGCTTGCCTTGGCTGAAGGTTTCTATGACTTCAGATTTTTGAGTTGCTTGTGTGAGAACTCTCTGTTTTATATGACTCCAAAATTCATGTTGTCGAAGGCTTCATCACAGATGTCATAAAGTTTTGGATTCATAATCCAAATCTGAGAGAACTCTTCGAGCAGTTGAGGAAGCGAGATGTAAGAAATGGATTTACTCGAGTTAAGTGGCTTGGAAATGACTTATGTATGTGTAGATGTACCTTGCCGGACACAGGACAAGAAACAATGATATGCAAATATGTTGACACTGAGCAAGGGACAAATATACTAGTAACTATTTTCTTATCTCACGTGATTAACTCAGATTCTTCTTCACAGAATAGTGTTTGTGTCTTGTAAAATCATTTTGAAAATGTCATTGCATTATATTCCTCTTTCTTATTCTATTATCATTCTTCTCAGTTCTTCCTTTTACTCTCCAGTTCTTACTATTTCTCTTGATCTCTCAATCTCTTTATTTTTCTATCTCTTTATTCCTCCCAACCTGTTAAGCTCATTTGTTATTATCCTAGTCCTTTCTCCTACTGTTATAGTGTTTCCTGGAATGATTTTTCAAGTTGAATTTTCTTTGAATAATAGCTCAATTGTGGAGTTCCTCATATTGGTTGTATCGTGTTGTTTTTCCAAATACCGGTGCTGCTAGAGGGAAAATTTTGAAGTTAACAACAGAAGATCAAAAGGGGGATGGAGTAGCAGAAACTTTAACTTTATTGTTGTCTCTAAGTGCATTTCTTCAATCTTTGTCTATCCGAAGCTGTCCAGAATATGAGAAAACTATACTAGCTATGAGTTATAGAACATGACTCGTTAAGGTGATTCTGGATGACTGCCTGAACTTGACAAATCAAGTGGTTGGCTCATTAACTAGACGACATGATAAGACCCTAAAATTGCTAAATCTTGATGAGTGGAGAGTGGTTGCAGATGCAAGTTTGATGGCAATTGCAGATAATTTCCCATTACTTAATGATCTCGTTGTTTCTAAGTGTGCATTAACTGGTTACAATCTTGCTGCTTTATCCTATGCAGTGCAAGTAAGTTTGCAGGTCTTCTTCTTACCAGGTTGCTCCGCAGTATCAAACAAGAATATTGCTTCATTTGCGTTCATTTTTGTAGCTACAAAGGAATTGTGCCAACAAGGATATTCAGAGACAGACTTCATGATTGAACTTAGAGTGCCTCAAAGTTCTCCGTACATCCTTGAGGAATTCAAAGCAGGGCTATTTGATTATTTCATTGTGATTGATGCAAGTAAATATGAAGGTTCAGTTTATGAACTCAAAAAGGAACCAGACAAGGAAGAATTAGGTTCAAGGGACAAGGAGAACTTTATTAAAACCATAATGCTGCTTCTAAGAAATGCACACTCAAAAGGCATATTTGCTATAATGGATTCCTTATTCTCTTCTTAGAGTAGTCTCTGCAATTATTCTCAGTTGCACTTCACATCTTCCTCAAATCAATGGTAAAAAATATATGCTAATTCTGGGAACAAGTTAACTTAGCCTGCTGATAGTTCCACAGTTTTCAAGATAGATGTTACTGATTTGTTTTTAACATATGGTATGATTCCCAAGATATTAGCTCCAAACATTACTAAAAACATTTCTGAAGCAGAGAGAAGACCATGACTGTTATGTAGCAATCTGAAATTTGGATAGGGTTGAAAAAATACAATTTTATGAAGAGATGGTATGATGTTTGCTAGAGAAGTGGGGAAGAATTGGGAATATTCGGCACAAAATGAGATCGAGCCATTTAAAGCTGCAACAATAGGATACATACTCGTTTGTGCTAAAAGAAACTGTTGGAGCGACGATATCTTTGTTGTTAGAAAAGCTTGTGGATATGGTTGGCAACACATACCTGCCGTTTGAATGTTCAAAAGAAAAATGGACAAGGAATATTGAGTCGCTCGAAATACTAGAGGCCGATGTCGAAACAAAAATTTCTATTGTCAATATTGTTGAAACGAGTATTATTGTTGTGATCAAGAGTCTCACTCGGAATTGCTTTGGTGCATTGTTGAAGCCAACATGGGCTATTCATGTGGCCAAGTTGCTAAAATGTTCTCCCTTTCGTGTTGTCTGAATGATAGTGAAGCTTGTGATCATTGGGTCAAAAATGTTGTTGGCCTTGTCCTTGTTGCTTTATTCCCTCAGTGTCTCCTCCTTAAAGTTGAAATCTGAAAGTGCAACTCCAACATGCTTACTGGAAGGTGAAACTGCATGTGCTAAAGTTTGTTATGCAGCATTTGCACCAGTGGAAATTTGCTATAATGCAGAACTTAGCTACAAGTTAGAGCCAATTACTAAACACATGCCTGAAGCATTTTATAAGAAAATGGTTTCTTCTGAAGAAAAGTTGCAGTACTCTTACACAACATTTTGAGATTTCTAAGCTATGAAGAGAATTTCTAGAACATTGCAGCAAAGTGTCACTAGCCTCATTCATTTTGAACTTCATATTTTCAACCTCGAGCATTGCAGCAAAGGCTATTTTATGTTGATCTGTTGCCAGAAGGAGCTACATCTGAGGATTACCAGTTCAACATGCTCCAGTTTTCAAATTTTGAAGATCCTTGAAGGCAAGGTCTTTTCTAAGGAGGATGGATTGTCACAAAAACTTTTGTGACTAATTAAATTGGAAGTTTTTAATTATTCAGTTTAGTCCTTTTAAGTTAAAGTTGTTATTTTAATATTTGCTATTTAGTCCCTAGAGTTAGCCGGGTATTATATACCCTTTGTAATGCATTTGATGATTATCAATTAAAAGAAATATATGTTTTCCTTTATCTCATTCTCTCCTTCCCTTTTCTATACTTTCTCCATTGATGAGCTCACCGGAGCTCTTCATTTCTTCAAAAATGAACAAGAGCCCTTCTCTCTTGTTACAGTGATGTTCCCAATTCCCAAAGCCACAGGCCATCTCGAGGGCACTCCAGTTATTTTATTAGAGTTATTCGGGGTTTTCGATAACGCCCGCTGAATTTCGGCCATAACTTGGTCATGCCGCTGGAGGTGGTCCATAATCGTCATCTGCTGGGCTCTCAAGATCTACATTGTTTCCCGCACAAGCTCATCGGTGGGAGTCGATTCGCTCACTGCCCGTTCCCAGGGGTAAGGTCTTCAACCACATCCCCGTGTTAGGCTCTTGTCTCTCTGACAATGGATCCTGAAGCGGGGGAATGCCACTCTGGTTATCCACGATGACTTAGTCGTTGTTTCCGATATTTAGTGTTATTGTTGTCTGTTATAACTGAGATAAGTGTTTGAAAGCAGAAACTCAAATGAATTAGTAAAGGTAAGCGGGCCACAGTGACACCATAATTTTCCAAGCCCCATGATGGACGCCAAACTGTTTACCCGCAAAATGGTACAGTTGAATTTGTATATGTGGTTATAGAGGCGTGGATCAATATGCCCAAATTAACAAGACAATAAGGCAAGAATTACTAAGATAAAACTAAAATGAGACAATCAAATGATATTCAAAATAGAATAGCCTGAGCGCCGATGATATCGTGAGCTTGAGTCTGCGGACAAGGTTACTGGTAAAACTTGAGAATTCAATCAAGAACAAGAAATCACAATGAAATTTCTAAGTGTGCTGTTTTGCTTGTCGAATTAGAATGATTTACCATGTGATGAAAACCTCTATTTATATTAGAGTTAAAGGGGTACATGATCCATGAATCATGCACTCTTAATTCTCAATATTAATGTTGACATTTAAGAGTAATAAAAGCAATGATGTATATTAAAGATTGGAGAGAAACATGATTTCTCGTAATGATCGTTTGTTGGGTTTACTTGCACGCGACTGATACACTGAAAAGCTCATTCGAATCCTTCGTAACCTTCGCCTCGTGAGACAAAAAGCTAGGTTAGACCTCCAAATGGACATACACGGTTTCTCGTAATCTCTCACTTCCCGACTCAAACATAATCTGTCATTTTCTTTGCAATGTGTCAACACCTAATACACCCACCTAGCGTATGCAGATTTTTCTCAATACAAGATCACCAAATTAGGTGAGGTAATTCGCCAATCTAGTGAAAGAGAGACATTTGAAGTGATGAATGAAAGGATTTTTTAAAAGGAAAATTTGATTGTATTTCCAAATAAAAACAAAGAAAGCAAAAGATATCAATTTTGATTTAGTGATAATAAATTAAATATAAAGAAGTCAATTAATAAGTGACATGTGTATATATTAATCAGTTTTGAAGTTATCTGTAGTGTCTCGTGGGTGTTAAATCTATTCTAAAATAGTATAATAAATCGCTCACAAAGATTGAGTGTGTAACTGGAAATTCGCTCATAGATGAGGGAGAAAATACATAAAATCCTTTCTAAACTTGTCTCAAAAATTCACTTTAGCAATTTAACTTTATGGGCGTTTACATACCACATATTTTTGTCGATATTTTACCTCTTATTATAGTGTGTGCTTCTGGGGGCGCATGCACGAAGGATATATCCCCTAAGAGATGACATGACAGAGGAAGTGAACTCACCTTCCAAAAGCGAGTGAGAGGAAAAAAAAATTTAAAAAATTGACAAAATCATACACATATCATTTTTTTAATGACCAATATATAATTAACTTTTAATATTTTTTTTTTAGGAATTTTCTTATTTTGAGACAAATAAAATATATGAGTCCATTTTTTCTTCTCTTTAGTTATTGTCTTCTCCAATAGAGAAGCTTCCATTGTAGTATCAGCAAAAAGGAAGAAACAAAAGAAAAGAAAACTAATGACCGAAAATTTTGATCTCTTCAACATTCACATATACTTTCCTTCTTTAGTTGGCCTACTGTACCCAAAAACTCAAAATCAGATTCATTACCCTCTTTGAGTTCGCGTTACATTTTGGTCTCTCGTCGTGAGGCACTCCACCTCAAAATCTTAGTTATTTTAACTTATTTTTGTTGATTCTTGAACTGGGTTGAGTGTATTTATCGAAGTATGGTGAAGCTTTGAAGTGGGGATTTTGTAATTTTTTGTTTCTTTTCTTTGGGAGAAGTGGAATAGATTGATTATAAAAAGAAATCCCTTCTTTATTTGGATAGCTTCGTTTATTTTTTTGAATTTATTTTTCTGAGGACCATTAAAGAACTCCAATCACCGGTAAGCCGACTTTTCTATTTGTGGAGTTTACTTTTTGGTTGCCTTCCAGGTGTTTGATCTTGTGCTTCACTAAGAGCTAAGACTTTGCTGTGTGTTGTTTACTCATTTTCCCTCCAAGAATAATTAAAGAAAGTTTATTGGTTGGGCTTTGCGTTGATACCCAACCTCTCGTTGTATAATTGAAGTTTTCGGCATTCTCATTTATTAGGCTGCATTTGCCATACAAGTGTATCAGCTGATGTGTTATCCGCTCTTGCTTTATTAAGGGTGTGTTCGGCATGAAGGAAGATAAGTATGTTTCGTACTTATTTTCCTGTGTTCAGTACGTAAGCTCAAATATTATCCTAAAAGCATTTGTATATAATCTAGACAAATACTATGGAAAGTGATGGTTGAGGTGGGGGTGGGGGTAGGGTGTGTGGTGGTGGGAATGGGGGGCAATGAAGGTCGGGGTGAAGATGAGGTGTGTTGAAGTGTGGGGATGACACAATCAACGTGGAATCCGTTTGTGGAAACTGTATTCCCTACTTCCACTAAGGAAGTCATTTTCCTCATTTTTAAGCAACTTATTTTTCTAGAGGAAATGTTTTTCAAATATTTTGACTAACAGAACATGGGAAAATTGGAAAACATTTCTGTACCAAACACACACTAAATCTAACTTCATGAACTCTATTGTTCTTTTGTTTAGTTTTGTTAAAGAGTCACACTAGTTTGCACTCAAGATCTCTCTTTTACTTCTTTAATGGTTCAAATTTTTGAGCCGTTGCCCAAAAGATACTGACATCTAGTAGCTTACAGTCATTTTGCTGCTTTGATAAGGTTTTTCAGAGTTTGAAATTTCAACTTCACCTGTTATGTTTGTTGGTGTGAAATGGCATTGGTCAGCTTCAATTTCCTGTGTTTTGCTTTCTGTAGTCTTCTTAACTTGAACCAATCGCACTCTACATTATCTCATGATATATCTCTTTTGTTTTTGATATGTCTCCTTTTTAACAAAGTTAATCATCCGTTTACCACTTGCATCTGCAAAGTGTTTTGTACGCCAAGTCCACTAGACATAAAAAGGGGCAGCCCCGTACACAAAGCATCCTGTGTCAGCAGGGTGAGGAGAAGGGACGCACTCCAAGGGATGTGATGTAGACAGCCTACCCCAATGCAAGCATTAGTGGTTACTTCCACGTCTTGAACCCGTGAGCTATAGGTCACACAGAGACAACTTTAGCATTGCTCCAAGGCTCCACTTCTAAGTCCACTTGACATCCAATACTTATTATCAACAAGGATAAAGTTATCTTTCTCCTTACTGTTCTCATCTAGGTCAATTTAAAATCTTAAAGGAATGAAATATTTTAAGGAAAGCATGGCAAATAGCATTAATGTATACCGCATGAGCTAAATTTTTTTTTCTACAATGATGATAGATTGCCTCAATGAATAATCTGTTCTTGGTGTCATATTATGGCAATATGACCGGCTAGCAATGGTTACTTGTGTGATCGTTAGTAATTGTTCCTCACCTGCTTAACCAATATTATGTCATGTCAGGAACTAGAGCAGTACATGGCGTGGATTTCACAACTAGCAGTCTTAACAGAGTTCTTTTTTGATATTCCTTCAAGGTACTTTGCCTGAAACTCGCTTAGGACAATTTGGTTTCATTGGGGAGGCCTATTTTCACAAGTCATAGGCTGCCGCAATGGGTTAAACTTGCCATGCCACATCGTGCTGTCTCTGGGCATTTTTCCATTTGTGGCAAAGCATTGATCAGAGAAGCGAGTACATCCATCATTCAGTGCTCTGTTTAGTAGTTGGACTAACAGCTGCAATACCCTCTTCGTTCTTCTGGGAGAATCCCCTCTGGTTATTGTGGTTTGACGCAATGCTCCACCTAATTGGTAGACATCGATGTTTTTCGGCTGAACTAAATTCATCAATTGCGTTCTTGTTCATAGATTCTTCAGCAATCTTGCAATGGCACCGATCAATGACCACCAGTAAAAGAGTCCAAGACAGAAGCAAGAAGAAGCGAGTGCATGACCTTGAAATAGGCACAGAGAAGCACAAAATACTCTCCAAAGTCCTATTAATATTTGAAGTCCTCAAACAGGAGCCTCAACAAGTCATATCGATTAGGGAACTTGATGATTATAGAAGGCAAATAAACCTCCCAAAACCCCATAAAATCTCGGCCTTCCTACGGAAGTCCCCCAAGCTTTTTGAACTGTACAAGGATTATAGAGGGATTTTGTGGTGTGGTATGACAAAGGAGGCTGAAGACTTGGTCCAAGAAGAGGAGGCTATTATTGAACAGCACAGTGATAAAGCTGCAGAGCTTGTGACTAGGATGCTGATGATGTCTGTAGACAAGCGCCTTGCCTTAGATAAGATTGCTCATTTCAGAAGAGATTTGGGGTTGCCAATGGATTTTCGGAACCGTTGGGTGCGAAGGTTTCCTGATCACTTTAGAGTTGTTCAGCCATTTAGGCCTTATGATGAAAGTGAGTACTTAGAGCTCGCGAATTGGAAATCGAGTTGGGCTATGACAGAGTTAGAAAGACAGGCGCTGGGGGTTACCCAGGCCCCAGATGATCACGTTGCTGGTTCTCTTTCCTTGTCTTTCCCCATGAAATTCCCAACTGATTATAAACAAGTGTTGTCCAGATATAAGGGGAAGATAGAGGATTTTCAGAAGCGGGAATACTTGTCACCTTATGCAGATGCCAGGGAATTAAAGGCTGGAACACTGGAGTTCAATAAGAGGGCAGTTGCAGTGATGCACGAGCTGCTGAGTTTTACAATCGGAAAGAGGTTGGTCACAGATTATTTGACACATTTTAGGAAGGAGTTTGTAATGCCTCAGAAGCTGATGAGGCTGTTGCTTAAACATTTTGGAATCTTTTATGTTTCAGAAAGGGGTAAGAGGTTTCATGTATTTATTAACAGTGCTTATGAAGGTTCTGAGTTGATCGACAAACACCCTCTAATTGTTTGGAGGGAAAAGGTTCTGAGCTTCGTTGGTTACAGAAGGAAGAAGGAAACAATGGACACTCTTAAAGATTTGCAGGAATTTGAGGATGATGATTTGTTTGAGAATGAGTTAGAAGATGAAAGTGTTCAAGTGGAAAATAACAAGCAAACTATGGGTAGTTTGGAGGGAGATTTTCTGGAAACTGAATCCGAGATGGAGATAGACGAAGTTTTTAGTGCATACAGGGAATGAGAAGTTAGCAATGCATACTACCATGAAGAATCTTGAGGTCAGGAATCTTCTTTCACAATTTCACTGCATACTGTAGTCTCAATTTGATCCTAATTGACATGTATTTATCTGCACGTTCATTGATTGCATAACTTGTTAAATGCTTTAGTTTCTAAGGCAAAATTGTGAGTAGAAAGAGCAATCTTATATAACCTCATTTTGGCATTTGGGGTGTGAGAACCAGGAACTATCATTTGTATGAAAACTTAAAACAGAAAGTTGGAGCCAAAGTGTTCAAGTAAATGCATTGTTACCTTTCTCAAAGAAAAAAAGTTTCAGATATAGTTACAAAGGAAAGCATTAATCACATAAGGAGATATAATAATGTCTCTTGAGTTGAAAAACAGTAGCTATTTTTATTTGAGATACTGTATCCCCAACGTGACATTTGGTGATTTGGAAGGCTAGGGAGTTTCAGAGTATATGTGCAGAGATGGTGGAAGCTAGTTTGATTAGTTTAGCTGTGCAGTATCTTACTGATCTACTTTATCTTTCTGTAACAAGAGGTCCACCAATTTCACTTTTCTTCTGTACATTGTGAGTCCTTGGTGCTTTGATAACATTCAAGCCTCTACTAGCAATTTGGGTGTCTTTGCACGAACTCATAGCCAGACAAAAGTAGAAGCTCGTTTCTAGACTCTTAACCTATTTATTTCTTCTTTGCAAATACCACAGTTACAGCTACTTTATTACTTGAAATTAGTTGAGGTAATTACAACGACAAGAACAACAACTACACTCCAATGTGAAGACTAATTGAGGTTGGATATAAATCCTCCTTATCCATTCCACTCTATATGGGTCCATTTCATTCTAATACTCAATAAACTTATCTTTAAAAACAAGTTAGGGTTCTATAAAACTAGAGGTCCGCTAAATCTCACACTTATCCCTACGTTGATATACAAATCTCTAACATAATAAAAGATTCTTGACGTATCCAAGAGTGTGGCCTAGTGGTCACTGAAGTGGGATGAGAACCATGAGGTCTTAGGTTCAAATCCAAGAGGAAACAAAAACACTAGGTGATTTCTTCCCATCTGTTTAAGCTTTGGTGGATAGAGTTACCCAGTACTAGTACTGGTACTGGTGGGAGGTAGCAAGTACCCTGTGGAATTAGTCGAGGTGCGCGCAAGCTGGCCCGGACACCACGGTTATAAATAAAAAATATTCTTGACAATTCTAATGTAAGTATACCAACAACAAAGCCGTTATGAATCTTTTTACTCAATTGTCTTGTCCTATTTTAAGCATGCACTTCAATTAAGTACGTTAGGGTTCATTAATCGTAATTTATTTTTAATTATTCATTTAGAAAAAGGAAAAAGTAAAGCCTCCAGGGGCACTACTAGATTTCTGATGCCAAAGCATATACAATGTTGTAGAGTAAGATATCTAATAATAACAACAACAACAACAACAACATACCCAGTGAAATCCCACACCGTGGGGTCTGGGGAGGGTAGAGTGTACACAAACCTTACCTCCACCTTGGTAGGTAGAGTAAGATATCTAATAATGGTGTGAAATCAACATTAGGCAATATATTCCTTAAATTTAGATATATATACCCTATGTCAGATGAAAAATATAATTTTGATAATATACTATCGTAACAGTAAGGATATGTCATTCTTCACATAGGAGAAGGAGGTAAGATCTTACATTACCCTATAATTACATATCCGTTATTAATATGCGGTAGTTGTTAGGCAATATAAAGTACGAATACGCCTAACTCCTGCCACGCCCAAGATTTCTTTTTAAAGAAACAGGTCTCCACTACTCCGATCTCTGATTGATTCAGATAATTTTGTATTGGAAATGAATTTGCATTAATTTGTATACATAGGGAAAAAATTCATTGTGAGTTGAGTGACCTAATGCAAGAAGCACTTAATAGCATATGGAACCTACTTCCCCTCTGTCTCTTGAGCGATAATGGCCTGATTGTCTTGGCAAACCCAACAGTTTCTCACCCTACTGCTGCCTGCTGGGGGATCTCCACTCACTCGACCTCTTGCATCCCCCTCTCCATGTGAATCCTACCCCTCACGTTTTCATTGTATGATTTTGGTCAACCAACTACCACAGAGTAATGTTGCTTGTATATTCCTTTTACTTGATGAAGGCGTCTGTCTTGATTCATTTACTTGCTCTTCTGGGTAAGGCTGTTTTGGACAATCCACAGTAGTAGAGATTTGACGTTGCTTAGTGAAGTTTAACTTAAAAGTTCTTTTCTTTTTGAGGGTGGAATTGATTCTATGCATGAACCTTTAACAATTTACTTGTGATTATTTCAATCTTCTTTTCTTTTGCAAACATATGTAGTTTCAGTATAACGTAGATTATAACAATTATGACTATCGCACTCTAGGGTATTGCCTAGTGATCAATAAAGAATGGAGAACTATGAGGCCTCAGGTTCAAGTTCCAGTGTATACAAAACACTAAGTTATTTCTTCCCATCTATCTCAGCCTTGGTGGACAGAGTTACCCGATACCTGTGCTGGTGGGAGGAAGCAGGTACCCGGTGGGATTAGTCAAGGTATTCGCAAGCTGGCTGAACACTACCGTTAATTTTTTTTTTAAAATGCATGACTCTTGCAGCCAATTGAATACGAGCTGATTTCAAAGTATTGTTGTTGAATTATGTGAACTGCTTCTAAAAGTTAAAACTTTTTTTTTTCCATCGAATACCACTAAGCAGTGTGCTTAGTGGCTAATTTTATAAATATCAAAATTACAAATAATTTCTTTTGCAAAATGAAAAAAGGTTAAACATGTAAAAGTAGAAGAACCTAGTATCAACTTTAAGCCTAATAAGTGCCTAAAGAAGACACTCTTCCGGTGTGAAGAGTCTGTTGGATTCATGGCAACACCAAAGGATGGGTAAATCCCAAAAGTTAGTTTGGAGAACAATTCCTGTGTGTGTGTTCTGGACAATATGGTTGGAAAGGAACAGGATTTTCTTTGAAGGAAAAGTCAGCACGTGTCCAGGCTTAAAAACAACAACATACTCAGTGTAATCCCACAAGTGGGATCTGGGGAAGGCTTAAAATAGATGCTTATTAAATTTGTATTTTTGGTGTAAAAGACAAGTGATGGAAAATATGGAGCGATATATGGATTTCCTAGAAGAATAGGGGGTTTGTAGCTGCCCTGTTATGGCAGGGCTGTTTCTGTTGTAATTCTGTACCATCTCCGTACCTTTTAATAAAATATACCTTATCAAAAATAAAGTGCCTAAAGAAGACATAATACAAAGATTGACTAGCAGGAATAGTCGACTGTAATTAACAATCAGCAAGCTTGAACCTATATATCCAGCTGCGATGGCTAGAAACCCCATAAAAGCATCGTCAAGTCTCTCAGGAGATGCCATAGTTTCAATGCCAAAATGAGTGTCCTTCCTCAATGAACAATTGGGTCATCTTCCTCCAAGCCAAGCTCTTGGTGCCATATTTATTCGCGATCAAATATACCTTGACAATAGTGATAGTTCCTCTTTGCTTAATGATCCATAAAACTTCAGTCTTTCTTGCCTAAATACTAAATGGAACAGCAGCAACCACATGCTATCAACAGCTCCAGGAGCAGCTGATCCTTGCCTGCTCAATGATAGAAGCCCCTAGTCCTCAAGGCAGAGTGGCCAGAAGTAGTTACCATGTCTCCTCAAGTTGTTTATGCGAAGCATCTCCTCTTCCTAGTTTTAATTCGGAAACTGGGCAACTGAATTTTGTCTAGATTGGAAATTGTTCTGCCCCTAACAGGAAGATTTTGAAAGGATGGAAAGTAGACTTCACCTGCAAAATAAAAAATCTAAGTTAGTAATAAAATATGCGAGCATGTTGCCTTCTCTCGATGCGTGCTCTAAGGTCACATGACAATGATCTTTCAGCTGCTATATAGCATTGACCTCTGTGACAACACTCCATGGAACCTCCCAAATCCCATCCAATATCTTCTCATCACCAAGGAATCAGTCTCCAATATAACAAGCTATATATGGTTGATAAAACAGTAATTCACAGCCTCTTTAATAGCAACAGCTTCAGCTGCCATATTGGTTACCTCCTGAATCTCCATTGCCTTTGCAAAATACCAAATTACATCACTATTACGAATGAAAAATCCAGCTGTGCTTCTCCTAGGATTGCCTCAACTTACCCCATCTGTATTACATGTAAACCATTCCCGAGCAGGCAGTAACCAACTGATACTTTTGCATACAATAGTAGGCCTATAACCTTCAAATAAATGCACTATTTCTGGCAAGTGAGAAGATATATCTGGAATCCTGGAGTGCTTGGTTATAGCCAGGTAGTAAAGGTTGTTGTTAATCTCATGGATCACCCTCTTACTAGACGCTGTTCCACCAAACTTTGTAGTGTTCCTTGTCTTTCATATATCCCATAAAATGATCGAAGGATCAGCTTGAAATAATGGTTTCAATTTGGCACCACGTTGAAAATTCCACGAGTCTAACTGCCTGATGTATGTGTATTAAATTTCCAATTATACCAGCTGCTGAACAAAAATATTTCCACACTAGAAGCAATAGAGCTAGTAAGAAATAAATTTGTCATAGTTTCTTGATAAGGATCTGGGCAACACCAACACCTAGATGGAATTAAATAGACCATTCTAGCAATCACATCATCAGTTGGCAATTTGAAATATATTTATTTATTTTTAAGTCTTCAATACGCCCATCATATTTAGGCTGATAAGTTTTTACTGGACCTATAACGTGAAATATTTTATCGATGCATGCTAGTGAGACTCAAGACCAAGACCTCTAATTGTTCTAGTAACATGTAAAATTGTGTGGATTACGTCGTTCTAAAGCTATGCTGTTAAAGAGATGACACTTCTATTTATTTTTTTAGGTCTTCAAGATGTTTCCATATGATGAAGGTGATGTTGTGGAGCTATAAAGGTAGACTCGTATGGAATCACAGCTCCAGTAGAACAACAAAGCTGATTGATAAATCTTTGACAAGATGAGAATAGACACACGACCTTAGAACAGTGCTGAATGAAAGATGTAGCACAGTGGAGTCAGTGCAGGTGAGTTTTGAAGATGTCTGAAGGTCAAAATGATTTGTTATGTTGTTCATAGTAGTGATGTTGCCAAGTATCATGCCAATTAAAGGATTTATTTAATTAATGTGGTGGGTGATATGGCTAAAGATCAAGTGAAACGATCCTCTTCTGCAATGGTCTTGATTTCGTTGCTGTTGCAGAGGCACGAATAAGGAAATGATTGGGCACAATCTCTAATTTTAGTTGTAGATGAGCAATCAACCGTGCAATAAATGATCAGTGATGGTTTTTTTGGTTTCTCACCTAGTGTCTGATATTTGCATTGAGGTCCTGATTAATCTTGATCGTGTAAGGCTCATTTACGGAAAACAATCCCTAACATGATTTTTTTAATACCTAGGACTTAAACTTAAAACTTCTGATTAAGGGTGGAGGGATCTTATCCATCACACCGCAATCCTTATTGGTGTATATTCTCTTTCTTATTGCAAAATTTTAGGTAACTTTAGTAAGTTTGCAATATTTATGGTTTTGATTTCTCCACCGGAACAACTTATCTAGTTTAACTCGAAGAGTGTGTGTGTGTATATATATATATATATATATATATATATTTTTTTTACTCGGTTTAATTTTATATACCATGATAGTTTTTAGAGATAGTTTTTTACTTTATCTAGTAGTCATCTTAAATATAGGAGAATACCAACAAGGTTTGTGGTTGAGTGGTAAGTGTTCATCCTTAATTATAAGTGTTGAGTTCGAGTCTTGTTGGGTATAAAGTCGTCTTTGGTAGGGAGGTTTTAACCTCACGCCTGAAATTTTTGGGGTGAATTCAGATTTAGTCGAGCCATAATATGAATACCAGACACCAAATGAGTAACATAAAAAAGATAACCATCCAACCGCTATTCATCCCCGTTATCCATTGAATCTGTTCTGGATAATCCTCCTTTTGCCGGATTATTGCTGATGTAATCATAAAAAACTAATTTTTCAGGAATTTTTTATCAGACTTCTGATAAACTTGACTTTAGGTTAGGCCGGTCTCATCATTCACGCAATTCCCCCGTCCATCGATTGATCATGCGAGTACGTATCCAGTCAGCACATGACGAATGAAAAAAGCGTTCATCCTGAATTCTCTTCCTCAAGAAAAATGTCTATCAATCGAAGATAATAACTAATTGACCAATATTTCTCATCCTTAATTTCTTTGGATACGTCTTAACTGTGCAGGAAATTAAAATTATTCTAATAGTTCTTACTATGATTGTTTTAATTGTACATCTTTGACTGTATATCGACAATATATATATACACATTCGGTGTACAATATATGTGCAGATTAATTGAGAGGATGCCTACAAGAGGAGTTTCATGAAGATGAAAATGCAAAGGAAGAGGTCAAAGAATATTAGACTTCAGAAATTAAAACTTTTAATGATGAGAGCCCTTCAAATGATAAAAAAAAAAATTGACAAGAGCGTACAAGAAAAAGAAAATAGAGGATGGGGAAATTAAACTAACAAATATTGATTATAATGGTGAATTGATCCTTGTATATGACCAAGGAAAGAGCTATACCGCCATAACATTTTTGGTGTCTTGTTATCCATTTTAAATTGAATCTGAGTTAGAAGGAATTAATGGATTGACTTTTTTCTTTAATTCTTACTTTACTTATTTATCTTTTTCTCCGTAGATACATCTTATCATACTACAAAATATTTACGTAACACTGTTAAAAATTGTTGATTCTTTCTTTTTTCTTTTCAATTATAAAGAGTATATTATTTATTTGCTTTTTCACCTAATTTATTTGTTTGGTGAAATTGTTACCAGTTGTACTTTTTTTGTTTAGCTGTTTAATAAATGATCCTCTTGTTATTTCTCTTGCAACTTATGGACCTTTTAGACTAAAATTTTGACATTGTTAGATCACATTATAAATATTTGTATATTTTCACAAAAAATAGATTCAAGACTAACATTTTTTGGAATTATAATTTTTTCAAAGATTATATTTGCGCAACTTCTAGAAAAGAAATAAAATCTAAATAGTGATCTAAAATAAGCATGTTTGCGTAAATCAGAAGAAATTTTTTATATTATATAGAAGCCTTCCCCTTCGGAAACCTCCAGATGTGGTGTTTTATCTTATGTGTTTGTTGTCTATTTTTTAGTGTTACTACTGAGAGGTTCTTTAGGCCATATATGTGGCCCTCTCTTGTAAATTTATTCTTAATAAAAAGGGTATGAGTCAAGGACAAACCCCTCTTCTATTTAAGGGAATATATTCGAATGGATGGATAAAATAAAATAAATAGGCAGGAAATCCCACCCAATGACTTTGAAATGGGTGGTCTTGAACTTAAGATTGTTAGAAAAATAAGAAAATTTAATTGAAGAAGAAATGGCTTTTAGGCGTGGATAAATTGACTTTCCTTAAATAGATATTTCCTGTATACATATCGGAAAAAATACAACCAATTTCCTTCGGGATACAAAAAAACCTGTATTAGACATGTAGATTTTTCTTAGCCACTTCATGAAAAAATGCCTTATTTATAGAGTTAGAAAAGTGACTATTCTGAATAGTCACCTTATTTCATGAACATACATGTCCACTGAAATCCAAATCTTAAATAAAATATGAAATTACCAAGACTTTTAATATATAAAGTCTTCAAACTCTTTTTGTCTTATGTTGCGGGACAAATCCATTTTATATATAGTACAATAATAGTTTGTAATATTTCTTATAATATCATGCATACCAGAGAGTCTCTTATAATAGATCTGAATTTTCCATTACTGTAAATACATTAAAATTTTGATGAATTTTTTGGTATCTTTAAAGATTTGAACCGTAACTCCTTGTGTCAAAACCGAAAATATCACATGCATAATATTATTTAGTAGCTTAGAAAATTATGTATTTTTCTTTAGCATGTTTACGGCCATGTGCTCATCCTGACTTCATGAATACTTACAAGACCAATCCTTAAGTCTTGCTTCGAAGCGGCACCACTTCAATATTCATATAGGTGAAATTTGCTACGATGTCCTTGTTACTGCAAATATTTACGAATTTCATTAAGATCAAATTCAACCTCTTCTCGTAACAGTTTACACTATGGAGTTTGTCACTATAACCTTGTTATTTCAGGCATTTAATAACTTCTTAACTCCTCTTATAACGGTATGCAGTACATTGAATTCAAAGCTCAAAACGAGGAGACTTGTGCTTAACAACACAAATGACTTGTTATTACCCGTTGAACTTATATTGTTAGAGTGTATACTAACTCAAAGTAGGTTCCGTCGCTTGTGTTTAGTTTAAGAATTTTATCCTTATCCCTCACAATTTATTTGTAATGCGCATTTTTCATGAATCATTTTCATGACAATAATTTTTTACATATGCATATCACTTACCAGCATGTCTAGACTTTCCGATGCATATATATAAATAATTGTTGACTAAAAACATAAAATAATAATTACATCAGTTGTGACCACAACTCTTGATAGCATATGCATTTCTCAATCATTTCACCTCTTCTAGCATGTATATGCTCAATATTCCATATTTGTGAAATAAAAGTTTGGCTTCACGTCCAAAATAACACCTCAATTCAAGGTACAAATCCATCTTAAAGTGAATTTTTTTCTAATCATTTGATCAAATGATTCTTAAATACATAGAGGAAAAAAAAGAACCCTCTTCATGAACATCACATCTCTCTATACAAAGAGTTGTCTAACCTATACATCTTTTCATGAGAAGTCACAACCTTTTAAGTGGCATTATTTCATGAAAGAACACAATATTTATAGAAAGGCTCATAACCTAACCATCAAATTAATAGTTCCATGAACTAAGCATCACCAAAATTGTGAATTTGTAAATTCGCTAACTACCCTATCAAATATATATCAAGGATATATTTTGTGGGAGTTGATGAAATAATTTTATATCTTAAAATTCTTTAAATATTATTGGCTATCAATCATAAGCCAAGCACCCCACACTTTAAACATTTCAAGTGTCCTTTTCAAATAATACTAAATACTTGAAATCTTATTATGAAAGTTAGAACCTCTCAAGTGATGTCTTTACACGAGAGAACATAACATTTCGAGTGACACCCTTTCATAAAAGAACATAATTTTACTGAAAAAAACTTATAATCAATCATATTCAAATTTTAAATTAGTCGTTTCATCAACTAGACGTGACCAAGACCAACCAACAAAAGACTTCTTGATGTGAGTTTTTTCTTTTCTCTTTCTATCTATTTACCTATGAAAACAAAACTCAATTTGTCTCTGCGATTCTGAAACACTTTTGTACTTTTTTCCCTCCACCATTAAAGCTTCTAAGCACATGTGTGACAAGAGGGGTTACTCATGTGTTAAGCAACCTACACCTCCAAGCCTAAGGTTTTTTGTTCGAGTCACAAAGTAAGAAAAAAGGTGGAAGCTCTTAGGGAGGAGTTTTCAAATAAAAATTAAAAATGCTATGCAAATGTGTGTTGCTTCAATGTTGTTGTTTGTAACTAGTTTATAGCTGACTTCCTAAACTGGTTTGAAATTTGTTTCAGGTCAAAAATTGTAAATTAATCCTAGGATGAAATGATCGTCTGGTTAGCCCTTCTTTGGAAATTTTACTAGTTTAGTTTGTTTACTACATGAAATTAGGGAGGGTTTGATTCCCACCTTATAAAAAATGATCCTTTTCTATGTATGTAATGTAGATTGATCATGGTTTGCATCAGGTGAAATTCTTATAAGAATAAAAGGGTAGCCCGCTGCACTAAGTCCCCGCTATGTGCGGGATCCGGGAAAGGACCGGACCACAAGGGTCAATTGTACGCAGTCTTATAAGCATCCCTAATGAAATTAGAGAGGGTTCACTCAATTCCTTTTCTAAATTAGATCAAGTTATTACCAAGAAACATACAATAGCCGTACGTGGAACGTCTGGTGTCTGGACAACCACCCCAATCAACATCAGTATACAAGACAAGTGTAGATATCGACGAAGGATATAAATGTAAGCCATAGTCAAATGTCCCCTAGATGTATCAAATAATGCGTTTGAGAGCATTCATGTGCTCAACTCTGGGATCATGCATAAACAAGCACACCTGTTGTACATCATACGTAATATCTGGCCTAGTTAAAGTAAGATACTGAATACCCCCTGCAAGACTGCGATAGCGGGTCGGATCCTCGTAAGGTGAGCCAACCACAACACTCAACTTGGGTTTAGTTTCAACGGGAGTGGAAGTAGACTTGCACGAGGACATGCCAGCTCGCTCAATAATCTCAGCTGCATACTTCCGTTGTGATAAGAACAACCCACCTGCATGACGAGAAACAACAATAAAAGTAACTCAAGGGCCCCAAGTTTTTCATAGCAAACTCGGAACTGAGCATGGTCATGATCGACATGCGCAAAGCATCAGTAGAGGCAGTCAAGATAATATCATCCACATATAATAGAATATAAGCCAGGGAAGAACTATGATGATATATGAACAATGAATTATTAGACCTACTGTGCGAAAACCCAATAGATGAAACATAGTCTGCAAACCTCTTATACCAAGCCCGTGGGACCTGCTTAAGCCCATACAAGAACTTTTTCAACAAACAGACATGATGATGATATGTGGGGTCTCGAAAATCCAAGGGCTGATGTATATAAACGGTCTCTTTGAGATCACCATGTAAGAATTCATTCTTCACATCTAACTGATGGATGGGCCAAGCTTTCGAAAGAGCCAGACTGAGAACAGTGCGAATGGTAGCCGGTTTGACTACCGGACTAAACGTCTCACCACAATCCACGTCAACCTGTTGAGTCTTACCATCACTTACAAGACGAGCCTTATGCCTCGCAAAAGAACCGTCAAAATTATTCTTATGAGTAAAAATTCACATAGACCGGATAATATTAACACCAGAAGGACGGGGTACCAACTCCCACGTCTTATTCGCAATAAGAGCATCATATTCATTGGTCATAGCCAATTTCCAATTCGGGTCATTTAAGGCGGACACTGGGTTACAGGGTATGGGGATTTAAGAACATTAGAATTTAAATTGAAATGTCTTTTTGGTTTAAAAATACCCCGTTGACTACGAGTGACCGGTCTGTGACTCGGGGAGAATCAGGTGGATTTTGGGAAATATCGGGACAGGCGACGGACTAGCCAGTAGTAGGCAGTGGGCCTGTTGGCCCAATACTGGAACGGGGAATGTCATCGGAAATTAAAACTGGGGCGAACTGGGCTGGATAGGCGGCCCGATTCTTGTCGCCCAATAATCGTAGAATGTGGCGATCTTTGGAGGACCCGGTGGGCGATGGGCTTTCTTTGGAGGATTTTGTCGAGGACAAATTCGATAAATGATGTATAATATACGGGAATACATCGTCATCTAAAAAATTATACGAACTAGGCCCGAGACTATTTACTTTGGCAAAAGAAAATTGAGTTTCATCGAAAATAACATGGCGACTAATGATGATTTTGTTAGATGATAAATCAAAACATTTGTAACCACGATGATTAGACGGATAACCCAAAAACACACAAGGGGTAGAACATGCCTGAAGTTTGTTAATTGTGGTGGATGGAAAGAGAGGATAACAGAAGCACCCAAAGACCCTAATATGCGAATACGAATGAGTCTTATTATATAAGATATGAAGAAGAGTCGAATATGCCAAACCTTTGGTAGGAAGTATGTTAAGAAGATATCTAGCCATTTGTAGAGTATGATGCCAAAAAGAGGGGGGACGGAAAGCATGGACCTATAAAGTGCGGACAATTTTAGTAATGATACGAATTTTTCATTCAGCTTTCCCATTTTGTGAGGACGTATGAGGACAAGAAAAATAAAAATTTATTCCATTAGTATCACAAAAATCCCGAAACATCCTATTATCAAATTCTTTGCCATTATCACATTGAATATTTTTTATTTTCCGGTCGAATTGGGTACGGATGAATGCTCTAAATTTTAAAAAGGTGGAAAACACTTGAGATTTTTTCGCTAAGAGAAAAGTTTATCAAAAATTAGAATAGTTATCTAAAAATAGAACATAATAACGATGGCCCAAAGAACTGAGAACATGAGATGTCCATAAATCGCTATGAATAATATCAAATGACATTAAAGTACGAGACGCAGAGTCTACAAACGGTAATCTAACAAGTTTTCCTAGAGAACAAGATTGACAAATTGGAGTACTACGCGTACTCTTACAAGAAATAAAATTGTTTTTATGTAATACAGAAACAATTGATGACCCTGGGTGACCCAAACGTGTATGCCATAAGAAAGGAGCGAGAGGCGCAAAAGTAGATGGCAATTTTTTACTCGAGAGACCAGAGGTGGGTGTGATAGGATAAAGATCTCCCCTACTATCACACTTCATTAGAGGAATCCTGGTCTTGAAATCCTTCACAGAAAAACCAAAAGGATCAAAATCAACAGAAACCCTATTATCAGTGGTGAATTTACGGACATACACCAATTTTTTAATTAAGTTAGGGGAATGAAGGACATTTTTCACGACTAGAGGGGGGTGGAGGGAGACAAAGTTTTATGACCGTAACCAAGAATTGAAATGGAATGTCCATTACCAACAATTATGCCACGATTGTTGCTCAAATTGGAATAAGACGAGAGAGTACCTTGATCGGACGTCATGTGGGTAGTGGCTCCAGTGTCCACGTACCAATTCGGGTCCGAGGGATTTAATCCAAGTGTGTGCATCGCGGCTTCAATATCGATAGGGGTGGAGGCCCAAGCATGTCGGCTGGCTGCCCCATCCCAGAATGACCTCTCGGGTTCCACTGTTGACTGGAATAATTGGGCCTGCTTGACTGCTGAAATTGGGCCCAATTCGGGTAGGCTGGGTATGACGAAAATTAGGGACTGTTAGGCCCAGTTCCACGGCCATGGGCCCCAGGGCTGTGGCCAGTTGGCTTGCGGCCCACTGCCCCGAGGTCCACTGCCACCCCCGTTGTTGCCACCTCGGTTTTCACCACGGTTTTTACCATTATTTTAGCGATTCTGATCCTTTTTGCCGTCACCGTTGTTGCAGTTTTGGCAGAAATTATTGGAAACAGAGGGAGAAAAATTAGACTCGGTCATCATGACAACAGGCAGGGCCCGAGTGGCCGCTTTTTTAGCCAATCCGGCTTCTTCGAGCGTGGGTATGGAACGGGCCTGATAAAACTGCGAAAGATGACTGCTCTGACAAAGAAGCGTACCGATGCCATTATTGGCCTGCACCTATCTGAAGGACGAGACAGTCGTTGGTGACGGGCGCACCAATGTTGCGGAGTTGGTCCGCCAATTCTTTCAACCTTTTGCAGTATACTGAAACGTTGGGGGTAATCTTCCATATTGAAGTGGGAGAATTCCAACTCAAGGGTAACAACACGAGAATTTTGATTATCTTGGAATATATCACGTACTCTATTCCAAGCTTCCATCACCGTAGCGTCTAGTTCGATAATCGTTTGCAATAGGTCAGTAGATATAGTGGAGTAAATCCACTGAAGAACGGTAGCATCAAGAGTCGTCCATAATTGAGGATCATCCTCGGGTTTAAGGACTCTCGTATCCGCTGGAGCCGCGGGGAAAATGTGATGGAGGACTTGATGTGAGTGTGCGTGAACTTTGAACAGTTCGGCCCATGTCGCGTATTGGACGCTTTCTATTTCAAGAATGATAGGGATGTGATTCTTGATGTTAGAAACAATAAGGGCAGGGTGAAACGTGTTCTTAGCCGTAAGAGCAACAAACGACGTGATGAAGGGATTTGAAAGAAAATTTGGGAAGAGAAAAGGCAATATCAAGCACGGATTCCGAGAAGAAGGGCTCGAAATTTACTGCTCGTCGACCGGAAATAGGAAAGAAAAGACTTAGACTTTCTGATACCATGAAAGAAATAATCCCTTGATTATTTTCATTAATGAAAGAGTATATATACAATTTACAATTTTCCATAATAGGAAAATCATATTCCTATTCTACTCCCAAAACCTAGTAGTACAAGAATCCTATAATTAAGATAAGTGTACAATACTAATTAATACAATTATTTACACTACAAATCAGCCACAAAACCGTGATATACACTAATTATAGTAAGTGTATATCACGGGTACAATATAGAGACAAAATTGTTGAATATTAGAGTAATGCTCTTGGGAATAAGAGTACTGAAAATTATTTGATCATGACGTGGCAGCTCGAAATTGTTGGGCAAGTGGTGATTTTGGGTAGTAATAGTAGTAAGGTATTCGAATTTTCCTTGAACTCTTTCAGGGAAATTGAGTTTAACTTTGTTGCCTGATCTAAGAGCAGCAATTCATTATAAACAAGTGCTGCAGCTTCAGCAGTCTCAAAAGTACCTCTTCTGCAATGGTCTTGATTTCGTTGTTAATGCAGGGGCAAGAATAAGGAAATGATTGGGCAAAATCTCTAATTTTAATTGTAGATGAGGAATCAACCATGCAAATATATCCCCATTGTAACCTACAATTCCTATTTGCCAATATGTGAAGTTCTTCTGTCAACATGGATTACTTGCACAGATAGGGACTCAAGAGCATGTATATAATGAAATGGATAATAATGTTGACAATGTTTAAGTTCCTAATACAGATAGTCAAGGTGCAAATATACTTGATTTTCTTCAATAAAAATCAAATTATAGTTACTTGATTTGTACTCCTGTATTCTATTCCTACCATTTCCACATTGTATGTACCTTCTTTTTTCTCAACGTACGAGAGCAAAATTCTCTTTGTTTAGTCTATTCCTACAGATGGTAGGTTGAAGTAAACTATACAAGTATTAGAGGTGACAAAATAATTATTCACGCACATTGAAGGATTTGAAATGAAACAACTAGCCTTCCATAGATTAACTACAAAATAATAAAAATGAAGGACTTGAAGTTAATACATGTTATCTCCTATTTAAACTAAGATCTTGGAAAAAACAATAAGCTTATCTGCTTTTCTTTATGATGCATATGGCTTTTCAACCTCTTTTTACTATTGCTAGGTCCAATACTTAGTGTTAGCTCCACATCTGTTTCCTCATCACATCTATTAATATTTCTCATCTTACTACTTTTCTCATGCTCATAATTACTAGTTGAAGTTCCTTCTTGATCAGCTGGCATTTCAAGATTCAATCCTCTAATTGGTATTAATATTTTTGAGTTCTCACCTGAGCAACTACCACTTCTTTCCCTTTGTTGATCATTTGTTAAACCATAAAGATTTATACTGTTGAACCCTATTTCTCTTCTAGGTTCTTGCCAAGTAGACAAGTTTTGAGGGGTGTTGTTGATCATAGACTTGTGTGATATTACTTTTGTATCATCTTTCTTTGACATCTCATTCTTAAGCCCCAGCATCAGTTTCCTTTGAAGATTGTATAGTCTGTGGAGCTCTTTTACCTGTTTTTTTTGTCGAAGTTTAAGTTATATACACTGACGGTATAAAATAGGCATAATACATAAACGGTCCTTCAAGCTTGGCCTCAACTGGCAAGTACGTCCTTCAATTTTAGGTGTGCACAAGTAGGCATCTCAACTTGTCGCCACTTCATCAGTTGAACACTCCAACTTATATATTAATCATCTAGACACCTCCAACATTTATGTGTCACGTCAACATCATGTGTTTACGTGTTCAGCATAGCTAAGATCAAGTTTGAGGGCTTGTTTATGCATTATGCCTATAAAATATAATCACAAAACCGTGCTACTTAAAAGACAATTGCAGGTACCTTCCTATAAAAAGCACTAAATGGTAATGTAAGAAGATAAATTACATACTATAATGGTTGAATTAGTGTAAAAATTCTTTAATACTATTAGTGTATAAAATAAAAGTCCATTTTGTTTATATTTAGTCAAAATTATTCGGAGAAAGAAGCTTCCCTTTCTTCTTTTTTTCTTGTAGATCCATGCGCAGTTAACTTAATCATTGAAAAAGTGATATTAAATATGGTGTCATTGACTAGACAAATTGTAAAGCATGTGATTTTTATCTGTGTGACAAATTAGACGGCAATGAAATACTCCTACCACCTTTTATTTCTTCAATCTTAGGGTACAAATGAGCCAATTTTATTAGCATGTGGTCTTACTAGTGAAGGATTATAAAAAGAAGTACGTCAATTTAAATAAATATTCCCTTTGTTTAATTTTGTTTGGCACAATTCCCTCATTAGTTTGTTATAAAAACTGATACATTTTTATTTTTTTGAACGAGAATTTTCTTTTTGAATGAGAAACTTTTAATAATATAAATGTTATACTACATATTTAAGATCACAAATTTCAAAATCTTATAGCTAGGACCGGAGTTAGAGTGTTGGTTGTGCCGAACCCAGTAGGTTTGATTCAAACTCTACATTTGTCAAAAAAAAAATCATTGGGTATGTACATATTATTAATTTAGAACCCAATAATTTAAAAAGATTAAAGTTCGGAACCCATTAACTTTAAATTTTGGCTCCATCTTTGCTTATAGCCACATGGAGTAACTGTTAGGACTTATTCAACACAGCAAAAAAAAAATCATTTGTTCTTAAGCGTCGTAGCAAAACAGATTATAAAAACAAATTGAATTGGGGGAGTATAATTTTTCCATGTCACTTATTTCTAGTGTGATCCGAACAGTTACTGGATCAAAATCAAGCTAAGTCAAATTCCGCAAAACATCTACTACTTACCTTTTCTTTATAAGAAAACAACTTGAAAATATCATTTTGGATTATATAATTCAAAAAATACGAAGTGTTATTAGTGCCTCTAGGCGTTGCCCCCCCCCCGCCCCCCCCCCCCCTGTCTGCTAGTATTTTCTAATAGCATGATAAAGCATAAAACAACTTTTGCTGGAATCATACTTAGATATAATACTCTCTCCGTGCCCTTTTACTTGTTTGGTTTGCATTTTGTAGTCTTCTTAAGTAATTATTAACTAAATTATTTTTAGTAATTGTACTTTAAAATTTTAAATTTGACAATTAGTGCTCTAATTGATTTGTGAAATAATTACTTAATGATAAAAGTAATTATTATTAAAAGAAACTCTCTCGATTTGTTAAAGTTGACAAGTTAAAATGAAAAAAACTTATTTTCAGCAGACATTCTGAGTAAAAAAGAACGGTGAAAAATACATTGGTTAAATCAATTCAATCATACGGAAAAAAAAATCAATTCAATCATAATTAAATATATAAAGATAAAAATCGTACCTGCTGCTTGAAAATGTCCTCATGCATGAGCACTGTCCTCTTGATGAACTCTGTACTACTCTTCAATTCAACTATCCTATCCATTGAATACCCAATTTTGTATAATGTATCACTCGATTTATATACTTGTTTTACTAAAAAAAAAAGTAGTTTGGGGAACTAGCTATTCGATTTTTGGCATATAAGAGTTTTGTTCCCATTCCTGCAAATTTTGAAATAAAGAGACGAATGTCAATAAGAGTTTTGTTTCAAGAAGGATATTTCGGGGATTACGAAGGATACTAGGGATAAAATAGTAAAATATTTAGTCAAATAAAAAATATTTATAAGCTAAAAAGGAGTGTGACCAACTTATGTTTATGAACACTTTTGATATTTACAAAACACGTAAATAAGCCCAAAAGGTGATGCTGACCATCTCATAAGATTATCCCTTGTGTCTCAAGCCACCATCCATGGAACTTTCGTAGAACTAAGAAATGGCAGGTTTGTTTCAAACTAAACTTCTTTGTGATTAAGACATGAATAATAGTCTATGAGAACTCAATCATAAAGAGTCTAGTGCGGAGGGAAATATATATATATATATAGAGGCAAATGTAAGACTTATAATCAGTCGAGTTCAGAATGAATGAAATCTTATAAGCCTATAAAGCGATGAGACAATTTAATACCAATTATAGTATATTTCTGGATCATTATATAACTATCTAATAAGAAAAAGTATGTAGTACAGTAGTTTAATTTATCGCAATGCCTCATTGGGGCGAATATTGTTCCACCATTGTCACTTCTTATTTCCATTCAATTATCAATGCATATTGTTTACTTGCACTTCGACAATATTAAACAAAGTTCCTTATCTTTGAAATTTATACCATATTAAGTGTTCCAAAAGGAAGTCAAAAATTGCTCAAGAATCTCAGCTAAAGGAACGTCAATTTGATGAAATTATATGAATATAATTAATCTTCTTTATTTCTAGTTCCTAGATGCCTTTTTGATTTAGCTTTTTCCACCCAGTGTCCCTGCTTTGTGGCTCGACTTATTAATTCTAAATCGTGCGGGAAAATCTCACTTCAAAGATAAATAATTCATTATTGGAGGTAACTTTTTTTTCAAGACTCAAAATCGAGATATTTGATTAAGAATAGAGGGATACTTATCACCCCACCATAATTTTATATGGTGTTTCATTAATTATTTTCTCGTTTTCTTTAATCTGCAATCACGTTATAATAATTCTGTAGTCAGGGACTATTGATAGTCAAAATAACGGCATTAATTGGATAAAACAAAAGATGCCAAAATATATCAAAAAGTAACACACAATTTTAAAAAAAATAACAGACACACACTCATACACTGTGCCATCGCATCCAAAGCTAAAAGTAGTTTTTTATTATTCTCTTTTTTTGTGCAACAATTTGAACGATTCAGGTTAAAAGATTTAGAAGCCTTTTATCTTCATATAGTTATAAAACTAGAAATGCAAGATAATTTCAATCTATTTCAAATTACTAATTTTTTTACCTACATTTAAGTACTCGTCCGTCGTCACCATGCATATTAAAACCATCGCCTCAACTAATTCCCTTTTGTTGCCAGTTTATAACAAACATAATTAGAGGTTGAAAATGCTCAACACACTGAAATTAAAATAATTAATATCACCAGATTTTACCTAACAGAAAAAAGAAATTTAGGAAGTAGAAAAAAATTCTACACTTTCCCCGAAAAGAAAACAAATACTACTCCTTTCGTCTCAAAATATTATCTTAGTTATATTTGGCAGTCAAATGATATTTTTTTTACCATAATATTTTCAAATATTATCTAAATATTTAGAATTATTAACTATTATGACGTATAATACATTTTACATAGTTTTTAAATATATAAATTTTATTTTTTAAAAAAATAAAAAATTTATGTTCGAATTCACACCAATCGATAGTTAGTTTGACCCACGTAATTTGAATCAAGAGATTTTTTTTGGGACGGAGGGAGTACAAAGATTCATGAGGTATGGGGGAAAAACAAACAAAAATGTAGAAATGATTGAACTTATACCCCAAAGAAGAGAGAAAGATTCTCAGTGAGACAAAAATAGAAACAATTTTTCATTTCAAGATCAAGCTAATATCATCATCTACAACATGCATTCTTGAGAAATCACATTGAAAAAAAAAAGAGGAATTGGTACCTGAAATTTGAAGTGATGGGATCCAAGGAATTCTTTCATTGAAAGATCTTTTTTCTTCTCAATTATTTGTATCATATACAACTTGATCTGCAGCTATGAAGAAACCTTAATTCTTTCTTAAAGGCTAAAAGGCAAATATTTTTAGGAGAGAAGAGAAGAAACAAATTAAGAATGGAACAGATAATCACCAGTTCACCATCTTAATTAGAATATGATCTTGTCACCTTTTTCTTGGAGAAACAACAAAGCAATCTTCCACTAATTAATTACAAAAAACGTTTAATAATTCATCTTGACAGCCTGTACTGTGTATGTGCATGTGTATAAAATGTTACTCTCTTTAATTAATGTACAAATATTTGTGGGAAGATCAATATATTATGGAAAAGACCAAATGTTCTCAGATTAATTAGAAGTGGATGTACGACTAATTATTAGATTATACATTAATAATTTGTATACATTGAATGAACGTCTTAGGACAAATATAGAATTTAGATCAAAGCTATAAGTTTGGCGAAGAGTGTCTTTTGGGACAGACCAAAAAAAAAAAATAAGACACTTATTTGGAACAGAGGAAGTGATTTTTTTAAATCGTCCAGATCGTCTCAGCTTTTCTTCGTATTAATACGATTCAGTTAATTTTTTATTTTTATTTTTAAAGTTGTCACTTAGGAATTATATTATTATTAGAATGTCTCATTTATTATATAAAGAATAACAGGTTTTATTATAACACATGAAATATAGACATAGAGTAATATATTTTTGTCGGGTACAGCTTTTGCTACGAGAGTTTATATATATGCAATGCTAAAGCAAGATTTTGATTTTTCAGGGCAGAAGTTGCAATAGCGCAAGTTCTTCACTACCTACACATTTTATATAACAAAAAAATTGTTATATCTTGGAACGATTATTAATATTTTATTCGAAATTTGCAATTCAAAAAATATAAAATCTCAAAAATAACATTTACCATCACTATTATTATAAAAAATGTATATGGACGTAATATCTCACACAAATACAATTAATCCTCTCTTTAATGATGTCGTTTTGTCTGGATATTCTTTTGATAGTTATAACAAAATGTTGTTATTGGTAACATTAATATAATATATATAACATGAAAAATCGGTTTTTAAAAAATTTGACCATTGTAAAAAAAAATACTATTATAAAGGATGATTGTTGTAGAAAAATCTGACTGTATCACAAAGAAATAATGAGGGAAAGAAAAAAAACATTACATTGGAGCTTGTTAATTACTAAAATATTATCGAAACCAATTTAGTTTTAATGATAGTAGAGCAAATTTGAATGTTACTGATAGTCATTTTCATAATTATAATGCTTCATCATTTCAAAACTAATTATACAAAATATAATACACAAATTATTCGGTTCGATTTGATATTTATCTCAATCTTTTATAAAATTAAAAATTACACCTAAGTATTTGATACTATTAGAACTTTTTATCAAAACCGACCATTTTAGTTTAGAAAAACTTTATCAGTTGTCAAAGAATCATCCCCCAATCTGGACACAATTTTTAATATTCGTTCCAAAAACTTCAAAATAGAAGACGACAAGATAAGGAGGCTTTTTTAAATTCAATCAGGTTAAACATAATCTTTTCTTGAAGAAGTTTTTTTCTCTTAAAAGAAAAAAAAATTACAGAGCAAGCATGGGCAAAAATCATTTCAGACTCAAATCTCAATGTCCAAAATTGATTTGATTCATTGGACTATGTGGTATTAAAAAAATGTGTATATAACAGTATTAAAAAGGAATGGACCCCCACAGTAGAATCAGATGAATAAAGAATGGTCTTAAGATGTCCCAAGACATAGCTGGATGACAAAGTAAGGAACTTAAAATTCAGCTGGAGGTCTGCAGCATGGGTTTAAATCCTGGTGGGAGCAATTTGTTCTCTTCTGTGGTAGAACATTGTAGATGATATCAGTTGCTCTATTCTCAAATCCTGTCATTTAGGCACATCCCGCAATTTACTGGTAATAGTGCTGAGGAATCAAGACTATTATCTCCAGAAATAATCTGGTGTAAGTCAGAAAGCTGGATATAAAAAAAAGGTCTTAAGATTAGAAACAGAGTGATGTAGACATAATATATCCAACGTAAGATTGTTAACAAGATATTCCAAACAGTTCTTTCTTAGGACATGATGGGTACACTACACACGTATATTTTGTACAAATCTCCTACCTATTGGGAATATAGATTTTTGAGTCATTCAAATCTTAGATGTTAGATCTACACATTAATTATTTTTACCGTTGCATCCCTTAAGTTATCTTTTTGGCCTATGTACTTTTATAAAGTTTAGCTATCAATTTGTGTAAAATGAGTAACTTTAATGTTTTTTATGCAAGAAAAGTTAATATTAAAACTGAAAATATTATAGAGTATAGATATCATTGGTTCTCGCTCTCTTTAAAAATTTAAATAGTAAGAATTGGGCACGTAAATAGTATCAGAAGGAAATATAAAAGTGATCAGTATCTATATATGGTGGGATTGAAATCTTACACTTAAATGAAGTAGCATGAAGTTATTAGACTAGATCGAGTTCAAATTCGGTCTATTCTCTTTCTTTCCTCAAAATTGTGCAAACTACCGTTGTGTCTTTGTCATTAATAAGTCCGGCAAGTCCTCATTTTAATAACGTATTGCGATAGTGCAAATTTTTTAAAACAATTATACGAATTTGTATATTAAAAGTGTCTTTGAATTGGCGTAGCCCAACACATTGATGGTGCAACTAGTTCTTACGTGTGATGAAATACATTATTACTACAAAATTTTCCTCTCATAACTTTAACCAAGCTATGTCGTTCAGAATGCAATGAAGGGATAAAAGGAAACATAATCCATTTTATCTGAAGATAATTGAGTAGTAAGTAGAAGATGATCTTATTCAGAATCATTGAGAATGAAAAACTTGTGTATACAATGTGTATAAGAGGGTATATACAGCAATTCCTTAACCCTCTATCTTGACTAACTAATCTGTTAATTAACTAACAAATGGAAGTTAGTTACATAACTACTCTTAGGAAATTACAGAATTTCCCTTCACTTAGTTTGCTATTTAGCCTTAGCTGTTTCTACACCCCCACCCCCACCCCCCTCAAATTAGGTGGAGGGAAAATATTTAGAATTCCAATCTTAGACGGTAGATGTTCATGTTGAACTTTGCTGAGTCCTTTTGTTAACTGATCTGCAGGCTAATTTTGAGTAGCAATATAATTGATCTCTATGATGCCTTGATGTAGTCTTTCTCTCACAAAGTGACAATCAATCTCAATGTGTTTGGTTCTCTCATGAAACACTGGATTGGCAGCAATTTGAATGGCTGCTTTACTATCACTGAATACTTGTATCGGTTGCTTGACATCAGCTTCCATTTCTTTTAAAATTCTCATTAGCCAAACCAATTCTGAAACTGTTGTAGCCAAATTTCTGTATTCAGCTTTTATTGAGCTCTTAGACACTGTAGTTTGTTTCTTTGCCTTCCAAGAAACTAGTGATCGACCAAGCTTAACTATGCACCTTGTCACTGATCTTTTGGTGAGTGGACAAGTAGCCCAATCTGTATCACAATAAGCAGTTACTGTAGAAACTGACTTAAGGTTTGTACACTAAATGAAATGTCTTGACTTGTCATATTTAAGTATAGCAGCTTCCATATCAACTTATGATAAGCCCCTTAATCTACCAGTGAGTCTCCATCCTTAGCATTCTCTTTTATTGTTTGTCTCAGATGTTCATCATACTGTTTTGAGATAAGTTTAACATTCAGATCAATTAGAGTCTCTGCTGATTTAGCAGCGGATAGTCCCACATCAAAAATAAGTTGTAGAGCATAATTTCTTTGATGCATGGTAATACTAGATTTAGATCTTGCAAATTTTATGCCAAGAAAATACTTTAGCTCCCGCAAATCCTTCATTTTGAAGGCATTTTGCAGTGAGGCTTTTGTTCCTTGAATCAGACTTGGTGAACTGCCTGTTATTAGCATATCATTAACATACACCAATACTACAATTGTTCCCTCTGTTGATTTTCTTACAAATAATGAATAGTCATACTGACTTTGTTTGAAATCCATGGTCAATAGAGCTTGTGTAAGTTTGGTATTTCATTGTCTTGGGCCTGTTTCATTCCATACAAGGATTTTAACTAGCCTACACACCTTCTCTCCCTGATTATTAAAGTCTTGTGGTAAAGTCATATAAATCTCATCATATATATCACCTTGTAGAAAAGCATTGTACACATTCATTTGATGGACGTGCCATTGCCTAGAAGCAGTCAATGCTAACACAGTTCTTACAGTCACCATTTTAATAATCGGTGAAAATGTCTATTTGTAATCAATTTCTTCCTTTTGGCTACAAGCCTAGCTTTGAATCTTTCCACTTCACTAAATGCTTTATACTTTATCTTATAAATCCATTTACACACACTGTGTATTTTCCCTTCTGGTAAGTCCATAATTTTCCAACTGATGTTCCCTTCTAAAGCTTGTATCTCAGCATTCATAGCTTTTACCCACCTTAGGTCTTTGATAGCCCCAGCATATGAGCAAAGTTTTGTATCTACTGAACTTGCTGTAATGAAAGCCTGATAATTTGGTGATAGCTTATCATAGCTAATATAGTTGCTCATTGGATATGCTATCCCTTCATGAACATTCAAAGAAACAAAATCTTTTATCCACACATGTGGATTCTTTCCTCTGCTAAATTTCCTAGTTTCAACTTGAGCCTGAGGCTGTTGAGGTTAAACACTTGTCTGTTGATCTTGAGTTTGCAGATTAACCTGTGTAGTATCACTTTGTACTTGAGAGTGATCTGATATAGAGTTCTCTGTAGTACTTCTTTGTGTGGAACTAATGTCAACATGTTCTTAAATACTTTGGCTTAATGAGTCTGTCTGCTGTTCAGACTCAATAGATATTGTATCCATTTGAGAAGAATGATCAGCATTCATACTCTCATCCCCTATAGAACTTTATCCTTGAGTTGTTTGCTGCAGTACTCCAGGAATTGGTATTTGAGTAGCATAATCATACAAGGATCCTAAATTCTACAAATTGTCAACAAATATAGACTTTGTTCATGCACTATTAGTGTTAGTGAAAGGAAATACACCTTCTTTGAATATTACATCTCTACTATCAAAGAAAGTTTTAGATATTATATCCAATAATATGTACCCCTTTTGTGTCTCTGAATATCCCATATGAATGGAAGGTTTAGATCTTGATTTTAACTCTGTTTCTGATAGGACCTTTGCAAAGCACAGACAACCTAGAACTCCTAAGTGATGTACTATAGACTTTTGTTTATACAGTCTTTCATAAGGTGACTGATTGTTTATCACATTACTTGGAACTCTATTTATAAGATACACAGCAGCAAGAACACAATGTCCCAAAAATCTGATGGGAATCTATGCTTGAAACCTTATCGCTCTTGTCATTTCTAATGTGTTTGTGCTTCCTCTCATCAACTCCATTTTGCTGAGGGGTATAAGCGCATAACTTTTGATGAGTAATTCCCAACTTTTGAAACAATTCAGTGCACACATTATTCACAAACTCAGTTCCATTATCTGTTCTTATTACTTTAATCATTTTCTAAAACTGAGTTTAAACGTAAGAAATGAAATGCTTAAGTGAAACACACACATCACATTTATTTTTCAATAAGAATATCCAAGTCATTCTAGAAATATTATCAACAATAGTAATGGAGTATTTATTTTCATCATATGTAGCATGCATGTAAGGCCTCCAAATATCTACATGTATCAAATCAAAATAACTGCTAATTTTATGCTACTAGAAGGAAAATTTAGCCTAGTATGCTTTGCTAGTGGACACACTATACATTTGTCCACTTCTCTACCAATATCTAGCTTATTAGTACTCAGAATTTTATTCAACACAATAGTATAAACATGTCCTATATGCCACAACCTAATATTTATGTTACTATTATCTTTCTGAGTCTTTGAGTTGTCTTTCACAACAAATGAAGAGGGTTGTTTTCCAGTTTCAGCAGTTTGATTTCCAGTCAATTGTCTTAGTAGTGGATATAACCCTCCTTGCTCTTTATCAATCTCTCTCGCCTTGCCACGGTAGAGTTCTTGAAAAACACAGAAGTGTGGGAAAAAAGTGACTAAGTAGCCTAACTCCTTAGTAATTTTACTAACTGACATTAGGTTATACTTAAACTGTGGCACATGAAACCCATTAGTAATGACACTGCTAGTAGATAGTTTGCTAGCCCCAATATGACTAACCTGTGTTATATCACCATTAGGTAATGACACTATTTTTGGATTATCTAGCTTAACTATAGACTCTTTAGACAGCATGCCAATCTTAGAAAGCATATGGTTAGTGGCTCTTGTATCAATTATATTTGCAAAACTCATACACAAGATTAAAATTCTTTCTAAACCTTGAATTCATTCCAGCTTTGGAGTACATTGTCATAGGCTCAAGATTGTCAATATTTGACATGGAGTTCATTCTAAGAACTCCATAACTCATACCAGAATTTGTGTTAATAGCCTTTTGACCTTCATCCCCAATTATCATGACATAAGCTTGATTTATGTTGGGGAGAGAGTTCGTCATCAAAACATGACTTCTTGCTTGCAAGTATGAATAACTGTGTCCTATTAAAAGCTAATATAATTTTTGTCTTTGCAAGAATATAACAAAATCTTTAGATTTCTCACATTTGCAGCCTGGGGAAGGAACCAAAGCTTCAAATTCAGCCCTAAGTGTTTAAGCCTTAGTGAAGTAAACAACAATAGAAGATGTTCCTTGATTCAAAGTTGCAATCTCTTTGTGCAAATTGAAGGTGCAACGTCACGTACTTTCGGGTTACGATTTAAATCGCTAAGCGTATATAAAATCGTTAGGTATATGTAAATAGACATGACATTGGAAAATTTTATGGTATATTTGTTGGAAATTTGCCTTTGGCGGGAGTTGCGACCGACCAACTTTAACGGCTTAAACACTAGTGTAACGTATGTTGAAGAATCCGGTTCTTCACACATGCATGATCTACTAAGTACGTAGATAACCGTAGGGCCAAGAATCGTCAAATTTCATTGAGAAATGAAAGAGATATTGGTTCACGAAGTAAGGTGTTTGAAGCATGGAAAGTGTGGTATTGTGTGTAATTCTCCCTCATCGGTAGAGGAAGAAAGAATTGTTGTGTATATAAGATTCGAAATTGGTTTGGGGTTTGGGACCCCAAGGTATCCCATGTGTTTGGGGGAGGGAGGACCTAGATGTGCTTGGTTCGAGGAAAGACCACACGCTGCTGCCGCCGCTCCGCCCGTCTCCGCCCTGTCGTCACGGGCCGCGGGTCTTCGATATTATCTTTTGGGCCAGAAGTACAGTTTGATCCCGAAGTTTCAGATATATAGTTTGGACCGTAATTCTTTCAGATGTGCGCTTGGTCCTCAAGTTTCAAGATGTACAGCTGGTCCCAAGTTTCCAGAAAATCGAATTTTCGTGATTCAAAAACAGAAATGCCAAAGCACTCAGTTCACCATTTATTTTGGCTGAATTACTCCTCCTATAATGGCCAAAAGCAGTTGGTCTTTCTCCCATTTATGTTGGTGACTTTACTACCTCCATAATGGCCATTATTTGCCATGGAGGCGTGCAGCAGATACATCCCTCCTCCTATATAAACACCACATTATACCATTGTTGAGCACTAAGACATATGCACTAAAATACATAAAGAGATGCGGCAAAACAAGGCACCTAAAATACACAACCAAAACAGCTTTCTTCCTACACCTTCCAAGGCATCATTTCGTTACTCAATATTCTTCACGTAGCTCTTGAGTTTCCTTTGCTCAAGTGTTCCATTGTCATGCTTTATCTTGGGAGACAAATTGTCCAGATTTATAAAGGATACATACGGGCAATATTGTCTTAAGGACAGAGTGCCTCACTGACTCAAAGAAACAATTTCAATTTTTCCATCTTCTACAAAACCGAATTTCCGGTTTAGGTGTAACTATTGTAATTTCAGATTCCATGTTGAATTATTGAATCTCGCTTATCCTTTCAATACTTGTAATAGTTATATACTTCCCGCTACTTTATAAAGTACCATAGAGCAAAACTACCCAACAACTTAAGACAATATTTGTATAGTATTACTATTAGTGTTCGAAAGATGTGGCCAAAAGTTGTGTGACCAAATCAGATATGGAAATGGTTTTCTGGTAGAAGAGAGTGATGATGATGAACGTATTTTTCTAGTGTCACCGCTACTGTGATCTGGGAACAAGCGCTCTCGAGAGCCGAGGATGTCAATCGGGACAAGAGGAGAAGATCAAGATGTACTTCTATCTTCAAAGCCAGGCCCGTATCTATCCCTGCATAAAGATCCCAATAATGGTAAGAAGGAACCGGACACTCACCCGATGAAGTGGACTGGCGAGCCGTAATCCGAAATTGGGATAAGTATTTTTCTTACTTGTCAAGAATAAAGATTAGATGATAAGTATTTTTCTTACTTATCAAGAATAAAGATTAGACGATGAGTATTTTTCTTACTTGTCAAGAATAAAAATTAAATGATGTCTGATTAAAAATGGATTAAAGTAAGGAGGAATATGAAAATAATTTATATTCCTTACGCTTTAACAAATCGGTTTAATCTCATCTTCTTTTCCGCTTAAAGATTGGAGTTTGTAAACGACTTAAAAAGATCCGCTTTTTTAAGCGTAAATTATTAAAAAGCGTGAAGTATGTTACTTGCATACGATGGAGAAAGATCCACTGATCATCGTGGAAAACTGCTACCACACTTAAGTAAGCGCTAAGAATTATCCTGGGCACCAATCATAACGGAAGAAGTCTAAAAGTTAATGATGTTGAGCCTGGCTATATTATTTGGCGTAAGATCCTTCATAGGACGATATCGACACTAGTCATACAAAGCCTCCGGCTGGAGTGGGCCAAAACTCTTTGATATGATGATATTGGACACTCGGTCATATAAAGCCTCGAGGCATCGAGCGCTCTAATTCATTTCATAGAAAAAGTAATGGACACCTAGCAAGGTGGGCCGAGTTTCCAGGTCTTAATGATCTCAAGGCCTAAAGAAAGCGCAAGAAGAAATTGGACACTCAATCTGCTAAAGCAACTAGAGTGGGCAGTGTCGAGATCACATATGATCCGATTGCGCCAACCACTTCCGCAAAGAGGGTTGTTCATGTGAGCAACGCCACCTCTAAAATCAAAGGTGGAGAGGTTGTCCTCAATAGGACTTCAAGGAATGAGATCACTCTAAAAAAGAGGTGTTACATGTTCCTAACTTGGTTTAAGGGACGCCGCTGGTCAAGCTGGTTTGATACTACTCAACAAAGTGCAATAATCGAGAATGGTACAAGACGTCAGAGTCGAATGAATGATATATTTGTAATCCGTGCATCTATGCCATCATAGATTAAGACACGCAAATAGCAAGTCATTCAAAAGCTAACGATGTTAAGATTGTTGCATCCTTTCGACATAAACCCTCAAAATGAATGTGAGGTAGGCGAAGAGGCAAAATCACCTTTCCAAATTCCGCCAAGGGAATAGCGAAAGAAGACCGCCTTCTAGAACTTAGTCACACCTACTTGGGTGATTTGAAATTTATACAAAATAGAGTGGAGACAAGCACGCTTGATCTTCATTGATGATGACGGTACAACGTGTGAAATCCTTTGTTTGATAAAAGCAAAGATGAAGTTGTTGAAGCGGATAAGCGCTTACAAAGCGTGGTTGAAAATCAACTAAGCCTATGGATTGCGAAATTCATAGCGATAGAGAGAATGTGAAGCAGCGTTCATTAAACGACCGTTCATGACTCACCTCGATCAACGTAAGTAGCTGCCGCAAACCCGTGACGCCTAAATTATGGGTAAGACGATCCTTACCGCTAATGTGATTCTCAACAGAACTCCGCATAAGGATAAGGATAACTCTCCGTGTGAGACATGGAAAGGATCTCACATACAAAAAGTGATGTGGGGTGGCTTAAGTTGACTACCAAACAGTCAAGTTCGACCTAAGATCAGATTGCATATCCACCGGATCTGTAAATAACAAAGAGTACTTATCGCTTCCCTGGCGCCAAGGAATCAATTTTATAAGATAACTTTCCTTGGAAAAAAAGGGAAAAATGAGTAATTGCTCAAGGTTAACAAGAACCCGCGAGAGGCCTGGATCGTTCAGGAACTAGACGCTCGCATCTACAGACTCGAAGTTGCCGCTATCCGAACTTAATATTCCAAAGGGGACAAGGACTTGTTCCAAATCCTTCTAGCTTGTATGGTTAAGAACTAACCATGGACAATTAACAAATAATTGTTATCTCCAAAGCTACTTTGGAAAGAAGCTAAAGAGAGAAATAAATTTCATATATAGAACCATACATGTGTAATGGTTAATCTTCCTCCTGAAAAGAACCTTTGGGTTGTAAATGTGCTCCTCGTGAGCAAATTTCTAACATCCAGGCCATTGTAGTCTTACGTGGGTACGGATGTTGAACTCAGCTTCCCAACCTGAGAGTTGGAAGAAGAGATCGAAGTGGTTTGTCAACTGTTGTGGGCTTCTTTTCAACTTTCATTTTGGTCCACCGAAATGTTAACATTTTGGTCCTGAAAGTCTCAGATAAAAAGCGAAACAATGAATCGACTACGTAAACATTAACTCGGTTAGAAAGCCACAGCTTGGAAACCACGTCTGAGAGTGAAACTCGTATTGAAACAAAGTCTCGAGCATGAAAGATATGAGTATTACGTATGACATCTTAGAATCGATTTCTAAGACATCTAACGGACCGGTCGAGAAGTGATCGCTGAAGCCACCAATGGATATGAATCATAGAATCGATTGGAATCATGGTGCACCCATGACAGACGAGCGATATATGCGACAAAGTCACGTAGTTCAATGTATTGTACACACTACAACCGACCTGCATCGCCCTATTTAACGCATCGCTTGAACTAAGGTTCATCGATAATCTTAATACATGATCAATAGAAGGCGTTAAGTCCGGATATGACGATATCTCCCGAATTATTCGCTTATCTTCGGATATAGTATTCTCGATGTCCACTGTTCTGGAGAACACAAATGATTTAAATCGACATCGATTCAAGAACACCAAAGCCACAAGTAAACGTGTATGGTGGATCTTGGAAAATCCTCTAAGCAAACTTGCATCGTCCGATTCAAGATGGTATCGAGTTTATCGCTTTATACAAAGCATGAAAGAAGTTGAGTAACTTCACGACTCATTAGAGACGCCCTTTATCGTGGGAGAAACTCGTGCCTTCAGCAGCTTATACACCGTGGGCTAGCCGCTCGGCTTTAGGAAGGACACGATGACGGCTGAAGGTCGACATATCCGTCAGATTTGTCGTGAGACATAAGATCAGTATGGCAGCGATCATCACGGGTGTCACTTCCTTGTTTACTAACTAAGGACTACCCGAGATCAAGTGTTTCGCTGCTCTGCGGAAACGGGCTAAAACCCAAAATATACTGACCAATACAATGTTGGAAACCCAACCTTACTTAACCGAGATCCCAAAGAATTTGGTTCAATGGGAAAACTAAGTTGTAAAGGTTCAGTTGATCGCTTCTGGAAGCATGAGCACTTCGGATAGTGATTTCAAAAAGAAACACCAAATCCAAAGTCGCTCCCGCGATAGACTTTAAGTGCTATTCAGCTGTGGGTAAAGGTTAAGTTTTCAAAACTGTAAAGCTCCTCAACAGTTGAGGTTAGGTTTTGGGAAACTTTTAATGGTTCCTAACACTTTGTGAAGTGGGGTATAGCAGGATACCTTGTAGGAGACCACCTATTTAAGTGCGAGGACTGGCCGCCAAAATGAACAAAGCACTTAAGAATCCAAGACGCTGTCCATGGCCAAAACGGACAAAACATTACGAAGAAGAGAGGTGCGGAATTTGTTGTGTTGGTATCATTGTCTTGGCTTACACTCAAACACGACGGTTCAAGACATCACGCTCACCGCGCAGCAAGTAAGTCCTGATGGTATTCAACTGGAAGGTTCAAAGTCGAGGCTACTCTCCTTACGCAACACTATCGTCCATTGAAATATTGCCGAAATGAAAAGACACTATGTGAGTGCGCCAAAATCTCTTTCAAGAGGGGATTGTTGGAAATTTGCCTTTGGCGGGAGTTGCGACCGACCAACTTTAACGGCTTAAACACTAGTGTAACGTATGTTGAAGAATCCGTTTCTTCACACGCATGATCTACTAAGGCACGATAACCGTAGGGCCAAGAATCGCCAAATTTCATTGAGAAATGAAAGAGATATTGGTTCACTAAGTAAGGTGTTTGAAGCATGGAAAGTGTGGTATTTGTGTGTAATTCTCCTCATCTGCAGAGGGAAGAAAGAATTGTCAGTATATAAGATTCTAAATTGGTTTGGGTTCTGGGACCTCTGGTATCCCATGTGTTTAAAGGAGGGAGGACCTAGATGTGCTGTTCGAGGAAAGACCACACGCTGCATGCCGCCGCCTCGCTCGCCCTCCGGCCCGGCCCGCTCGGTTCCCGTTCACTGGTTCACGGTCACTGGGTCATGGGTCTTCCTCGATATTATCTTTTTGGGCCAGAAACTTTGCTGGGATCCCGAAGTTTGACATATACAGTTTGGACCGTGAATTCTTTCAGATGTGCGCTTTGGTCCTAAGCTTTCAAGATGTACAGCTTTGGTCCCTGTTTCCAAAATCAGAATTTCGACGGTCAAAAAAGAAATGCCAAGCACTAATTCACCATTTATTTTGGCCTGAATTATCTCTATAATGGCCAAAACAGTTGGTCTTTTTCTCCCATTTATGTTGGGATTTACTACCTCCATAATGGCCATTATTTGGCTATTATGGAGGCAGCAAGGCGATAAGCTCTCCCTCTCCTATATAAACACCCCATTATACCATTGTTGAGCACTAAGACATATGCACGAAAATACATAAAGAGATGCAAAGAAAAACAAGTGCGAAATACACAACCAAAACAGCTTCTTCCACACCTTCCAAAGGCATCATTTCATACTCAATATTCTTCACGGTAGCTCTTGAGTTTCCTTTGCTCAAGTGTTCCATTCATTGCTTTATCTTGGGAGACAAATTGTCCAGGACGATAAAGGATACATACGGGCAATATTGTCTTAAGAACGAGTGCCTCACTCGACTCAAAGAAACAATTTCAATTTTTCCATCTTCTACAAAACTGGAATTTCCGGTGTGTAACTATTGTAATTTCAGATTCCATGTTGAATTATTGAATCTCTGTTTATCCTTTCGAATACTTGTAATAGTTATATACTTCCCGTACTACTTTATAAAGTACCATAGAGCAAAACTACCCAACAATATTTACGTATGCTAATAAAGAGATTAGTATATAAAAGAATTAGACCCCGAAATAATTTTGGACATAACAAGTGTGACGACGGAAGCCGAAAATAAATTTGGTACGTGCATAAAAAGGTTATGGACTAGTGTCATATCACAAATTATGACATTAAGTATATGAATGTCTTATAAATTTTTAGAATTTAAATAAAGTAGAATCTAAAATTAATTATAGGTCTGATTGATAAATTATGCTGAGATAAGCCGCTTGACATTTAATTAGGCTGCATGTTGGGGTAAGGTGGCGAGATTATAGTGCCCCACCGCCAAAATATTGGCCAAGTGGGAGGGGGACATGATTATAAGTATTCTACTTTGAGAAATATGTATTGGGTTGAGAAATATGTATTGGGTTGAGAGTTTATAAGAGAATCTTTCAGCATCCTTTTCCATTTTATATCATAAGCTTAGCATTCAGTTTCTTTCCTTTCTTTTTAGCAAATAACCTTTAGCACTTATGCCTCATTTATTTCGTTCTAGTGAAAAAAAAGAAGATGATTCCTCTCTAATTGTTTGGGATTAACAATTTTGCACCAACGTGATTAGCTATTAAGTGAAATCGAAGTATGTTAAGATAAATTATTTCTTCTTTTGGCATATTTCATGTAACGAAATAAAATTATGATATTGCTCCATTATTTATTCTATTCCTAATAGTTAAGAATATTCATGTTATTGATTTTTATGCTAAAAGCATGTCTAAATATGGTTCAAAGTCCTTATTGAGGCATACGAAAAATGTGTTGATATTCACAGTGTTAGTCAAAGGTACAAGGATATTATGTCCCTCGGTGTATTTTATTGTTATTCATGCAATTTTATTTGCATTGCATTCATATATTACTCTGGACCACTGGTGTTATGCACACTACTATATGGTAAATATTATATATGTAGGGGATATGGGGAAAGGGAAAGACGTTATATACGCACACCACCTGCAGTTGGTACAGGCTATCACAAAAGAGCCCGAATAGGCCAATATGATGTGATGATGTGATGTGATGCTTGCATGGCTTATTGGGACAGGTTGCACGATATTTGGGACAGTCTCAGCATTCGACGCCCTCCAACTTCGACTGCGGGGGAGTGTTAGAATATTAGTTAACCAAAATATGAAAATTTAAGGTCATGCTGTAAGTTACACTTCTTTTAAGAAAATATATAAAGTTCCCTATGAATTAATACTTAATTTTTAAAAAAAACATTTAAATTTTATGAACAAGTTTGAACGGTGGTGGTGAAATTTAACCTCTGTTCAGCTCTGTTAACGATTTCGGACTATGTTCAACCTCGTCCTGTTCTTTACCGTCCAGTTCAATTGTTCGACATTCTCTTTAACTTTTCTTCTTGTTTGACGAATCACATTGCTGTGTCGACACAATGGCATCGCGGCGGCTCTTTCGATCAAATCGACAGTGGACTCAACCTTATAAATACAATACTCGTGGAAATCGAAAAAACTCCGGGACTGGTTCCGGCGGCTCTTCCGATCAAATCGACAGTGGACTCAACCTTATAAATACAATACTCGTGGAAATCGAAGAAACTCCGGGACTGGTTCCGGCGCTACCACTGAAAACTCACAATCTCCATTTCAGATCAGCCGACGTGAAGTGGAGAAGGTGTTTTTTTTTTTAATTTATAAAAAGATAGTCTTTTTTTTTGTAATTTCTGGTAATTGACACGTGGCTAGTAATGATTGGTGAGTGAGACTCACTCTCTTTCTCAAAAGTAGGATTGATGGAAAAAGTACGTATTTATATCACTTCAAACTTATTCAGGGGTTTCATAGACCCCCGCAAAATTTAATTACCTTTTTAAAAATTACTTGTTAGTTAAGGGAAAATTTTATGTGTTTTCTCATTTCTTTTTGTGATAGTAGGCATTGGGTAGGATAGTGTGCACAAATTGGGATGTTATTGCAAGATAATGATAACTTCTTTAACAAAATATAATAATGAGTCTAGGATGCAAAAAGGGTAATTCCATAAATTTCCCACATCAATTTACACCTTCGTTAATTATATAATTATTTACGCAAAAGAACCAAAATACACTTAAACAGTGTGAAATTGAGCATATATGTAGGGGATATGGGGAAAGGGAAAGGCGTTATATACGCACACCACCTGCAGTTGGTACACACTATCACAAAAGAGCCCAAAGAGGTCAATATGATGTGATGATGTGATGTGATGCTTGCATGGCTTATTGGGACGGGTTGCATGATTTTTGGGACAGTCTCAGCATTCGACGTCCTCTAGCTTCGACTGCGGGAGAGTGTTAGAATATTAGTATTAATATTATTATTATTATTAATGTAGTATCATTTTATGTATGGTAAGTTGTAAAATGATAATTAGAAATATGTTAATTAGGAAGAAGAGTATTAGGGATTGATTATTGATTAAGAAGATTAGAGGCTTGATTTTCTCTTCTCATTTAATTGTATATTGTGTATATATTATTCCCTTGACGGAAGAATACCATTGAGGAAAACATTTTCAAATTCTTACATTTATCTTTTTTTGAGATATTTGTTTAACTTATTTTATATAAATTGTATTGAAATAAAATTATAAAGTAATTGCTAAGAGTTAATCTGATCAAACTTTAAATTTGATTTGCTAAATATATCTCAAATTTTTGAGTGGATAAATTAATCTTTAGTGAAATCAAGTCGAACATTTTTCAAGTGTTAAAATTGAAAAAATGTCGTACAAATTGGACATGAAAGAATATAGTTAGTTATAAGTAAAATTTAGATTATAAAGAAACTGTAGCTGATCGAAGTTTTTATGTCATTAATAGTTGTTTCGTTGGAAGTTTTAAGGCATTAATAGATATTTTAATTCTTCTCCAAAGTTAAAACAAATATTGAATTAAGCCAGGTGTCAAATGATAGAAAAGGAGGACAGGGTGGATGAGAAAGTTTCTTCCTAACTAAAAAATATATATTAAATTTCAATATGTACATCAAAGTTGAGGTGAATAATTAATTCCTTTAATTATATTTTAATAATAAGATCCCTCGAAATTTAGAGACAGAAATTATCGCCACCTCCAAAAGCTAAATGTTCCATATCATATATCTGTCTTCCAAATATACAACAAAGTGATGTGCTTCAAAATATTCAGTTCTAATCTGGAATGGTCTGCCCACATGGTGCAATTATTTTAAAAATAAATTCTTTTAGTAGCAGCATATAATAAAATTGAAGCATGCCTTCCTTCTTTTGTCTTTTACTCGTTTAATTATTTTACATGAAATTCGTTTGTCTTACCAACTCTTTGCAAGTTGCAAGAAATTCTTGGCTAAATTAGCCTCAAATATTCGTTTAATCTCAGCCATTAATTAATTCTAGACCATTAGTTTTTCTTAATGAAGTTAAACTCAACTAATTCAGTGCTTAGTCAAGTTAAGAGTTCAATGTATGAGAAAAGATAGGTAGGCATACAATATTATACAAACAAAATGTTGCTGCGGATGATTTAAAGTCATGTCAATAAAATAAAGTTCACACTAATTCATTCATCAAAGAGAATTAGGTGAAAACCTATAGAAGTTTTTCTTCCAATAAAGATAAGAGTTCATTACTCAAATGGTACTCAACTATCTGAAATTATCTAGTAAAATTATATTTTTTTTTATTTATCACAAAAAATGTTGAGATTATATGAATTGGTGTGAATGAGAAATGAATCATCGCACCTTCGCACCTTTTCACTCTTTTACTTTGTAGACTATAAATATTTCATTCCTCATATTTTTTTTATACGAAAATTTCCGCAACCTCTCATCTTTCTGCATTCATATTTTCTGCACAAAACATAAAACTTCTATGTGTGATTCGTCTGTTTCTTTGAGTTCGAAGCACACCGGCGTTTGAGAGACAGTGGCGATAATCCATTCTATCCTGAGAGAAAATAATCCATAACCTTGGGTACGTGGGTGAATTAAGTTCCTTAAAGAAACACTGTGAATACAATGGCTTGAATTTGTTCATCGTTTTCTTGCTTTTTCTCTATTTCTGTTTTACTTTGGTTGATTAGTTTTCTGAATTATAATTGCGAATACAGAATATCAACAAGCTTAAGGAACTTAAAATTATATTCTGTATTTTATTAATTTTCAGAAAAGAAAGTTGTTTTTAGAAGGAAAAAAAACACTCTTTAGAGATCAAAAAGGTACTCTTTTCAGAAGATAAAAAAGTATACTTCTCTGAAATAAAAAGTTATTTTTTGGAGACTAAATTTTTTAAATTTTCTACTCCAATTTTGAGATTAAAGTTTTTGTAACTTTGTACTCATTTGATTACTCGATTTGAAGATATAAAACTTGATCGGGTAAATAACGTTTGACTTTCAGTTTGAAGAAATAAAATCTTCACCGGTTATCATTGTTGTTCATTTGGTTTAAAGAATGTAAAAACTTAACCGATTTAGTGTCTTTTGACTCGTTTGAAGATATAAAATCTTCGCTAGTTCTCATTGTTGTTTGTTCGGTTTTAAGATATAAAAACTTCACCGATTTATTAATTATGTTTGTATTTTTCAAATGGAAATGGGAGACCAATCTGCAAATGTGACTACTACTGGTACTGGCACAACAATCCATGTCACGGGTATTGATTTCAAGCGTTGGCAACAGAAAATGTTCTTCTACTTGACTACTCTTACTCTGCAGAAGTTCATTAAGGAAGAAGCTATGATTCTGCCAGACGGAACTCTGGATAATGAACATTTTATTGTAACCGAGGCTTGAAAACACTCAAATTTTTTGTGCAAGAATTATATTCTTAATGGACGGTAGGATGATTTGTACAACGTTTATAGCAATATGGAGTCTTCAAAAGAGCTATGGAACGCGTTGGAAAATAAGTATAATACTGAAGATGCCGGTTTGAATAAGTTTATAGCCGTAAAATTCCTGGACTACAAAATGGTAGACAACAAGTCTGTCGTTATTCAAGTTCAAGAATTGCAAGTTATTATCCACGATCTCCTTGATGAAGACATTTATATAATTAATAATATTGTTAAAAGTATTACATTTGTTATTACTTACATAATTTTTATTGTAGGTTTGGTTATTAATGACGCATTTTAAGTTGCGGCATAAATTGAGAAGTTACCTCCTTTATGGAATGACTTTAAAAATTATTTGAAACACAAACGAAAGGAGATGACGCTCGATCTCATCGTTCGGTTGAGGATCAAAGAGAATAACAAAGTTGTTGAAAAGAAAGCTAGAGGAAATTCAACAATTACGAGAGCAAACATTATTTAGGATGCCCCAACTAATTCGAAAAAGAGGAAGAACCCTTCTGAATAGAAAAATTATCCCAAGAAGAAATTCAAGAAAAGTTGCTACAATTGTGGAAAAGTTGTACATAAGTCTACAGATTGTCGTGCTCTAAGAAAGGATAAGAAAATAGGGCATGCAAACATGATCAAAACAAATGAAGATATGGATGACGTGTGTGCCATGCTCTCTTAGTGCAATTAGGTGGAAAACTCAAAAGAGTGGTAGATTGACTTTGGAGCCACTCGTCATGTTTGTGGAGTTAGAGAAGCGTTTGTTTCATATGCTCCCACTGTAAGTGAAGAAACGCTCTCAATGGGAAATTCTGCGACGGCCAAGATTGAAGGCTCTGGAAAGATATAATTGAAGATGACTTCCGGCAAGGTGGTGACTTTGAACAATGTGTTGCATGTTCCTGAAATGAGAAAAAATCTAGTCTCTACTGCACTCGTCAAGAACGGGTTTAAGTGCACTTTTGTATTTGACAAAATTGTCGTAAGTAAGAACGAAATGATTGTAGGAAAATGCTACATTACAGAGGTCTTTTACACTTAATGTAACGGTTGTTGTTAATAATAATAAAAGTATAGTTTCTTCTTTCTTACTTGAGTCAAATGATTTATGGCATGTATGTTTGAGACATGAAAATTACAAAGCCTTTCGAAAAATTATTAATTTGGAAGTATTGCCTAAGTTTGAATGCAATAAATCTAAGTGTCAAATATGTGTTGAGTCAAAGTACACTAAATATTCTTACAAATGAATCAAAATGAGTTCTGAACCTTTAAACTCAATACATACGGATATATGTGATATGAAGTCAATACCATCTCGCAGTGGAAAGAAGTATTTTATTATTTTTGTTAACACTAGCACTCGATATTGCTATGTTTACTTACTTAGTAGTAAAGATGAAGCGATACATGCATTCTGGCAATACAAAACTGAAGTTGAAATGCAACTTAACAAAAAGATCAAAATTATAAGAAGTGATAGGGGTGGTGAGTACGAATCTTCTTTTGAACAAATATTTTTGGAATCTGTATTATTCATCAAACAATTGTCCCATACACGCTCCAATCCAATAGAATTGCAGAAAGAAAGAATCGATCTTTAAAGGAGATGATGAATGATTTGCTAATAAGTTCGGGTATACCTCAGAACTAATGGAGGAAGCTGTCCTTACAACTAATTGAATATTAAATCGAGTTTCCCGTAGTAAAACACACTTCATTCCATATGAGAAATGAAAAGGAAGAAAACCCAACTTGAATTACTTCAAAGTGTGGGGGTGTTTGGAAAAAGTGCATGTTCCTAAACTCAAAAGGGTGAAGATATGAGTATGTCACAATTTTGACCTCGCTCGGTCAGCGGAGGCGAGGCGGGGTGATTCTGGGTAAAGGATTGAGAGTCGCCACCTAATTATGTTTCACGGTGAATTAGGACACCTAAATATTTAAACTAAGTCTTTGCAGTGTAAACTCCAATTTTAAGGTCTGTAAACTAGTGAGATTCTGAGTAAGGGTTCTTTATTATCCTAAAGGGAAGGGGTTAGGCATCCTTTAAGATCCGCTAACTTGCAGTTATCCGCATTAAAACTCAGGTTAATTATTGCTAGAAAAATACATGTTTTACAAATATAATAGATAAGAGATGTTTGCAAATATGATGCATTTATACAAGTAAATATGATGCATTTTATACAAGTACATATTCGGATGACATAAAAGAAAGATACATGTAAAGTTTTAGAAAACATGCATTTTGTGACAATAAATTCTTTATAATGCTAAAAAGCGAATCTTTCAAAAATCAACAAGTTGCAAAAATAATAATAAAAAGATAAACTTATTTGTACAATTAATTAAAGCAAATAAAGATGACAAGAGTTGTTTTAAAAATCTTGAATAAGCGTGGCGAGCCTAAAATAAATAAACTAGCGAAGGATTTCTAAGTTTGCGAGCCTACAAATAAAATAAGCTAGCGACGGGTTTCAAATCTTAAACTATCCTATGAATAAATCCCTAAATTTGCCTATTCTAAGCATTTCAATAATTACATAAGTGCGATAAATAATATTACAATACAAAGCGAGATAAAGCTAAATTAAAGAAAAATAACAATAAATAAACTCAAGCATATTTGTCGTTATTTTGCTTTAATCCCACCATTAATCAAGAACAAAGCGGTTAGAAACATATAAATACAAATAACTTCATATCAGTATTCAAAAGCGGTGAATGTTTTGATCATGGAGGGCTCAGAACAAATTTGAAAAAGAACATTCCAATCACGTCGTATTTGCAAACATATGACTAATGTAGTTTATTTTTTGATTGCCTGCGCCTACTAAAGCGTGTCGGTCTCTCGGGTGAAATAGAAAGATCACTTATAATCACGTCGTGGCTGAATATATAAATTCACCTCGCCTACTAAACATGTTGATCTCGGATAAAAGTTTTAAGTCTTCTCATCCTTGCGAAGTTATATTTCCGTCTTTGCAATCGTAGGCCTCAAAATCGACGGATATTTTTCATCGGCGGTGTAGTATCGTGTTCAAATCAGTAAAAAAATGAAACGATGCCGATGGCGATGTGCGATAGAAGAAGAAAACAGGTTTCAAAAAATGACGCGGTGTCTAGTTTAAAAGCAGAAACAGAGAACAAATATTTGAATCTGAAACGATTGCTGAAATAAAGCAATGTTTAAAAAATGCGGTGTTCAGTTTAAAAGCGATAAAATGATAAAGCGATGTGATGTCTGAAATAGAACCGTGAAGCAAAAATAATGAAACGATAAACAGCGATGAGTGGCGATGTAAGATAGCGATAGCAGATGCGTGCTTGATAGCGTGGCGGTACGGTAGCGATAGCGATAGCGATAGCGATGCTTGATAGCGATGGCTTGATGCGATGGCGTGAAGCGATGAAGTGAAAATAGTTTTCGAGATACGCGGTGTTTTAGTTTAAAAATAGTAAAAGCGATAAAAGCAGGCCTTGATTTATTGAAAGCAAGAAAAGCGATATCTGGCGACCAGAGCGTCTCAAGATGGGCGCAATATTGGTTTGAATCAATAAAACAACAAAGAGAATCACGGTATTAATTCAATCAATAACATAATAATAATGCCAAAGAAATGCGATTAGCGATTTTAAATACGAGCCAGGATCTCAAATGCAGGAAATATTCAAAATCGGGTCACTCTGAGCTAGTGATGATTCAAACCCGAAATCGATTTATTTAATTCAGAATAAAGAACAAGAATATGAAATGCAAGAATTACGAAAAATATTACCCTAAGCCTAGATCGACAGGCAACGATGTTTCAGGCTTGGATAAGTGTTTCAACCCGGATCGATTTCAACACCAAATTCAGATAACCAATAACAAGAATATGAAATGCAAGGATTCGAAAAATATTACCCAAAGCAGATCGACCGACCGTCAAATGTTTAGACGAATTGAGTTTCAACGAGAATCAAACAATTTACGTCAATTTCGGATAACCAAAGATAACAGCAAGACAATGTAGGAAAATTGGAAAAATCTAAACCAAGATTCGACTGGGCGGAGTCGACTATTAATTGCGTGTTGAAACCCGTCAAAATAATTTCATCAATTTAGGATAACCAAAGATAACAACGAAGAATGTAGGAAAATTGGAAAATCTAAAGCGGGGGTCGACCTCAGTCGATGACCGACCGAATTGTGTTCAACCCAAGTCAAATAATTTCATCAATTTCGATAACCAAAGATAATGCTTGGCGTGTAGAAAATTGGAAAAATCTAAGCGAATCTCGACCGTCGATGTTTCCGACCGAAATCAGTGATCCGAAACAAATCTTACACCAAATTCGGATAACCAACATACATAAACATGAAATGCAGAAATTCAAAAAATGTTACACGGCAAGTCGACGAGTCGGGTCGACCCGACCCGAAATCAGTGAAAAAATCAGAGAAATCAAAGGGGATGACAAACCTTTTCGGACTTGATTCTTGGAACCACAACGAAGCCAAATACTCTCAACTCAAGAACACAACAAAATAACTATGTATATATATTGAATAGACTTCCGAAAATCTTTTTTTTCTCTCTGAAAAATCCTCTAAATGAAGAACAAATCATGGGGTATTTATAGGTGGATTCCCCCCCAAGAATCGAGTTTGAATTTTGAATTAAAGGCAAAAAATCTGAATTTGGAAGCGGATTTTTAGGGGTATGGGTTGGACGAAGTGACAGAGGGTGTGGGGTGTCGGGGTTGGTGGCGAGGAGTGGAGTGGTGGCGGGCGAGGTGGCCGCCTGGGCATGGCGTCGGCTTGGGTGGGAGGTTATCAGTTTTTTTTGTTTTTAGGGTTTGTTGGTTTGGGGAATTAAGGAAGGGTTTTGACTTAGTGGGGTCGGGTGGCCGGGTTAGCGATGGGTTTGGTGTCAGGAATTAAATTGTTGGGCTTGGAGTTTTGGGTTGTAGGAATTGGGTTTTAGGTTTAATTGTTTTGGGTTTGGGGAATTAAAGGGTTGGGCGATGGGTTTGGGTCGAGGCCACGGGTCGGGTGAGTGGGCTTGTGGTGTTGGGTTTAAGAAAAGGGGAGTTGGGCTTCGATTTTGGGATTTTGTTTTGTGGGTTGTGGGAATTTAATTTGGGGATTGGGCTTGTGGGAATTTTAATTTGGGGATTGGGCTTTGAATGAAAAATGGGTTTTTAATTTAGGTTGGGTAGAAATTGTATTGGGTTAGGAATTGAAAAATATAAAGGGTTTAATATTAAAATATATATATATATATATATATATATATATATTTTGTAAAAAAGATGTGAATTATTTAAAATAACATAACTGACGTGATAATAATAAAAATATAATATTCTGTAAATGCTTAATGCTTAATAAAAAGGGAAATGCAATGCAATTTTGAGAATAAAATAATATAAAATTCTGGATAACTTATGATTTTTATAAAATGCAAATGATATAAAATATGCGAATAATAATAATAATATGAAGATACACACATATATGCCTATATTTTAAAATTATTTTAAAAGTGTCAAAAATATTAAAAATTACGAATAAAATCATAAAAGATGGGACAAAATTGGGTGTCAACAGATGCCCCTCTTTGGACTAGACGATGAAAGAGTTTTGACCAAAGAAAGTTGACTGAGTAACAATTTTGCCCTGATCCTGGGATGATGGTAAGAAATAGAATCTCGAGGGTATAGAAGTTAAAAAGATGGTGCATATTCAAGAAAGCAATGCCCTGTCGAACTTAGGATGACAACTGGTCATGAGGCACTGAAGTTAATGGGAAAGAAGCGGATCGACGTTCGGTAGGTCGTTTGACCAAATTGCCTTTGTTTCTTGTGAGATATAGTTCCATGTTATCTTTGAGAGCTCCGCTCCATTCAATTCCTGTGGACCAGCTAAGATAAAAGTTAGTGTATATGATTGCATAAGATATGTATGAGAGAATATGACTTTGTAAGTTGAAATGATGTCGTTATGCGCCAGGCAGATGATAGGCGTTGGCGGGCGCACAGTTACACTTTAAAATAAAGTACCCGCATTAGAAGGTGGGCGCGATTTAAAATAAAATACCGCGTTAGAAGGTGGCGCTGATTTAAAACATACCGCGTTAGAAGGTGGCGCTGACCGAAATTTAAATACCCGCATTAGAAGGTGGGCGCACATGAAATTTAAATACCCGCGTTAGGGGTGCGCTTTGTTGATTAAATACCCGCGTTAGAAGGTGGCGCGATTTAAAACATACCGCGCATTAGAGGGTGGTACGATTTAAAACATACGCGTTAGAAGATTGGCGCGATTTAAAACATACCCGCGTTAGAAGGTGGTGCCCGATTTAAAACATACCGCATTAGAAGGTGGGCGCTGACTGAAATTTAAATAACGTGTTAGGAGGTGGGCTGTTGAAATTTAAATACCGCGTTAGAAGGTGGTGCCGGATTTAAAATATACCGCGTGAAGGTGGCGCTGATTTAAAACATACCGCATTAGAAGGTGGGCTGGCGAAATTTAAATACCGCGTTAGAAGGTGTGGCGACTGAAATTTAAATACCGCGCGTTAGAAGGTGGGCGTTGACCGAATTTAAATACCGTTAGGAGGTGGGCGCTGGTGAAATTTAAATGCCAGCGTTAGAAAGGTGGGCGTCGATGCCAAATTAAATACCCGTGGAGGTGGCGCCCGGTGAAATTTAAATACCCGCGTTAGAAGGTGGGTGCCTGATTCAAAATATACCACGCATTAGAAGATTGGGCGCGATTTAAACATACCACGTTAGAAGGTGGGCGTTGGATTAAATACCGCGTTAGAAGGGTGCCGAAACTAAATACGCGTTAGAAGGTGGGCTGTTGGTGATTAAATACCGCGTTAATTGAGGCGGGCGCCGATCGAAATTTAAATACGCGATTAGGTGGGTGCTGTTAAATACCGCGCGATTGGGAGGTGGGCGCTGGTGAAATTTAAATACCGCATTAGAAGGGCGCTGATTCAAAACATACCAGCGTTAGAAGGTGGTGCTGTGAAATTTAAATACCCGCGTTAGAAGGTGGGCGCTGAAAATTAAATACGCGATTAGAAGGTGGGCGCTGAAATTTAAATACCGTTAGAAGATTGGGCGATTAAACATACGCGCATTAGAAGGTGGCGCCTGATTTAAAACATACCCGCGTTAGAAGGTGGGCGCTGATTTAAAAGTAGTGTAAAGTGGGGCCTTATTGCCATGCCATGATAGTTAATGTGGGGACATAGCGATGCAAAAGAAGTTGAGTAGATGAGAATCGACCTGTAAGTCGAAATACCGTTCTTTCCGTGGACACAACCGCGGTTGGGAACATGTAGTTTAGCATGACGTCTTTGTACAATCTCCAAGCAGAAGTGATTCTTGTAGTGAGTTGCGATGGAGGCCCTTAGCGAATGCTCATAAATGTTGCAGCTTCCACTGCTTTGTTTCGACACCAAGAACACGTACTCAAATAAATTTATGAGTTTTGGGAGGGAGTTGATTCGCGTTGACTTTGTAACTTCGGTCTTGGTATTTGCATGTCTGCTAATTCGGACTGTAGCCACTCTCTCGGTTCCCAGTGTTGGATAGCCATTCTGAAAACATTTGTTGAAAACAATTTGTTTGTAACAAGTATGCATATCGATCAAAAATTACGTTGAACTTAATGAAAATGTTTGTTGAAAATAATTTGCTTGTAAGAAAGTATGCATATGTACAAATGTAGCCCGGACAGACAGTGAAACAAAACAAAGCGTCTTATCCAAAATTCCTTACATTTGAAGACTTAGTTTGCCGATGGTTTTCCATGTTTATCGGCGTCTCGGCGATGATCCCTTAAAAATGCCCGATTATGCGATATATGAGAATAGCGATCTTTTGAATGGACAACCGAGTCTTGTGTAGATTTCTTTGCCCGCCTATCGCAGTGATCGGATGGGTGCATTTGTCTTTTTGAGATGAAGGAGAAAATATTTCCTAATGGTGGGACCCGATTTAGGCGCTCGTATCCCCAGGAGGGAATCGAGGTCATGGCGTAGTTCATTACAAGCAAAGGGATTGTAAGGATTTTCTAAAATGGGACCGAAGCTGATGTGGCGCTCGTATCCGCCGAGGAATCGGTCATAACGTAGTTCATGGTGGTGTGAAAGAGATTGGGGATATTGTGATCTAAAGAAATGGAACCCTACATGGGTTCCTTAAATGCGTATCCACTTTGGAGCGCAATTTTACAACATAAGAAATGCATTACATGAGAATAACTAATCTTAGATATGGTATCTTCTTGCATCTGCATTGATGGTTTTGGCCATTCTATTACGATAAGGTTGCCCCTATTAGTCCATCTGCTTTCATCAATCTCTTAGTAAATGATTACGTATTCACTTGGTTGCGAAAGAAATAGCATTGCCCCGAGAAATCGATCGTAATGTGGTAGCCCAAGAGTACCAATGGCAAACATCCGTGCCAATGCTTGTGACTATCAACCATCTTGATGTTTCATCCAAATCGGCCGACTTATTCCAAAAATGCCTCGATTCTTCCGGCTTGTGAGTCTTCCTTATATTCTTGAAGCCTTGCTTGTTTGCTTGTTTCATTATATGTCACATACCGGCAAACAAATAAGTTTGCATGCTGAAAAAACAAAAGAGAAATATTGAACAAAACATATTTTATAATAGCAAAAGCAATGCAGATTTGTCATTTTAAGCTTTCAAAGGTAGAGGCAAAAATACATTAGAATGCATAAATGCGATTTAGGCCTCAATTTAAATAGCGTTTTTTTTTCATTAAGTACTAATACAATTTGGCGAACATGATTGGAAATAACGATGGGTGCTCCTACGCTTTAGTCAACACAGATCAACTTTTGGGGAAATAAATAAGGCAAAATGAATCTCCCTGAAAAATGAAGAAAACCAAATTAGTATAAGGTGAGTAATTGTTGCTTTAAATAATATGCACATAGTGAAAAGCAGGAGAAACAACAAAATGATTGTAAGACAATTAAATGCGCATCCTAATATGCATGAGGCCTCCCTTATGCCGGAGGTGGGCTCTAACGCCTTGAGATATCTTGGGATTCACAGATTTGATCCAAGTCGCTAAACTGCAATGCTTTGTCGGAAATGAGACAAAATGAATGTACATTTTCCAATTTCAAGATGTCATGATTAGTCTTGGATTAGTCTATCTCTTATCACGCTACACATAATATGATGATTGGTCGTTGGGTTGTGAGACCCGTAGACATCTTTGGCGGATTTTCTTGTGTGAGTCGATACCAAGGATCAAACCCACCTGCGAATATGTATGCATGACTTAAAATAAAGGTGGTATAGCTCTATCTTAAATTTTCTAAGATTTGGGTGACTAGACTCAAGGTTCCCAGCGGACTGCTCAGTGAGGAAAACTCTGTGGCCAACCGGATGGTCAGGACACTCATGCATACGCCAACTCTCCTAAAATTTGGTAGATTGAAAGAAATTTTGGTGCATAAACACACCTCAGCGTGTAGTGTGTGATAGTGTCAATTTTCAGTGGAAGAAATATGGCGAAATGCCAATTTAAGATAGCAGTAAAAAATATAGAAATTAAAGCGATTATCACGTACAAAATTTAGTAATGGAAACATATCAAAGCATTACATCAAAAGAGCGAAAGTAAGCACAATTATAATTAACCTGAATTTGCTGTATGGTTAGGAACACTGAAAGTCCCGGTGGAGTCGCCATCTTGTCAGACGCCCAATTTTGACCTCGCTCGGGTCAAAGCGGAGCCTTGAGGCGTGTTCGGGTGATTCTGGGTAAGGATTTGAGAAGTCGCCACCTAATTATGTTTCGGTGAATTAGGACACCTAAATATTTAAACTAAGTCTTTGCAGTTGTAAACTCCAATTTTAATCTGAAACTAGTGAGATTCTAGGTAAGGGTTCTTTATTATCCTAAAGGGAAGGGGTTAGGCATCCTTTAAAGATCCGCTAACTTGCGGTTATCATTAAAACTCAAGGTTAATTATTGCTAGAAAAATACATGTTTTACAAATATAATAGATAAGAGATGTTTGCAAATATGATGCATTTTATACAAGTAAATATGATGCATTTTATACAAGTACATATTAGGATGACATAAAGAAAGATACATATAAAGTTTTAGAAAACATGCATTTTTGTGACAATAAATTCTTTATAATGCTAAAGCGAATCTTTCAAAAATCAACAAGTTGCAAAAATAATAATAAAAAGATAAACTTATTTGTACAATTAATTAAAGCAAATAAAGATGACAAGAGTTGTTTTAAAAATCTTGAATAAGCGTGTGAGCCTAAAATAAATAAACTAGCGAAGGATTTCTAAGTTTGCGAGCCTACACAAATAAAATAAGCTAGCGACGGTTTCAAATCTTAAACTATCCTATGAATAAATCCTAAATTTGCCTATTCTAAGCATTTCAATAATTACATAAGTGCGATAAATAATATTACAATACAAAGCGAGATAAAAAGCTAAATTAAAGAAAGAAATAACAATAAATAAACTCAAAGCATATTTGTCGTTATTTTGCTTTAATCCCATAATCAAGAACAAAGCGGTTAGAAACATATAAATACAAATAACTTCATATCAGTATTCAAAGCAGTGAATGTTTTGATCGCGAGGGCTTCGACTTAAATTTTGAAAGAACATTCCAATCAATGGTGCAAACATATGACTAATGTAGTTTATTTTTTTGATTGCCTCGCCTACTAAGCGGTCAATGGGTCTCTCGGGTGAAATAGAAAGATCACTTATAATCACGTGGTAGCCGAATATATAATTCACCTCGCCTTACTAAACATGTTGATCTAGGATAAAGTTTTAAGTCTTCATCCTTGCCCGGAAGTTATATTTCCGTCTTTGCAATTTGTGTAGGCCTCAAAATCGACGGATATTTTCATCGGCGGTGTAGTATCGTGTTCAAATCGATAAAAAAATGAAGCGATAACGATGGCGGTAGCGATAAGAAGAAAAGCGGTTTCAAAAAATGGCCGGTGTCTAGTTTAAAAGCGATAAAGCAGTAGAACAAATATTTGAATCTTTGAAGCAGTGGCGAAATAGAAAGCAATGTTTAAAAATCAATGATTGATTTAAAGCGATAAAAATGATAAAGCGAGATGTCGAAATGGGAGCAAAGCTGAAACCGAAAAAATAATGAAAGCATAACAAAAGCGTGCTTGGCACGATGGAGATAGCGGTAGCGATAGCGATAGCGATGAGCGGTAGCGGTAGCGATAGCGATAGCGGTAGCGATGGCGATGCGATGGCGATAGCGATGGCGATGGCGGGGAAGCGATAAGTAGAAAATAGTTTCCGAGAGATGACGGCGGTGTTTTAGTTTAAAAATAGTAAAAGCGTTAAGCAGGCCTTATTTATTCAAAACAGATTAAGCGATATTTAACCAGAAGCGTCTCCCGAAGATGGGCGATATTGGTTTGAATCAATAAAACAACAAAGAGAATGCGGTATTAATTCAATCAATAACATAATAATAATGCCAAAGAAAGCAGAGGCGATGGCGATTTTAAATACTGGGCAGGAGTTCAAAATTCTCGAAATATTCAAATCGTCAGGCTTCATTCGTTGATTCAAACGAATCGGATTTGTATTAATTTCGGGATAACCAAGAACAAGAATATGAAATGCAAGTCGAAAATATTACCCAAGCAGGGATCGACCGGCCGATCGATGTTCAGACCGGATAAGTGTTTCAACCGGATCGATTTCAACACCAAATTGAATAACCAATAACAAGAATATGAAATGCAAGGATTACGAAAAATATTACTAACCAAGAAGTCGAGGGCAGATCGATGTTTCAGACAATTGGAGTTTCAACCGGAATCAAACAATTTAATTTCTAGATAACAAAGATAATAACATAAGAATGTAGGAAAATTGAAAAATCTAAAGGTCGACGGGCCAGTGATGACCGACCATTATGGTTCAACGAAGTCAAATAATTTCATCAATTTCAGATAACCAAAGATAACATCGGCGGCATATGTAGAAAATTGGAAAATTAAACCTGATGGGACCTATCGTCAGACCGGCGTGTGTGTTCAACCAAGTCAAATAATTTCATCAATTTGGGATAACCAAAGATAACTTGGCGACAATGTAGGAAAATTGGAAAAATCTAAGCGGGCGAGATTGGGCGGGCCGGATTGTTTCCGAATCTTAGAAAATCGGTAAACAAATCTTACACCAAATTCAGATAACCAACATACATAAACATGATAAAAATTACGAAAATGTTACCGAACCAGGTCGACCGAGAATCCGTCGACTAAATCGATGAAAAATCAGAGAAATCAAAGGGGATGACAAACCTTTTCTGACTTGATTCTTGGAACCTAGCGAAGCCAAATACTCTCAACTCAAGAACACAACAAAAATAACTATGTATATATATTGAATAGACTTGAAAATCTTTTTTCTCTCCTGAAAAATCCTCTAAATGAAGAACAAATCATGGGGTATTATTTATAGGTGGATTCCCCAAAGAATCGAGTTTGAATTTTGAATTAAAAAAAGGCAAAAAATCTGAATTTGGAGGCGGATTTTTAGGGGTATGGGTTGACCGGTAGCGGGAGGGTGTGGGGGTGTCGAAGGGTTGGTGGGAGTGGGTGGTGGCGGGCTTAGGTGGCCCAGGTCTGGCAATGGCGTCGGCTTGGGTGGGGGGTTATCAGATTTTTTTTGTTTTTAGGGTTTGTTGGTTTGGGGAATTAAAAGGGAAGGGGTTTTGGGCTTAGTGACGGCCAGTCGGGTGAGCAGGTTAGAGGCGATGGGTTTGGGGGTGGGGAATTAAATTGTTGGGCTTGAGTTTTGGGTTGTAGGAATTGGGTTTAGGTTTAATTGTTTTGGGTTTGGGGGGAATTAAGGGTTGGGCGATGGGTTTGGGGTGAGGCGACGGGTCGTGAGTGGGCTTGTGGTGTTGGGTTTAAGAAAAGGGGAGTTGGGCTTCGATTTTGGGATTTTTGTTTTGTGGGTTGTGGGAATTTAATTTGGGGATTGGGCTTGTGGGGAATTTAATTTGGGGATTGGGCTTTGGGACGAAAAATGGGTTTTAATTTAGGTTGGGTAGAAATTGTATTGGGTTAGGAATTGAAAATATAAAAGGGTTTAATATTAAAATATATTATATATATATATATATATATATTTTGTAAAAGATGTGAATTATTTAAAATAACATAACGACGTGATAATAATAAAAATATAATATTTGCGAAATGCTTAATGCTTAATAAAAAGGGAAATGCAATGCAATTTTGCGAGAATAAAATAATATAAAATTTCGGATAACTTATGATTTTTATAAAAAAATGCAAATGATATAAAATATGCGAATAATAATAATAATATGAAGATACACACATATATGCCTATATTTTAAAATTATTTTAAAAGTGTCAAAAATATTAAAAATTACGAATAAAATCATAAAAGATGGGACAAAATTGGGTGTCAACAATGACCAAAGACAGTTGACTGTGTCTTCATTGGATATGCTACCAATAGTAAAGCATATCGATCTCTGATTTATAAATCAAAAAATTTCGATATCCATGTTAACATGGTAATGGAATCAGATAGTGCTGAATTCTTTAAAAATATACATTCATATAAAATTGAATGTAAGTCGATTGGCAAAGGATCCAAACAACCTCGAGATAGAATGGAAAAAAGCACATATAGTAAAGAAGATCCAAGATGTTGTAAACGTCAAAGGACGCTGACTTCATTTGGACCAGATTTTGTGACTTTCTTGTTGGAAAATTAGCCTCAAACATTCAAAGAAGCTAAGTCTTCTTCAGAATCACTATTATGAAAAGAGGTCGTCAATAGTGAAATAGAATTCATATTAAATAATCATACATCGATTGGTTGATCTTCCTCCCGGAAATAAATCATTAGGCTCCACATAAATTTTTAAAAGAAAAATGAAAGATGATGGCCTTATTGACAAGTATAAGGGAAGACTTGTTGTCAAATGTTATAGACAATGAGAAGGCCTTGACTATTTTGACACATATTCACCAGTTACGAGAATTACTTCTATACAATCGTTAGTCGCGTTAGCCGCTGTGTATGATCTTGAAATCCACCAGATGGATGTTAAGACAACTTTCTTAAATAGAGATTTGAAGGAAAAATTCACATGAAACAACCCGAAGGGTTTGTGGTTCTAGGCAAAGAAAAAAGTTATGCAGACTTGGTAAGTCTCTTTATGGACTAAAACAAGCACCCAAATAATGGCATGCAAAATTTGACCATATAATGTTATCAAAGAGTTTTGAGGTTAATGAATGTGATAAATGTGTGTACATTAAAAATATACCAAATCACATAGTCATTGTTTGCTTATATGTGAATGAGATGCTGATAATAAGTAATGACATTGCCAACATAAATGCTACTAAACCTATGCTAACTAGCAAGTTGGATATGAAAAATTAAGGAGTTACCGATTTAATTTTGGATATTAAAATTCATAAGACTCCTCAAGGTTTGACACTGTCACAATCTCACTACATCAAAATAATACTTGACAACTTTAAGTATTTGGATTTCAAAGTTGCAAAGATTCTAATTGATCTAAATCTTGCACTTGCAAAAAATAAAGGTTAAAGCATAACTCAATTAGATTATGCTCGTGTCTTGGGATATTTAATGTATATCATGAATTGCACATGACCCGACACAACTTGTGCTATAAGCAAATTGAGTCGGTACACGAGCAATCCAGCCCAATCACATTGGATGGCAATGAAATGAGTTTTGAGATCTTTAAAACATACCCAAGACTGTGCTTCTCACTACACTAAGTATTCCGCGGTTATTAAGGGATATTGTGATGCAAACTGGATCACTAGTTCATCAGATTCTAATCGATAAGTGGATACGTAGTCACAATTGGTGGAGGAGCAGTGTCTTGAAAATCGTTTAAACAAACTTGTGTTGCCCGCTCTACAATGGAGACTGAATTCATAGCCTTAGATAAAGCCGACGAATAAGCTGAATGGCTCCGGAATTTCATGGAAGATATTCCATTTTGGGGTTGGGAGCATTATGTATAACAGTAAATCTCATCATAAACGATGGATAAAACCATTAGACAACTACTCTCTAGGGGAATTATCATAATTGACTACGTGAATTCAAGCAATAATGTGTTGGATCCACTTACAAAGGGCTAACTAGAGAGCTAGTTGAGAAATCATCGAGTGAAATGAGACTTGGCCGAGGACAAGTCATTATGGCAGTAACTCTACCTAGAAGACTGGAGATCCCAAGATTTAGATTTCAAGGAGATCAAACAAAGTTATGAATGACGGTTCAACATTATCAAAACAACGTTTTGATCCATTCTTGTGATGAGACAATGTTCAGCACCAAGGATAAGGCGTTGAAGCCTTTTAATGGTTTCTAAGTTTGAAACGGGGTATATCAAATAGTGTATCTACGGGATGACACATTTACGAATCACCTAGTGAAGTGTTAGCCGCTTCAAGGACAATTTTTGTAAGGCCAATATATGCACTTAGGAAATCATGCGGTGTTCATGGCTGAAACGACATAACAATGAAAACCAAAGACAGTTAAGGGTTAATTGTGTGACGTTTGTTATCTAGATATAGACTAAAGCTCAATGATCTTATTTTCTCTATAGTTAATCATAATATAGATTAAAAAGAGAAAATATCATAATATTTTAAAAGTAAAGAATGACAGGCATATAATTCAGCAGGTAAAGTAGGTGTTTCGCCGGTTGAACATGTTTTAAATACTATAGGCATATAGTTAAGTGATTTTTCTGCTATAAATAAAAGGAACATGACTTTTTTAGATAATTTTGAATAGTGGAGTGCTATTGAGTAATAAACTCTAAAGATATAAGTTAATTAGTTTACTAATATCGATTCATACCTAATCAATCGTCATTCCTTTTATATTGCAAGTCCACCGTTTTAGATATTAACCAACATTTCAAAACCTTTTAATTTTCTCTTAGTATTTTGAAACATGAAAGTTTCTTATTCATGGGAATTATTCATATAATTTGTCATGCATTACTAAATATCAGCAAACTTCTCTGCGTTTTTACTTCTACCCTAATTGAGTTCCGAATAAAAAAAGTGATAAACAAGATATTGCAGCAATGGAGTACATCAAAGAGACCTCATCTGTCCTCCGGGGCATAGTCCGGTGGCAAAGTCTGGGCGCTATAAGGCGCTCTGGCATGGGACAGCGTGGGTTCGATTCCCCGCAAGCACGAAGAAACTCTGCATGTTGGGGAATTTGACCTTGTCTCATTGATCAGTTGTACGCTCCCAGAAAACTGGCCACCGGAGCACATCCCGCGATTTACCTGATAATAGTGTTGAAGGACCGATGCTATTACCTTCAGGACGTAGTCAGTCGCAAGCCTGGAGACCTGGATTATCAAAAAAAAAAAGACCTCATCTATTTTTGTAAAACAAACCTGACAGTTCGTATTTTCAAAGGCACAGTATACTATTGTGAACAGTATTAATTTTGGGCCTGGGACTGATAAGGATAGAAAACCTGAAATGAACATTGGGCCCCGGGGAGAACTAAATCAAAAGGGGGTCATTTGCACTTTGTCCTATTTTGTGCTGCTATTTAATTTTTGTCCTTCATAACAAACAACTTTCTTACGGGTATAAGTTTATATTTTTGTATCATGATATCCCACAAGTTATGTCCTATGTCCTTGAAGAATTTATGCCCCGCTAGGCTTAAGTTTGATTTTGGAGGGAAAAATTAAAGACCAGCCCATTTGAAGGGGAAAAAATTAAAGGTCAGCCTAGAGCTGACAATCTCAGCTCATATTTATAAAATCACTCCATTTAATTTATATTTTAATGAGTAGAATCACTTATATTTCAGTTGAATAAATATGAGCCTCAATCTATTTTCAACTCATAAAAATATGGACAAATATGGGTATTCATATATGAATTCACTAGACACAATAACAAATCATTTTCTCAAAATAGAATAAAATATTTTCATTACGAATTTGAGGGAAAACACTTTTCAGATCAATAAAAACACCACCCCCAAATATTAGTCAAGCACTTTATTTTATCACAACTTGAGACAACTATATTTTTCAGGCTACAACCAATCTAACATAAGTTCAAATTCCAACAATTTTCTCCAATTTGTCACAATTTATGAGTTTTTCTTTGAGTTCACAAAAGAAACTCAAAGTTGTAGCGAGTGAAATTGCACTGAACTAACTTATTACAAGACAGAAAATGGAGTAATAAATTTAAGAAAAACAAGACAATTTTATTCATGAATTTCAATATACTGTGTCCAAAATCACAACTAGCTTATTGACGAACTACTGTCGTACCATTTGGAAGTGACGTCATCTTATCCACTAAACCAACTATCGCTTACATATCCCAAAACCATACACATGCATGAGAGAAAATTATTGCAAAAAAATAGCTATAGCATATTGCTTTATTAGTAAACTAAAAATTAAAAGGAAACAATGAATGCTTTTTCTCTAGGAAAAAAAGAAGAAAAAATGCACTCTCCTCTAATTTGGTCTAGTGCAGTCGAATCGGATCTCACCCTGGTTTCCGGTCAAAACTCCGACCCGACCCAAATTAGTAATGGCAGTTGCAAATGCTTGTTTGAAAGCATCATTATTGGAAGCAAATAAGTTGACAGTGTTTCTTGATCTTGGATCAGTGAAGAGTACTTGATCAGAGACAAACAGACCTTTTCCTTGTTGAAGGTTCTTGAAGTAAGCATTGTCAAAGGTATTTGGTGTTGTTGGATCCATGTTAATGGCAATTCTCGGGTCGACCCGTAATGGGCACATTTGCTTGAGTTGTGACACATATTGTCGGTTTAGGGTCGGGTCAACTCTGCTTCTTGGACTGAAATTGTAGAGCCTCTTGGAAACACGGTTGCAGTGGGAGAAACCAAGGGTATGTGCACCTATAAGATATAAAAATACTTGCTTTAATTAGCAATGAGTATATTCTTGTAGTGTGACTTTTTAAGAAAAAGTTAATTGATATAGTAAAGTTAGAAAAGATTTTTTATGCTACGTACGTAGTAAGAACTAGGATGTCAGTGGGGCGGGTAAATGCGGGTACCGCCCCGCACCCGCTTTAATTGGGTCGGGTATGAGGATGGTTTGGTGGGTGGTGGGGCGGGTATGGGTATCAAAAGAGCTACCCGCCATGGGTAGTGAGGCGGGGGTGGATTTCATATAAGACCCGCATCGTACCCGCACCGCACCCGCTACCCGCACCGCACCCGCTACCCGCACCGCCCATACCCGCGTCGCCTATTAGTTTAATTAGGATATTTACGAATTTATTGGGTCATTTCTTGATTTAAAATGTGACCATATTTATAAAATGTGGCCACAATTGATTAAGGTCATTCAAAAGACTTGGGCCATTCCCCTTTTTATTAAAGATTCAGCCGAGCCCAGGCCCAACCCAACTCGGCGTCTTAAGCGCAAAAGGGTAGCAAGGGACATCCTAAGTATCCCCGTTTCTAGTGTTGCTTCTGAGTCAGTTTTTAGCTAAGGTGGTCGTGTGTTGAGTACTCATCGTAGTCGCCTTCTTCCGTCAACCGTCGAGGCTTTAATGTGTGCTCAAAACTGAATTTGGACTAATATTAAAGGTAAGTAGAAGTTTTATTTTAAATTCAATTCAACTTGTTTCTTTATATAATGCATTATTTTAAATTTGTCTTATCTCTTAATTTTAATTATTAGGTGATGGTGGGCTAAAAGAAGTTGAGTATCGGCAAATTATTGACGAAATGAAGGAGGAAGAATGTATTACCGAAGATGAGGTATTAAATGTTTTAAATAGTTTAACTTAATTAATCATTTGCCATATATTCGCTAAACAGTGTTAAATTTTCAAATGGAGGAGGAAGAATGTATTACCGAAGATTAGGTGAGGAGGTTGATGTATGATAAGGATTGATTGAAGAAGTCATGGATGCAAATGTTGAACTTCAGCAGCTGAAGAGTTGTATCAATCAATGTAGAATGTTTGTTTTTTTAGTTGCTTTAAAAAAATTTGTGGGAGCTGTTTTTTTTTAGTTGCTTTGTTAAATGAATTTTGGTACATTATGGTATCAATCAATGTAGAATGTTTTAATCAAATGTTGAAGAGTTAACTTACTGATGCAAGATTTGATACATGTGGTGTAGAACATTGATTAGTTGAATATTTTAGGTGGGTAGGTAAGGCGGGTAGACGGGTATGCGGGTACCCAACGGGTGGTGAGGCGGATAATAGGTACCCGCCGGGTAAGTGGGGTGGAGACAGGTGTAATCCTATACCCGCCAGGCGGGTACGGGTGGAGGAATTACTACCCGTGATAGGTGGTGGGGCGGGTGTGGGGTGGGTTTTAGGTGGCGGATATGGGTATGGGGTACCCCTTCCCCCGGCCCCGCCCCGTTGACATCCCTAGTAAGAACATATTATATTCTTTATAATTCTCTAAAGACTATTAATTTTTGTATTTTTGACCATTATATTCTATATTTTTGAATTGTTTGAAGTCAACTAAACTTATGTTCATTGATAGAATATTTATTAATTCAACCATTTAATTTTTATCAATTGCATAAGGGTCTTTTACTTTATAGTTGTTCCGAATATTGTTAGAGAGAACATATAATATAACATAATATGAAAGATCTATAGAAACATAATTATTATAGTGAATTGTTGTTAACTTATTATATAAGGATGTTGTTCTAGAGAGTCTGACGGTAACTTAAATTCATTTATTATTAGTACCTGATAATGCAATCATATCAGTCTGGCTAAGGCCATGTCTGGCAAACATGGTATTGAGTTGGTCTAGGTTGAATCCTTCGCCTGGAAGTGAATGTTGGACGGAGGCTAAGGTAGAAATTCTCCCATCACGACGGCCCAATTCCACTTGATAAAATGGCCCTCCAGTCTACAATATTCAAAAGGACAGTGTTAATGCATGAGCAGGAACATCATAAAAGCAATGATGGAGTTATAGAGATTATTTATTTAATTGGCCTATATTTTTATTGCTGAAAGTGAGCTTCGTCCACAAGTTATCATATAAAATAATTTCACTATTTATGGTGGTGTTGTATTTCTTAAGTACAATGTCAATTTAGCAAACAACATACTCAGTGTAACCCTACAAGTGAGGTCTGAAGATGATAGAGATGTATACATATTTTACCTTTATCTTTGTAGAGTGGATACAAACGTTGATATATAACTAAACAATAAAGACATAAATTTAATTGATTTAGTTATATTTAAGCATGCAGTAATTACCATAGCAACGACTTCTCTAGTGGCCAAAGCCAAAATATCAGCACAAGATACTTTGTTACGGCATTTGGAGTCTCTGTCGACAGCTGCTTTGGCTTTGACAACAGTGTCAAATCCATCACCTGCTAATGAAAGATTATCTGGATGGTCCTTCGCTGCGTTTCTCTGTGGTGATGCCAATAGCATTGATGCATCACAACCCTAATTAATTAACATGATGGAGAAATATTATTATGTTAGTAATTAAGAATAAGCAGAAAAGAGACAAACTTATCATGAAAACATATACATATCGCCAGTTGAAGATGTTATGCTAGAAAATATATTAGTGTAAAAAGGGAGTTAATTAATTTATTATGTTCGCGATGCAAAGATATAGCAAAGTGGATTTTTTTGTTCTGGAGCAAAGAAAATGTGATTTATACATTTCAGAATTTATTAACTATTTTTTAATAAGGACAAAGTACGAAATTGTAGTAGTATTTTGTATATTTCATTTTCATATTTTAAGGATTTCTTAAACATTTTTGAATATTTGGAAGAAAGAAATTTCAACTGCTAATTTTGCTCTTTAAAATGACTCTTGGGACATAGTGCGTAGGGTGTACACCTTCTGTCTCAAAATTTCATCACTTTTGCCCTTTTCAAAAATCAAGTATATAAAGTTTTGATCACGATTTGTTTTTCTTCAAACAATATTTATCATTCTAAGATGGAAAAATTACATTGTGCTTTCATGTAATTGTTAAATAATGAAATAAGACATTCGAATAACGAATTCATCCACCTCAAATTTTACTTCAAAAATCTAGCCAACTGATCACCCTTGAAAAACGTGATATGACCAAAACAAATTGGACAGAGGAATGTTAAATTTAAAGAAAAAGTTACAAAATAACTCTTCGATTTACTAATAATAGTATTATTGTTATTAATCTTCATTTATATCCTGGACAGTAATAAAGTTAAAAAAGAAAAAATGTGTACCCGAACAAAGCAATCATGGAAAAAGAGTCGGAGAGTTGCTGGAGCAGTAACAAAAGTCTCTTGAAATTTCTGTCTAACTGCAGAACGAACCAAAGACTCTACATTTGGACATGTGTTCTTGTAGAAATCTGTTCTTAACTGACCAAAAACACCAACACTTAGGAGCAACAAAAGAACTACAAGCAAACTTGCTCTTTGATTCTCCATTTCTTTAATTTTTTCCTATGAGAAACTGATGATTTTATTTGGTTGCTAAAGAGTTGTATTTATACATACTATACCTTGAACACTGTTAAGAAAATATAAAGACATTAATCCAAGTGGGCAGTTAGATTAAGGTTGGACTTTGGCAAGATACACTCTGGCCATTTGTTCAAGACGACTTCAATGAGATTGTGGTTAAGTTATGGTGAGTTTTTTTCTTTTTTTGTTATTAAAATTGTTATCACTAAAATTATGACTACAACGTATTTTTTATATGGTGTGGAACAGAATATGGCAGATCAATTTGATTCATTTGACATTAGAAATAGAATAAAGTTATAGTAGTAGTGTATATCACATTTTGTATAGATCATAAGAAAAAAGAGATTGAGCATACTTTAAGAGAGAGAAGATATGGAGTAGTACCAGTACGTGTCCTAGAATAATTCATTTTACGAATATATTACTCTAGACCCCCAGAATATTTTATATTAGTCTATTAGAATGTTTCAAAGAACTACTATTATGGCATGTTCGTGTCAATGAATAAAACATGTACTGCCTATCGTTTTCACAAGGTTTTTAGCTCTTGCTTAACATAGGGAATAACTTACAAGAGCATCTTGCAAGAGGTTTTTTATCATTTCACTACTAAAAAAACTCTATTTTCACATTAAATTTCTCATTGAAAAATATCTAATAACTATTTTTCACTAAATATCAATGAGAAAACCTAAATGATAGTGTTTTAACATGAAAAAAATTAAGAAGTTTCTCATCATTTCAATGGCAACTTGTTTCCCACCATATTTTGTCTTGAAAATTGAATTTCCACCTCTTAATGTTTGACTAATCCTTCACTTGATTGAAATCATATTTATTTGTTGGAACTCTGAAGCCCCCCAAAAAACAAAGAGTACATGAATCTGTTATTATCTTACAATTTTGGTAGGATCTCAAGAAGGAACTATTTGGGATAAAACAATTGGAGGACAGTCCAACCAGAAGATAGCACAAGAATGAGACATGTAGTGATCATGTGATCCATGGAATAATCATTTGTTCAAAAAATGACAAACAAAGCGCACATTTGGGGTCCTCCTTATGCCATGTTACTAGTTAGTGACCATTTCAACAATAATTAATAATTACTATTAGCTTCAGTCTTTTTAGTTTCGCCAAAAACCTACCACTCCTGCACACTCTCAAATATAGTAATTAATACTAGGTAGAGATAGTTCCACTTATAGCTCGCTATTTACCCAAAAAGAAAGTTCTGGAAGAGCCCAGCAGTCCACGACCCGTGACCCGAGCCGGACCGGACTGGCGGGCAGCGGCGCGCGTGTGGGGCTTAGCCCCGAACCCAAACTCATCTAGGTCCTCTCCCTTCTAAACACATGGGTTTCTCTAGGAGTCTCAAACCCTTACTCAAACTTAGAGTTTATATATTGCATAAATTCTCCATCTTTTACCAATGAGGGAGATTTGTCATTTTTGGCCAAAGACCCTCCATCTTTTCATGTCTCAAACACCTTACTTTGTGTACCAATACCTCTTTCATTTCTTAACGAAATTTGACAATACTTGGCACTAACATTATCTACTCACTTGGTAGATTAGACATGTGCGAAGAAACGATATTTCCGATATGCGGGGCTTACGTGTTTAAGTCATTAAAGATGAGATAAACTCAATCCCACATTTAGTAAATTTTCAACAATCCCCTCTTAAAAGAGAATTGGTGCACACAAGGTGCCAAAGTTCAGCAATCTTTCAGCGGAAAGATATTGCATCAGGAAATGTAGCTTTCAACTTTGAACCTTCCTTAGTCGATTACCATCGAATTTACTTACTGCGCAGTGAACGCGATGTCTTGAACCGTCAGTGTTTAGTGTAAACCAAGACAATGATATCAACACAATAACCATCTATATTCATTTCTTCTTATTGTTTTGTCCGTTGTGGTCATGGACAACTTTTGGATTCTTAAGTGCGTACATTTGAAACGGCTTGTCTTTGCACTTAAATAGGTGGTCTCCTATAAGGTATAGCTCTACCCCACTCACAAGTGTTAGGAATCATTAAAAGTTTCAGGAACTTATCATTTACCCATTATACATGTAGCACTTAATGTCTATCGCGGGAACGGCTTTGGAGTTATCGTTCTTTGAAGAATGATAATTTGAAGTGCTCTTACTTCAAGTGAAGCGCTAAACTGAACCTCTATAGCTTAGTTTTTCCATTGAACCAAATTCTTATGATCTCCAGTCAGTAAGGTTAGGTTACCACCATAAAGATTCTTATTGTTTGGGTTTTAAGCTCATTCCCCTAGACATACAGAATATTTGATCTTTGGGCAGGCCTTTAGTTAAATGATCCACTAAGTTATCATTTTATTTGATGTAATCAATGGAAATGACACTCATAGTGATCAACTGCCTAACGGTCTTATGCCTCCGATGAATATGTCTAGACTTCGTTGTACATATTACTTCATGCCCTTCCTATAGCCGATTAGCTATCACAATGAATCATCACCGAAGGTACGGGTTTATCCCAACAAGGGATATCCTTTAAGAAGTCGCGAAGTCATTCTGCTTCTTCCCCTGCTTTGTCCAAAGCGATAAACTCTTATTCCATCGTGGATCGGGCGATGCATGTTTGCTTAGAGGTCTTCCAAGACACAACCCCACCACCAATTGTAAAAACATACCCACTGGTGGATTTGGTGTTCTTTATGTCCGATATCCAGTTTGCATCACTGTACCCTTCCAGTACAGCTGGATATCTTGAATAGTATAATCCGTAAGTCAATAAATATTTCAAATATAGTAGTATCCGATTTAATGCCTTCTAGTTATCATTTCCAAGATTACGAGTGAACCTAGTCAACTTATTGACTGGATAAGTGATGTAGGGTCGGGTGCAGTTTGTAATGTACATTAAACTGCCAATGACCTGTGCATATCACTCTTGGGATATGGGTGCACCGTGATTTTTATCAATTCTATGATTCATATCCATTGGTGACTTCATAGGAGGACTGTCAAATGCATCAAATTTCCTCAAACCATCTTCAATGTAATGAGATTGAGATAAGACCAGCCCATCAGATGTCTTAGAAATCTAATTCCTAAAATCACATTTGCAATACACATATCTTTCATCTGGAACAATTGTTTCAACATATGTTTGGTTTCCATGATCAACTTAAGACTACTTCCGGTGATGAGCGACAATCTACGTAAATGCATATCATGACAAATGAGTCAGATTTTCATTTGATATATATACATTTATCACATCCATTTATGGAGAAACCATTTGATAATAAAGTATTGTCAAACTTTTCATGCCATTGTTTCGGAGCTTGTCTGAGTCCGTACAGAGACTTAACAAGTCGACATACTTTTTTTTCTTGACTTGGAATCACATACCCATTTGGTTGTTCCATGTATATTTACTCTTCCAAATCTCTATTTAAGAAGATTGTCTTAACATCCATTTGGTGTATCTCAAGGTCACGCAAAGCTGAAATGGCTATGAATACCCTTATGGACGTTAATCTAGACACATGGGAGTATGTGTCAAAATAATCGAGGCCTTCTTTTTGTTTGTAGCCTTTGACTACTAATCTGGCCTTATACTTGTCAATAGTTTCATATGCTTTGTACTTTCTTTTGAGTATCCACTTACAACACAAATGTTTGCTTTCCGGAGGAAGATTAACCATTTCCCAAGTATGGTTCTGCATGATGGAATCTATTTCGCTTTCTATAGCTTCTTTCCAAAGCGGTGCTTCTGGAGTTGACAATGCTTCTTTAATTGTCCTCGGTTTATTTTCAACCATATAGGTTAGAAAGTCTGGACCAAAGGTTTTGTCCTTTTTGGCCCTCTTGCTCTGTCTTAGTTCAACCTCTGGAACCCCTACGTTCTGTAGGTCTGGAACATTAAGTTCCGGATAGTCAGTGACTTCTAAGTCCTGTAGATCTGGAACGTCTAGTTCCGAAAAATTAGAAACTCCCAGGTCTTGTTGACTTTGAGCATTTTGTTCATAACTTCTTTTGCTCGAAATTATCTATTTTCCCTTTCTAGAAAATATTTCTTCAAAGAATTCAGCATTCCTTGATTCCATGATCGTACCCTCTTGGATATCAGGTATCTCTGACTTATACACTAAGAAGCGATAAGCACTACAGTTATTTGCATATCCGATGAACATGTAATCTACAGTCTTAGGTCCAATTTTGAGCTGCTTTGGTTTAGGTACTTCGACCATTGTCAAATAGCCCCACACTTTTAAATATTTATATGTGGATTTCTTTTCTTTCCATAATTCATATGGAGTTTTATCCTTACGCTTATGAGGAACTCTATTAAGAATTGTATTAGCGGTAAGAATCGCTTCGCCCCACATGTTTTGGGCTAAACCGGAATTGATGAGAAAGGCATTCATCGTTTTCTTTAACGTGCGGTGTTTGCGCTCGGCAATACCATTAGACTGAGGCGAGTAAGGAGCGGTTGTTTGATGAACAATGCCGAATTAAGCACAGTATTCTTCAAACGGTGTTACGTATTCTCCCCCTCTATCACTACAAATTGTCTTAATCTGTAGGTTTAGTTGATTTTCAACTTCTGATTTGTAACGTTTAAACGCCTCAAAGGCTTCATCTTTACTTTTCAACAAGTAAGCGTAACAATACCTTGTACTATCATCAATGAAAGTCACAAAGTACTTGTTTCCCCCTAGTTTGTACAAACTTTAAATCACATATGTCCGTGTGAATACGTTCTAAATGAGCGGTGTTTCTTTCGACTGAATGGAAAGAAGACTTGGTTAATTTTGCCTCTACGCACACCTCACATTTATGTTGAAGGTTTATGTCGAAGGAAGACAACAATTTCAACTTTATTAACTTTTGAATGGATTTGTAGTTGACGTGTCCTAATCTATGATGTCATAGATTAGAAGACTCAAACAAGTAAGTAGAAGGCTTCGTTTCATTAGACGAATGGATTACTGACATGGCATTCATCTTGAAGAGGCCGTCACACGCGAACCCTCTTCCTACAAATATACAATTCTTAGTTATTACAAATTTGTTGGACTCAAAAACTAGTCTAAAACCAGCCTATACCAATTGTGGCCCTGAAACCAAGTTCTTGTGGATGTCAGGGGCATGCATCATTTCCTTTAGAGTAAGCTCTTTACCTGAAGTCATTTTGAGGACAACCTTTCCAACACCTTGCACTTCAGAGGTAGCGTCGTTGCCCATGAACAGCTTTTTGCCCTAGATTGGGGCGTAAGAGGAGAATGCACTCTTATCTAAGCAGATGTGACGGGTTGCACCCGTGTCTATCCATCATTGCCTTGGATTCTCTACCATATTAGCCTCCAGCACTACAACCGAGAAATCCACAATCATGTCGTCAAGATCCGGAGGCTTACCCTCGTTTTGCACAACGTTAGCCTCCGCCTTGCGTTTGTTCTTAGCCTTCAGGTCATCTATGACCTGGATATTTTAGCCCACTTCAGTCGTTGTGTTAGATTGAGTATCCGTTGCATCCCATCTAGAAGGAGGATAGTCTGTCTGAGATCGTGAAAGGCTCAACGCAGTAAGATAGAACAACATTTTTAGTCTCCTTCTCTTGTTGTAATTGTTATCCAGAACCTTACATTGCCGTTTGCTTAGGAAACTGTCAGGAGCATGGACAACAACATTTCCTTGAGCAACGCCAGAGATAACAACATTTCATTGACCAGTGGCAGAGACAACAACATTTTCTTGAGCAACAGCAGTGCCTTGAACAACAGCAGTGCCTTAAACAACAGCGCATTGAACAGCAGGAGCAGAACTAGAAATAAAACTGTTGACAATAGTAGAACCAGAACTACTAACGTAATTGTTAACAGGACTGTCAACCGAACAGTTGGCAGAAACAGAGTCAAGCCCAGAATTAGAACCACAACCGGAAACACAACTGTTGAGAAACATCTTTCGAACACTTAGAAATTAGTAGAAATTTTGTCTTAAATTATAGGTCTAATACCTAGGTAACGGGGTAAAGTGTATCCGAAAGGTTAAACACAAGAAACATTGAGTCGAGAGATGACTCTCTGTCTTTAAGACAAAATTGCCCCGTATAAATACTTTTACGGTATTGGGCAATAGTCTCTCAAGATAAAACAACAACTAATCAACTGTACAAAACAAATACTGTTGATTCTAGCGAAGACAATGAATAAGAACAGATTGTTGAAGAAGGACTTTTGTTTTTGTTTCTGGAACAAATTAGAAGAGTCTTTTGTTCTCGAACCCGAACCTGGACTGGACGGGCGACGGCGGCTAGCGTGTGGGGCTTAGCCCCGAACCCAAGCTCACCTAGGTCCTCTCCCTTCTAAACACATAGGTTATCCCTTGGGATCCCAAACTCTTACTCAAACTTAGAGTTTATATATTGCATAAACTCTCCATCTTTTACCAATGAGGGAGATTTGTCATTTTTTACCAAAGACCCTCCATCTTTTCATGTCTCAAACACCTTACTTTGTGTACCAATATCTCTTTCATTTCTTAATGAAGTTTGACGATACTTGACACTAACATTATCTACTCACTTGGTAGATTAGGCATGTGCGCAGAAATGATGTTTCCGACATGTGAAGCTCACGTGTTTAAGTCATTAAAAATGAGATAAACTCAATCCCACATTTAATAAATTTTCAACCGGAGAAACCATTAATGTGTTGAGAAGAAATAAGCACATCTTTTCATTTTATCTTTTCCTTTTAATTTCTTTTAGCAACTTGTTTGTAATGTTGAAACTTGTTAATTAGTCCACCAATCACATCACATCACATCACATCACGATGATGCATTGTCAACTTTTCAACATGAGATTTGAGACGTGTTCATTTAAGACACGTAACTCAGCTAAGAGAATTATTGATGGGAAATTAAAGAGTATATAAATCCAGAACCAATAATTTAATTTGATGTTCACATGCTTGACCGTAATAATTGGATGATTGGATGAACCTGCCCATTTAGGCGGAAGAACTATTTTTCTCATATCAAAGACGTGCCAATTTGATCAAAGCAAACATGTTTTTTACAACTCACCAGATTAACAACAGTAACATGAATCTTTCCGGTAGACACACCGTACAATTGCGCTACATAACATTATGCATATATAGCTATAAAATATATTACAATTAATATTAAAAAAATGCAACCGAACAGTTTAGCTATAATATTTTTTTGGGTAGTATATGTAGTTAAAAGAGATAAATTTTCTACATATTTCGTGGCTAAGGATTAATACTAGTTGCTATAATTTTTTTATATTATAGTTGTGACGGTAAAAGCATTATCACGAAAAATATTCTTATAGCAAGTGATTTTTTTCTTTTACAACGATAAACCAAATTTGTATTTATCTTCATATTGTAGTCTTAAGATATTGTATTGTAGCAAAAAAAAAACTAATTTGTTTGCTATGCAAATTTAAATTTTGTGGCTATTTTTATAGCTTAGTCTCGTGACAATAGTACTAGTATTTAGATATGAATTAAAACATTCACAACTATAAATTGAAATAATTTTTCACAAACATTATTGTATTATAGCTAAGAATCCATATTGTTAGCCATAAAATATATAGAAAAATATTTTAAAAAATCATTTGCTATGAAAATGAAAATGTATAGCATGTAAAAAATTTATTGCTGCAAATTGAAGAATTGCCACAAGCATTGTTAGCCGCAAGAACTTTATAATGTAACTACGAATCCAAGATTTATAGATCCAAAAACAGGTTTCAAGTTACACATAATTATATTGTTAAATTTCAAAATGTCCATAATACATAATTTTTCTATGACATCAAGTATAATAGTAATATATTTTGCTTGAGACCCAAAGACGCACAGTACGTCTTCTCCTTTCATCTCCCTGCGGCCTCCAATTGCACCTTGATGAATATCAGCTTATCATTACTGCTATAATGATTCCACAAATTTGCATATTAATTTTGTAAAGTAAATTAATATTAGTATTAGCAAATGTACTCTTACAATATTTACCATCCTGACCCACTGTCCTGTTAGGTCATCACCCCGACCACCCACCGGCTCCTGTCCCCGTCGTCTCCAGTGTCACAGCCTCCCTCAATCGCCTGTCCATCCAACCCCCGTGTCCCCGCCACCGTCACCACCACCACATCGGATACCCGATCTCCCAACAGTGCCTACTCCCAGAACCCAGTCGACCACCATCATTCCTCGTCACCGGCTCCGACAACCCGTAGCCCCAACCCACCAGATCTCAACACCTACCGGTCACTAGCTCTGAAAATCCGTAGCCCCAATCCACCAGATCTTAACACTTCACCGACCCAAATCACCCAGATTCACCCACCCGACACTCCTTATTCTCTCCAAAGTCCCGTCGACCACACCCAACAACCCATAGTCACTGTTCTGACACCAAACCCCAGTTTCCAACCTGCACCTTCCTCCACCCACCACATGAAAACTCGTGCCCAACACGGGATTTTCAAACCCAAAACTTAGTTTAATCTATCTACTCAAACCATATTTCCTATTCCAAAAAATCCAAAATTAGCCAAACTAGACCCTAATTGGAATGCGGTCATGCGTGAGGAATTTAATGCTTTAACGAAACAACACACTTGAGATTTGATTCCTAGACCGGAGGGAATGAATGTGATCCATTGCATGTGGCTTTCATAAATACAAAGACAGTGGTGACCTTGAGAGATATAAGGCAAGACTTGTGGCTAATGGCACAAATCAGCAGGAGGATATTGACTATGGAGAGACTTTTAGTCTGATTGTTAAACCGGCCACTATTCGCACAGTTCGAGTATTGTTATGGGTAAACACTAGCCAATTCATCAGCTTGATGTAAAGAATGACTTTCTAGACGGGGATTAGAAAGAAACAGTTTACATGCACCAGCCATCTGGTTTTGTTCATCCTGCAACCCCTCAGTTGTATGTCATCTCTGTAAATCACTTTATGGCTTGAAACAGACTCTTAGAGTGTGGTATGATCGCTTTGCACAGTTTATCATGCAGATTGGGTTTGTATGCAGCAAGTGTGACAATTCTCTATTTGTTTTTCATAGAGGTAGTAGCATTACATATTTATTATTGTATGTGGATAATATTGTGCTTACTGCCTCATCTGAGTTGTTGAAAATGAGATTACTGCATTGCTCAAAACATAATTTGCTATGACCGACTTTGGGAAGTTGAGCTACTTTTTGGGATTTCAGTGACTAGATCTGTAGATACTATGTTTCTTTGTCAGCGTAAGTATGCAGAGGAGATTGTGTACAGGGTTAAAATGGTAGATCACAAGATAATGTCTACTCCAGTTGACTCTAAATCAAAGCTCAGTGTTTTGGATGGTGATCCAGTGTCAGATCCCACTCTTTACATGAGTCTTGCTGGTGCACTACAGTACCTTACTTTCACCAAACCTGATATTGTTTATATTGTTCAACATGTATGTTTATTCATGCATGCCCCTAGGAAGCCTCATTTTACTGCCCTCAAACGTATCATTTGATATGTTAAGGGCACACTTGATTATGGATTGCATCTCTACCCCTCAGCACCGACCAGGTTGTTGTCATATACGGATGCTGATTGGGCAGGATATCCGGAAACGCGACGATCCACCTCAGGCTATTGTGTATTTTTGGGGGATAATCTTATTTCTTGGTCTGCCAAGAGACAAGCCATATTATCCCGTTCAAGTGCAGAAGCAGAGTACATAGGTGTTGCTAATGTGGTTGCTGAGATCTGTTGGCTTTGAAACCTTTTGGAGCTTCAGTGCCCATTGTGTAAGGCGTCTCTGGTTTATTGTGATAACATATCCGCCATCTATCTATCTCATAATCCGGTTCAGCATCAGCGAACCAAGCATATTGAGATGGACATCCACTTTGTTCGTGAGAAAGTTGCTCTCAGTCATGTCAAAGTATTACATGTGCCTTCCTCTTATCAGTATGTAGATATATTCACAAAAGGTCTTCCTAGACAGCTTTTCCTTGACTTCAGATCCAGTCTTAGCGGCTGGCCTCCTCCCGCTCAGACTTTGGGGGTGTATTAGCACATGTACTCTTACAATATTTACCATATTTAGTATTGTGTAATTATGGTAGAATTAGAATCCATGTTGTATAAGGATTCCACATTGTACACCTATATTTATTGGTATTAATGAGAAAGGCTCTCAAGAGAGATTAATACAATCTTACCGTTAGAAATAGAAACAAATAATCATATACTGATATTATACCAATTTATCAATGATTATAAGCATCAAATTTGATTTCATCGAAAAGATTAAAAGAATCTGTGGAATCACATTGCAGAAGCTTCAACCAAAAACAAATTACTTATTACTGGTATACCAATTTAATAATGAATGTAAAGATCCAAACTTATCTCTTCCTAGTTAATTAAGAAGAAGAATCAAAAGTAGCTTAAAATCACAAAATTCAATGGTATTTAATTTAAAATCACAAGATTTAAAAGTCTTTCTTTATTTGTTAGACTCCGTGCTTAATCAAATTAAAACACGTAAATTACAACGGAGGGAGTAATAAATATTAAAGCAGTAAAATTATCAACTAAAGGGATGAAGTAGGAAACAAGATTAAGGAGGCCTAAAGTTATGATTATCCCAATTATCGAATTCTTCTCGCTACATTATTATTTATAATTTCGCCGATTTATTCTCTGCAGATAGGAGCACTCAACTTACCGTAATTATCTATCGATCAATCACAATAATTTACTAGACGTATTCTCTCGAAAATAACCACTCTAGCCAACAATTGCTCATTGCTCACTATGACCACGTCAAAATTTTGTTATCTCTAACCCCACTTTAAAATCCATAGTATTGATCTTTCATATACTTAGGAAGTGGCAATGTTCAACAACTACCTAAATATACATTTTCTCCCGAGCAACACATAATAAACAGACACAAATAATTTATGGCCATTCAATCAACTAATTAAGCACATAACTGAACAAGTAGAGAAATTCAAAGGCTCAATATATTAAAATGTAACAAGAATTGTCCTACAAAAGATTTCATCAAAATCCTAAATAGAAAATTAGTTACTCATAGAAATATGTGAAAACACGATACTAAAATTCATAATCAACAATGAAAATTAAGAAGAAGAAAGAAAAAACTCGTTGCGAAATCTTTCACCTTGCTCCTTGGCGGCTCCTCACTCTTCTCCTTAGGTTGAATCCCGCTTCAAAGACGTGGTTAAGAGTTATTTAAAAGTGTAGAACACGTCTCAGTTCAGTCCAAAATCGAATTAGTAGAGTTCCAAATCGTACAAAACCGTTCTGCCCGCGCTTTGGCGCTATGCATGGGCGAGGATTGCAAGTAGCATGCACTTTATTTCCAGCAACCAAACCCTTAATGCTATGTTGTTGGGAGGCGTTAATTTCATTTCAATTGTTGTTAATTCTTTCCTCTGCTTCACGTGTTGTTGTCCACCTTCTCCATGGTAATTTGTAATAATAACCAAACAAGTTTGTGTGAGTTCATCACAATTCTAGATGTAATAGCCAAACAAGTTTAGGTGAATTCATCACAAATCCAAATTTAATAGTCAAAAAATTTATCAAGAGTGTAGGAGGTTCTTTAAGATGTCAAACACAATAACAATCAAGTCTACACATAGCACATAACTGTTAATGCCCACAGACTTTGGCATTCTAACCACAGACATAAATGACTCGAATGCGATACAAACTCCTAAATCATGGTACTGATACTCATACCAATGTCCGTCACATCACAGATACAAGACCCCGGTTACGCCCTTACCCCATTATTATTCCATTTTTTCTCTTTACTTAATGAAAATGTCCCGAAACGAATTCTAGAAAGTCTTAACATACCTTAAAGCCGAGCAAACAAACACAATAAAGCCTTCACTTTTCAGAGTGCCTCCGAACGCTCACCACCTTGATCCGAGAAAATCTTTAGTCTTTCGAAAGTTGTAGCACATCTAAATTAAACAAACGAGTTCAATCTAGTCAAAATATACTCTACGTGGTCAAACGAGTCCAATGATACTCATATTGCTATACTTTAATTTGGAATCCAAAAACAAACCCAAAAAGGTAACCACAAGCCCCCAAGATCAAAACTGAAATTTTATTACAAAAATAGATTTACCCATAACATATATAGCCTACATCCAAAAAATTACTCAATTCCATCCATGAACCGTTCTCCGAATCAAAAATTTTCATTCTCTTATCCTTGTAGCTCAAAAATATCAATTTTTCCCAACTAAATTATGAAATAAAAGCTAATAAACTGAATTAACCATGGAAATCATAAAATTAAAGATTAGAATCTTACTCTCTTCGAAACGAGAAAAACTCCGCGAAAATCGCCTAAATCTATTCTCTAGAAATCAAGATATGATGAAAATACCAAATGGACAAAGTCTAAAACTTTAATACACAGGGCCTTCGCACCTGCGGGCCCAACTTCTCACTTGCGACCTTTTCTCACACATGTGAGGTCACCCTTATCGCACCTTGCGTTGCACCAGCACCAGCAATCTGTTCCGACATTAAAATGACCATAACTTCCTCATACGACCTCGAACTTCGATGATTCTATTTTCTATGATTCTGTAATTACGATATGGATATAATGGTTCAATAAAAACAAAATTTAGATCTCATTGATCGATATGGTACTCTTTATGTCCAAGGTAACGACGGTGAAATATCAAATACAAGCGCGCCACAACCCAAATTCATCTGAAACTCTTCGGAATCTAACAAAAACTTGTGGACAAGTCCAAAATTATCATATTAACCTACTCGAACACTCAAAACAATGATCTGAGATCGTTTATTCTATTAAGGCTAAACCAAAATTTTAAACTTAACTAGTTTCTCAACCAACGATCCAAATCACACCCTAACCAACTGCTCGACTAAGTCATAAATCACGTTCCGGGCCTCATGGAATCGAAGAAACTCTCATTCAACCTCGTTAACCCCTAATGTTGACTTTGATCAAATTTTCTCACTTAACTTAAAAATTTCTAATTTCACTCATTATTCTCCTACAGTCACTTGATTGCCTTGGGAACCACGCCTATCCTCGCAAGTTAAAAAATATTATTTTAAAGCTACGAAAAGAATATTTTGAAGAAAAAAAGTCCAAAAGCTCAAAACGACCGGGCAGGTCGTTACAATCATGAAGGATGTTTCACATGCAAGTGTTGTTGGTTGTTTGACGTACATATAGATTTTTACAGAGCTTGATATCACATTTGTTATTAACGTATTGGGAAATTTTTCTTCTAATTCCGGTTAGGTGGATACAAAGAAAGTGATAGAGATATTTACAACAAAACAAAGACCATGCTTATGTACAAAAACTTTGATGATCTAGACCTTCAAGTGTGTTCAGATTTAGATTTTGCAGGTTGTCAAAGACACTGTGAAATCAACTTCTGATTTTATATATATATATATATGTTGATTGAAGGTGCTATTTCTTGAAAAAAGTGAGAAATAGAGTATCACTGCGACATCTACAATGAAATAGAGATTATTACTTGTTTTGGAACTACCTCACGTGTTGTTTGGTCGAAGAATTTTCATACTAAATTACAAGTTGTGAACTTGTATCTAAGCCAGTGATTATATCTTGCGATAATAATGCAGTTGTATTCTTCTCTAAGAACAACAAGACATAAGAGACTCTAAGCATGTTGGCATTAAATTTCATAAGGTTAGAGACATGGTAAAAGAAGATGATATATGCATTGAGCATATCAATACAGAATATATGTAGGCTAATCATTTGACTGAAGGTCTTAGGCATATAGCTTTGAATGAACAGGTATTTTAGAGTCTTTTGATGTGCTTTAGTCAGTGGAGTTAGCTTGTAATTGTTGACTGAGATATCATTTTCAATACATTTTATTTTTATCTTCAAATACAAGCTTGTGTTGTTTGATACTTGTTATGCTTATTGAATAACATGTTTATTTACTTTTTATTTATTTCAAAGTGGATGTGGCATAAACTTATGATATATTTGAGTTGTTATTTATTGCCTTAATTATCCTGGGTAAGGCACAAGCGAATCTTGCTGAGCTTGCATAATTTTTTTGTCATTTGGCTGATCATGATTTTTATACTACAGGAGGACCTTCTTTTTAAGAGGTGTCTTTTCATTCACCTTAATTAGAAAGATGATATGCTTAGCACACATGTTTGATTCATGTCGATGGAAATTCTAGTATTTGTGATCATAAATAAAATTCATACATTAAACTAATGTGATGCTAATTTAATGTTAGTGTTCTTCATTAAGATTGAATTAATTATTATATGGGTCATTCTATCTTTGACTATGTAAGTAGCTTTGGCTACGATAGAGTCTTATATCTTTTCAAAATGATTTTACAAAACTCAAAAAAAATGAAAATTGGTTTCTTGTTCTCAATTAATGTCGACCTCCAAGTTGGGGAATGTTTGCATTTGGACTTACGTTAATTAATTATAGCTTAAAAATAGTGGCATGACTTAAGTGGTAAATTAATTTATTATATGTGTGGATAAGTAATTAAGGGTCAATAACTATTGGCATGTGATGGATAGGCACACTCTATAAATAGAGGTCAACCTCCTTTCCCTAACTATTAGAAAAACCCTAACATACTCTCTTCTTGAATACGTGATAACAATTGATCCATCAGTTGAGTTCTCTGACTGTGAGAGCTTAATAGCTAGTGGATCGTGAAAGTTGGTCTCAAGCTTAACCGTTATTTATCGTTATTGTTGTATCGATGGAGTTTAACATTGGGCTTCCTTAATCTTAACTCAAGGTTACATTGTTGCATCTGTGTAATTATATCGTAATCTCTGCTATGATAGTTGTTGAGAAGATCAAAGTTAGTTAAAGTAGTTAAGGAGTTAGTTAGTTAGTTAGGAGCCTAAATAGTTGGTTAAGAGAAGTTATGAACATGTAACCAATTATCAACTATCAAAGTGTATAAATACCATCTATATCACATTGTAATGCAATTCAAAATTAATGAAATCAGAATATTACCTACTTCATCTTCTTCTTCATCTTCTTCATCCTTTACTTCTTTTTTGTTTGTGTATATCTGGTGTATATCAATCTCTGAAAATGAATGTTTCAACATGTTTCATCATGGTATCAGAGCAGGTTCCACTAATATTGTCTTTAATCTCCTTTCCCAGTTTTTCTATTTCTGTCTATATTTGAATTCTGATATTTCTTTCTCTGTGGTTGATCATTATTCTGTATTGGTGCTGAACAATATATTTGTTATTTGCATCCTTCTTTTTCTGGTTCTGAAATTGATCTAGAAGCCATTCTTTTCTAAAATTCTGATCAAAATCTTATTTGTACTCTTCTCTGAAATTCTTGTTCTGTCTGATTATAATCAGGATATACATCATAGAATAAATATATCTTGGATGCATCTATAAAGTGTATCTTGGACTATCTTGAATCTTTTGTAAATCAAATTTCAAATTATGGAAGAACTGGTTGTTCTATTCTTATCAAAAAACTGTTAGTGTGTATCTCCTGGGATATAAGTTTTTTGAACAATTCTTGATCATCTAACTGATTAAAAGAATGGATACTGAACACATCACAACAGAAAATGATAACCTACCTAGAGATCCTACTTAAGGATTAAGTTCTGGAATCACAGCAGTCTCTATGGACCACAATCATCTATTATTTCTTCAAGCATCTGATGTAAGTGGTGTGTCTTTAATCTCATTTCAATTACTAGGATCTGAAAACTATGCATTGTGGAGTAAATCAATGAGAATTGCACTGCTTGGGAGAAACAAGATAGGTTTTGTTAATGAAAAATGCAAAAAGGAACATTATGGAGAGGAGTTGTGGGATCAATGGGATAAGGTAAATGATGTGGTTCAAGCATGGTTAATGAACTCAGTTTCTAGTGGGTTACTAAGTGGTGTATTGTATGCTGAAACAATTTATGAGGTATGTGAAGATTTAAGAGAGAGATTTGACAAAGTAGATGGTTCAAGAACCTATGATCTACATAGGGAAATAACTACTATAACTCAGGGAAATACTAGTGTGTCTTTCTAAGCTGAAGAGTCTCTGGGTGGAATTCCAGTCTTTGGTTCCTCCACCTAGTTGTGGATGTCCTAAGTCTAAGGAGTTTGTGGAGTATCTTCAAAGACAAAAGTTGTATCAGTTTTTGATGGGGTTAAATGAAAATTATATGCAAGCAAGAAGCTAAATACTATTGATGTCTCCTCTGCCTACTGTAAACAAGGCATACTCTATGATTACAAGTGATGAAAATCATAAATCTATAACTGCTAAATCTGCAGGACTGCTAGGAGTTGGTCCTAGTGGAATCAATCATAATATGAGGCATGATCCTACTGCTTTGTATTCTAGAGCTGGATCAGGTACACAGAAATTCAGGAGAACTACAACTACTAATTTGTTTTGTGATGTATGTAAAATGAGAGGACATGCCAAGTAATTCTGTTATAGAGTAGTTGGATATCCTCCTGGTTTTAAGTCTAAAAGGAAGGAGCATGTTGCTCATAATGCATACATATCAGCTGATAATGGTGTACCTGAGCTAACATACAAAACTAGTGAGATGACTTACAAAGTTACTGGTTTAGTTGAAGGAGCTCCTATGTTTTCTAAATAACAATATGAATAGATTGTGAAATTACTAAGTCACATCTTGGTACAGGCAGATACTACTCAGAGTAAAGAATCACAACAAGAGATATGTTCATCCTCAAATGTTGTTGCAGGTATGCCTAATCACAAAGCTTTAAATCACAAAGCCTTACTTGTAGTTGATTTAATGAAACAATGAATAATAGATATTGGGGCTACTAATCATATAATTTCTGATATAAACTTGATAAATGATGCAACTAGAGTAGAAAACTATTCTGACTCTAAAAAGGTATATTTGCCAAATGGAGAAGTAGTCAAAGTAACACACACTGGTTCAAGTAGTATCTTAGACAGAAGTACACTAAATAATGTTTTTTTCTTACCATAATTTAAGTTTAACTTAATGTCTGTGTCTCAACTAACCAAAGAACTGAAGTGTGCAGCAACTTTTTATCCTGAATTCTATATCTTTCAGGATCTTTACAGTGGGAAGGTGAAGGAGATTGGTAGATTACAGAATGGGTTATACATACTAGTAAAGCAGCCATCATCAAGACTTATAAATGACCAAGTGAAGTTAGACCTAAGTGTGAGAAGAACTACTGAACATACAGCAATTGCTAAAGAAGAAATAGAGGTGTGGCACATAAGATTTGGACACGCATCTAGCAATGTCTTAAGTAAGTTGATTAGAGCAAAACCTGAAACTATAGCTAGAACCATAAAGAAGTGTAACGTGTGTCCATGTGCTAAACAATGTAGATTACCTTTTTCTTTGAGTGACAGTATAAGTAATACAGAGTTTGATCTTGTTCATATGGATGTATGGGGTCTTTACAAAGTATCAACTCATAATGGAAAGAAGTATTTTCTTACAATAGTAGATGACTTTACTAGAATGACTTGGGTATACTTACTTAAATTAAAGTCAGATATTTGTGTTGTTTTACAGCAATTTCTAATCTTTGTACAAACTCATTTCAATAAGACAGTGAAAATGATTAGAACTGATAATGGAACTGAGTTTATAAATGAAGTATGTACTAATATATTTCTTAGACTAAGAATTATACATCAGAAGTCATGTGCCTATACACCACAACAAAATGGTGTGGCAGAAAGGAAACACAGTCATATACTTGAGATAACTAGAGCTATAAGGTTTCAAGGCTACATTCTACTAAGGTTCTGGTGGTTGTGTTTAGGATGTTGTATACTTGATAAACAGGCTTCCATCTTCTGTAACTGGAGTGACTCCTTATGAGAAGCTTTATAAGAAAAAACCCTCCATTAGTCATTTAAGAATCTTAGGTTGCTTATGCTTTGCTAGTGATCTATCTATAGCTAATAAACTACAACCTAGAGCAAGGTGTTGTGTTTTTATGGGGTACTCTGAAAACCAAAATGGATATATCTTATATGACATGGAGAGTAAAGTGTTCTTTGTTAACAGAGATGTAATTTTCATAGAAGCTGAATTTCCTTTCAAAACAAATAAACCAAAAAATTCAATTTTTCAAAGTGATCCAAATGATAAATATCAGCTCACAGATGTATATATGCCTATGCCTACAAGTAAGTATCATATCATCTCACAAGCAGACACAAGTAGAAACATTAACATTACATCTAATACATCAGGAAATATTAACACTATATTTAATACATCAGAAAACACTAATACTACCTCAGAAAACATTAGTCATTTTAACACAGAGGATACAAATCAATTTGACATAAACATGACAACTCAAGACTTATTATCAACTTAGATTCAAGGTCCAAGGCAGTCAACCAATATAATATTTGTTAGGAAGTCTACTAGATCAAAACAACCTCCAATATGGCTTAAAGACTGTGTCACAAAGAAATCTGACAGCACAACCACTCCATATTCCATAGCTAACTATATATCCTATGATAATATCACACCAAAATATAAGGCATTTCTTACTCCTTTTTCAGAAATAATTAAACCAAAAACTTACAATGAGGCATCTAAAGACCCCGGATGGGTAGAAGCCATGAAAACAAATAAAAGCCTTACAAGATAATCACACATGGGATATTGTTCCTTTACCAAAAAATAAATCTCCAATAGGATGTAAGTGGGTCTATAAAATAAAATACAAGGACACATGTGAGATTGAAAGACTCAAAGCTAGACTTGTGGCCAAAGGTTATAGTCAGAACGAATGAATATATTATCATGAAACCTTTTCTCCAGTTGTTAAGATAGTTATTGTGAGATCTATCATATCAATAACAGCCTTTAGAAATTGGAATATACATCAAATGGATGTATATAATGCTTTTCTACAAGGAGATCTACATGATAAAATATCTATGGAACTACCACAAGGATTCATCAGCTAGGGGGACAAACATGTATGTAGGCTGATCAAATCCTTGTATGGACTTAAACAAGCACCTAGGCAATGGAACTTTAAACTTATAGAAGCCTTAATACAGATGGAGTTTAGACAGTCTCAGTATGATCACTCACTCTTTATAAGACAAACTGAACAAGGGTTAACTATAGTATTAGTATATGTGGATGACATGTTAATTATAAGAGACAACATAAAACTAATAGAAGGAAGAAAACAGTCCCTACAACAAGCATTCAAAATGAAGGATCTAAGAGAACTGAGATATTTTTAGGAATAGAATTTGCAAGGTCTGATAAAGGAATTCTAATGCATCAAAGGAAATATGCACTAGAACTTATTTCTGAGCTAGGACTAGCTGCAGCTAAGCCAATTAATACACCTATAGATTGTAATATAAAACTAACTATAAAAGAATATGATGATCATGCACAGAAGCAGCAGAAAAAAGTAAACCAACATCAGAAGATGAACTAATAAGTGACATTAATTCATATCAAAGATTAATAGGTAAGTTACTATATCTCATAAGTACAAGACCAGATATAGCTTATAGTGTTCAAACACTTAGTCAATTTCTACAACAACCAAAGAAATCACATCTCAATGCAGCACTAAGAATAGTAAGATATGTAAAGAGTCAGCCTGGACAAGGGGTACTTATGTCCAGCAACAAACAGGAAACAATAACAGCCTATTGTGATGCAGACTGGGCAGCATGTCCTCATACAAGGAAGCCAATTACAGGTTATGTGGTAAAGTTTGGTGATTCTCTTATATCTTGGAAATCAAAGAAACAAAGTACAATCTCTAGAAGTTCAGTTGAATCAGAATACAGAAGTCTAGCATGTACAATAGCTAAACTAACTTGGATACTTGGCTTATTGAAAGACATTGGCATTGACATCAATCATACAGTGACAGTATTCACAGACAGTAAATCAGCAATATAAATTGCAGCAAATCCTGTCTTTCATGAAAGGACTAAACATATAGAGATTGATCTACATTTCATAAGAGAGAAGTCCAAAAAGGAATAGTGAAGACAGAGTATATAAATACTACAAACCAACCAGCAAATTTACTCACAAAAGGGCTTAACAGAATCCAGCATCAACATCTTTGTTCCAAGCTTGGACTGTTGAACATTTTTCAGCAGTCAGCTTGAGGGGGCCCGTTGAGAAGATCAAAGTTAGTTAAAGTAGTGAAGGAGTTAGTTAGTTAGTTAGTTAGGAGCCTAAATAGTTGGTTAAGAGAAGTTATGAACATGTAACCAATTATCAACTATCAAAGTGTATATAAAGACCATCTATATCACAATGTAATGCAATTCGAAATTAATGAAATCAGAATATTACCTACTTCATCTTTTTCTTCATCTTCAATATCTTCTTCATCCTTTACTTCTTTCTTGTTTGTGTATATCATGTGTATATCTGGTGTATATCAATCTCTGGAAATGAATGTTTCAACATGTTTCATCAATAGTACATAGATATTCTTACATTAATCTCTATTTTAAGTTTAGAGTTAAACTTTTATACTCTGAAAGTATGTAAGACCAAACAACTGATCTAAAGAATGGGGTGGGGAAGAAATGTTTTGTTATTCATATTGTGTTTTGTTTCAATTTTTTCTCTTAGTTCTATTGTTTCTATTTTGTCCTCATAAATAATTTAAAATAAAATTAATTATAGATTTTGTGAGGATCTAAGGAGATTAAGGTGCAAGCATAAAAAATAAGATAAGATGTAGAACACAAAAGAACGCATACCTTAAAGGGACTATGTTTAAATGGTTTTTATCCATTGTTACTTTATAAGATACATGTTTTCTCTTCAGTGAGTTTTTTCGAATAAAAAATAGAGATAAGGGACTTCCCTAGATAATTTCGTTAGGTTGAGCAACCATTTGAGGAATTCACTCGACTTAACATATGGGCTTACAATTGTCGTAGATCCATTGATGTGCAAACAACGAATAGAGCTGGGATCAAACTTTTAATCAGAATTTTTGGGTTGAACCTGACTAAATTTCCTGTGCATCGACTTGACTAATTGTAACATATACTTTCAGTTGATTGATTTAATAGAGAGCAATATTTCTTCATTCTCTTCTTTCACTGAGTAGTGGCAAACTTTGTTTATGGAGTTTTTGATTTTTTTAAAATTAAAGAGAAATAGATAGAGAGAAGAAGGATGCCATACTTTGGTCATTTTCTTTTGATGTGAAAGTGGAGGAGGAAAAAGGATGAACATAAGGAAGGATAAATGTTGTGTGAAGTAGGGAGCACAAAATTTCGTTCATCTAAATATAAAAATTCCTCACAACCGACAATATCGTAATATTTCATAATATTTTTGTAGGAAAGTAATTCCTTGATTAATATTCTTCCCATGGTACAAATATATATACAATAATAAGAGGAACGGCTTCGGTATCGGTAAGCATCCCCCCGCCGGGCCTTTTCGGAATAGAATGCTTCTTTGTGAGACTTGTCTTATGGAAGACTAATATACTTTACCTAAAATATAAGATGTTAATTACAACCATAATAATTACAATATATTACACTGTCAATTATAATAAATGAGGATGAGAGGTAATTATGGGATATGCCCATAATTACTCTAACAGTCCCCCGCAGTCTTAGTTGGAGGTTCTCGAATACTGAGATTGTCCCTGAAATCATCAAAAAGTAAGCGCGGAAGACCTTTTGTGAAGATGTCAGCAATCTGATAACGGGACAGTACATGGAGAACATGGACTTGACCACGGGCAACTTTTTCTCGGACAAATAAGATATCCATTTCAATGTGTTTCGTGCGTTAATGCTGAACAGGATTGTCAGATAAGTAGATCGCACTCACATTGTCACAATAGACCATTGTTGCCCTTTCAATCAGACAATGGAGCTCCAGCAGTAGATTACGGAGCCAACATGATTAAGCCACAACATTGGCCACCTCTCTGTATTCTGCCTCGGCGCTTGACCGAGACAGTGTAGACTGGCATTTGGATGACCATGAAATGAGATTGTCACTCAAGAACACACAATAGCCGGAAGTGGAACGACGTGTGTCTGGGCAGTCACCCCAGTCTGCATATGTGTAGGTAGAAAGACTCGAGATGGAGGACTTACACAGATGAAGTCTGAAATGTAGAGTACCCTTAACATACCGCAGACTTTTGAGAGCCCCCGTATGTTCTTCCTTCGGATCATGCATGTGTAAACAAACATGTTGAACCGCATAGGAAATATCTGGTCTTGTAAAAGTCAGATATTATAAGGCCCCTGCTAGGCTCCGGTAATGGGTAGGATCGTTTTATGGAGTTCCTGCATCATTACTCAATTTCGCCTTTGTATCCACTTGAGTATGTGAGGGTTTGCAGGACGACATCCCTGCTTTGTCAATTATTTCTTCGGCATATTTTTTTTTACTAAGAAACAGACCACCTGCATATTGGAGACAGCAATGCCAAGAAAAATAATTCAACGGACCCAAGTCCTTCATTGCAAATTCTGCTGCAAGAAGGGACATAATGGACTGGCGAAGTGGAATGGATGATGCTGTGAGAATAATATCATCGACATATTATTCTCAATAAAGTCGGCCTGACAAGCTCCACCAAAGCCACAAAGAAAAAGAAAGAGAACATGGCAAACGTCTCTCACACCCCAAGCCTAAGAAGTCGCAGAAAGGAAGGATCACAATCATCCTTCGATATATACCAATCTCATCCTTCAAGAAACTACATATCGTCACCATACAACCCTGTGACAGTATACTACGCACAACTCAACTACCAAAACCCGACTCCAGTCTACCAAGCTCCACAACCAAATTATCAAATACCGATACCCACTTACCAAGCTCCATCTCTAAATTACCAAGTTCCCCCCACCCGCTTACCAAGTGCCTCGGAATCAATAAAATCATCAAAATCAGCAACCTCCGGCTACCTATGATTTGCCACATCCAAACTTCAAAAAGAAGCCTCCTCGGACATTCACTCCACTCCCCAAAACCTGAACAAGTTTGTTCACAAAGCTAAATTCCACCGGTATCATCCAAACCGTGCCGCCAAGTTTTGCTCATGATGAAATATAGTTACAGTTACCAGTTTCAAAAAAAAAAAGTTCAAACTTTTATCACTAACAAAGATTCAAGTTTTCTTTTTCCTCACTTTGGTTAGATAAACAGAAAACTTGTACTAGAATGAGCACCAAGGATAAGCCCCCGCAAAGGGGTTACACAAACGAAAATAAAAAGGCATTCAAACTCTACAACTCCCATTTCATTCAAAAACAAGAAAATTTGACTAAAAATGACCTTAAGAAAGTCCATCATTATCTAATTAATATCAGCAATAGAAAATCTATTGAACACTGGTGTGGTACCCAATATAGGACTAAGAACTGTATAGTGTGTATAGAAGTAATTAACTGAAAAGTCAATGGATTAAAGCAAATATAAACAAATTCTTGTATTCCATAAGCGTATCTCATACTGTCATACAGTAGAAGCGTATTCTAATTCATTATGTGAATATATATACAACACACATAAGTCGGTGGCCCATCAACTTAACTTGTCTTGTTGTGATAGAGAACCACCTTTTCATTCCCAAAGGCACAATAACTTTACTTAGGTAGGAGTTGACTGCTTTACATCCTATTAATTAAGTCAAACCCTACTTTATCAAAAAATTAGGTCCAAATGTAAGTGTGTCATAAACTACAGCTGATACATGCTAATCCAATCCATTGTAGGTTTACCAACATATTGGCAGCTCTCTGCTGCCTAAGCTTACCGCCTTAAAGATATAAGAAAAAGCAGGATTAGTGTGTTTGTATAGATACACATACATATACGTACATACAAATTGGCGAAGCCAGGAATATCGCTAAGGGTGTTCAAGATTTTATATAGATGTATGGAAGTAATATTTGACCTATATACACAATATAATTTCCTATATAGCGAAGGGTGTTCAACCAATCACCCTTGAGCCAATGTGGCAACGACAATATACAAATAAACCGCTATCTAAGCATACAGCCTTACAGATATAAGAAACAGGGATTATTGTGTGTGTGTATGTGTGTACATATATATCTATACATAAACAACCAAACAAATTGGGGAAAAAGGTAACTAAGAAACCAAAATTTCAACCAAGCTACGCTTCTTGGTCATAAGTTGCACTATGAGCCAATGCACCCTAGGTGAATTGATCAACCCGATGCATATTCCACACCCAGACCCAATTTGTGTTGGATTGGCACGGTCGCGGCAAGAGGTTTTGGAAGATCCGTGTAACATAGCAAAAAAACGGTAAGGAATTTTTCCAAGACATAGACAACTGTTTATGTTCCCTAATCTGCTAAACGTACATGCCCTAGTTAAAATCTCTTGGCCCATTCAGAGGGAAAAGTACTTGTATAAACAGAATAAACTTGCTAATGTTTGCACTAAGGTTGAAGAAGCAAGATCTCCAGATTTGAGAATTCTTTTCTCCTGCAGTTACTAACTACTAAGTATTGTTTTAGATCTCAGTAGTAAACTAGTTTATCTTTTCAGCATGCTCCACCAACACAAGAACTAAATGTTTAAACACTCAACGAACCATGTGCTATTAATACCATATAACAAACAAGAAGATAGTCAGCCCAAATTATAGGTCAAAGTTGGTCTGCAAAGGGAGGAAACTCTTTAAGCTCACAACAGGTGTAAAAATACAATCTAGAAATTCTTAAAATAATTTTTCCCTTTGCCAACCAAAACCTTGCCTTAGGAATTGATCCATAAGTATTTTAAAAGTAGCAGTCAGAATACATAGGAAACTAACAGAAATTCATTTTTCTTACTAGTTGTTGGATAGAACATTCCACCAAGAAGATAACAACAAAATGTACCTTACTACTAACAAAGAGCAATTCCTCTCTGTGATCATTCTTCCAAGATGCTACCTGACCGCCATAGAGATACACCTATAAAGGAGGACACTTAAGATGGGATGTTGATAACCAAACAAAATGCCAAAAACATAAAAATAGTGTAGAAGAAAATTATAAAGACACGTTAAACACAAAAGAGCTTCATAGAAACTTCAAAATTTTGCATCTTGTAGACAGGAAAACAATACCAATACTACACCCAAAAAAAGAAACATAATGGTTGACATTCTCCCAAAAAGAAAACCTTATAGTGAGCATTCATTCAAACAGAAGCCATAGGTTTTCTGTAGACCAAGTCGGTAGTAAGAAATGGAGAGGAAAATCAGCCAAAATATTGTGACACTATCACCAGCTTCATTTATATACACAACTTCCCTGACTAGTCTTCACAAACTAATGTGAGTCAGCTACTTTTTCCTTGGATAAGATAAAAGTTTACGTCAATAACAGCTACCTATGTAAAAATATGCACGAGGAGTAAGGTTGTTGCTCGATACAATCTGGTGCGGGACGTATCTTGCTGCATATATCTGTTTCATTACACTCTTGCTCTTCTCCCAGAGATTTGAGAGGTTTATTTCCTTTCTGTTTCTATTTGAAAGTACATCCAACAATGCTCTGGAAAAGAATTTTCGTTTCAACTTCCACCAAAGCTAAATGCTTATTGCTGTCATTGTCATCCTCCAGATGTCAAGAACTCAATCAAAGGGGATACTTAATATAAGTATAGTCCATTCGTTATGGGTTTCTACTGATGCATCCACTTTCAGAAACTGAAGATTTTATCAGTTCATCTCAAATCAAAGCCCGATTTACAATAAACACAAGCAAAAACTAAAACAATGTAAAATAAACCACAAGCAAAAACTAAAACAATGTAAAATAAACCACATTAGCAATTCAAAACAATGGCAATCAACATGAAATGCTACAGAGATTCAGATCCCTAAACCTAATGGCCCCATATCCAACCCTACACATAAAAACAACACCCATATTTACCCTAAATCTAAAGATAAAAAGTAAAGATGTCTGAAAATGAGATTCATACCTCAGCAGAACTGCCGCGAACCTCTCGGAGAACAACCTTATCAAGGCCATGGAGGCCTTTCGTCAATTCCACTAATGGTTTCTCACTAGTAGAAGACGTCGTCATAGACCCCCTCCCCCTCCCCCTCCCCCTTGTACGTTTAGTATCAATACCCATACTGTTTCTTCTTCACAGTCTTTTTTTATATATACAGTTCCCGGCTTAGCCATTATTCCGATTCTTCGGCACTATTACCGGTCAAATCACAGAATGTACGTCAACAAATCAACTGCTACAACTTATTCACAGTCTTCTTTTATGTAATGTTTACCAATTTGCCATCAGTTTAATAATTTTCTACATACCCCAATTAAACAAAATATGATATTTAAAATAATTAATATATAGGTATAATAATTATCATCTCAAATTTCTAAAAAAATTATGAAATAACATATAAAATAGTGCCAAACATTTTGGAATATTGGAGGTTTTAAATAGAAATGTTGGCTATGTAAATTGTGGCAAAACAGTTATAATTATCAAAAGTAATGGGCAACTTTTAGGACTATCAAGATTGATATTCGAATTTTGAGTTCGTTGTCATGTAATTATGTGTCAGTGTAAAGATGCATTCTAAGACTAATATGAGATTTGTTAGGATACAATCCCTATTGAGAGGACACTTGATTATTAATCATTGTAGTCATATTAAGTCAACTTGTACATACTAGGGGAAGGTGCCGAACAAGTATGATCAATTACATGTTGCTAGTTCGATTACTTAATTGAGGTTCTTATGTTGTGTTGGTATATTACTCCCCGTTAAAGTATAAACTTACATATTTATGAATACGGCTTTTTAAGTTAAGATTAAACTTTAAAATATAATTTTTACTTTATTGTTTTGGCTGTTAAAACTAATATTTATTCAGAGATAATGGCTTTAAAATGACTAGATCATAATTAATATGAATGTTCTTTTCTTATATCAAAGTCATTGCACATTTCATGTTTTTCTTTAAATCTTGTATTACTTTTTTTGGGAAAAGATTGACGATGCATATTATGAATGGAGAGCTTAGGCCTTTTGGTCGTTCAACTTTTAATTTTAGGAATCAGTATTGATCATTTTGAGCCACGCCGTTCAGACAATTTCATGTGTTTTAATTGGATACTTTTGATAATACTCTACTTACTTTTCTTGGAACTTACATAATTCTACTCTTTTAAATCGTTGGGCCTATTTCGGATGACTACTTTCATTCCTTGTCATAGAGGTTTCACAGAAAATAATATATGTTTAGGATTATAATTACGATTACTCATATTACATGCAACAACAATATACTCAATGAAATCCCACAATATGGGGTCTGAGAAGGGCAGAGTGTACGCAGATCTTACCTCTACTTTGGTAGGTAGAGCGGTTGTTTTCAAGAGACCCTATGCTCAAGACAAAGCACACGACTAAGCAAAGTAAGACAAACAAAGTGAGTAAGTCATGATAGCGAATTCTGAAAGAGAAAAAGAAGCAATAAATAATGCAAGTAAATAAGACAAACAAAATACATTACATATTGTATGAAATTATATTTACTTTTATGAAATTTTCATTTAAAATGAAATGTCTCGATTTAAAAGTTGTAACTCATGCATAATTTTTAATGCTTAAATTATTAGGCTTTTCAAAGGCTTTCATATTCATGATTTAGGATGTATGGGTCGCAATTTTTATATTGATTTGGTTTGATTGCAGTAGACAATAAATCAAGTTTCGGTTACGTAAATTTAGATTAGTTTTAAAGTTGATGTCCTACATAGAAAGGGATGATCATGTGATGGAACTTAAATGTATTGCCTCATATCCTTTGTTGATCCCTTCTTCTTGCATTTTTCTTGCGATGTTCAGTATTACGCGAAGTACTGGATCCTTCAGATCAGACCTCACAGTATGGCTAATTGTGTTGCCTTTCTTATGCTGTACCCTGAGCTTTCTCACGATCGGCTTGCATCATAACGAACCATTGAAGTATCTTTGATGTTTTCTTATCATTTCACCATCTCAATATCCTTTTAAGCCATATAAAACATTTCTTATCATAATTCAAGCTCATCACATACATCATGTGGTGTTTTTGAATCAACAGAAATACTCTGAATGCGTATTAGACTTGCAATTATTCTTAATTAGAATATGAAAAGTATAAGTATTGACACAATTCTTTCCTCACATCATATAGAGTTCAATTCGTTTTTGAATTTTGAGATTTCACCTTTTTTGCTATCATGACAATTTTTATTCATTCAACATGTTTCAAATATATTTATAAGATTATGTTCAATCATCATACATTATTTTAATTATTCTACACATATTTAAGGTATTAAATGAATTTAAATTATTCAAAGTTTTATGGGGTTATACAATCCAATAAAATGGAAGAATTATAAATCTCCAAAATAATAGATAGAAATACCGCAAATAAAGTCATTGCAACACTCATCAAAGGAATAGTTTCCCATCCAGGAGCTACTTTATCATATTCCGAATTCAATGATTTTAATAAATCTCCTACCGCATTTCGACTTGAACCAAATCTAGAACTGTTCTGAACAGTTTGTGTAGCCATAAATCCTATGAGAAATATTAGGAATTTGTTAGTCATGTAGTTTTGTTGAGTTCTCATAATGAGTGTGTGTCATGTATGTGATGAGAATGGATCTGATTCAAGCATATAAAAATTCTTGATGTTTTATATGGAGAAGATGGTATCTATCACATCATTAAGATGGTGACTTTGATCAATCCATGAGTGGCCCTTTATGATGGAATGGATCGATTGTTGCAATTAAATTGTATTGTTAAAAAAAATGTCTATCAATTTTTCAATATGATTGTTTTTAATTTTGATTGGATTAAATATATATATGACTATGTTCTGAAAAATGACGAGGCTGACTTGATCATTTTGACGTTTTAAAGAATTGTAGAATTAGAGAAGTGCTTAATTTTGTCATGGGTCTAAACAACGGATTTCTTGGACTTGAATTTTTTTTCTTCCTTTTAGCTTCTTAGGACAACTCTTACAGTTAGTTTGTTAAAATATCCAATATCTTCTTACTTTAAAAAGTATATTTTTTGTTAATTAATTTTTTTTAAAGTACTTTTGAGTAACAACGATTTATGTTTCTCCAAATTAATTGAGAAATACTTTTGTGTCACACTCCAAATTTAAGGTCATGTATCTTACACTTAGTCCCTCATATCACATCAGGCAAAACAATATTTATTTTCTCAATTGTCACAAATAATACATAAGGGGTTCACGCTTTTTCATACCATCAAATACATGCATTTCGACAATAGATAGAATAGTTTGACCTATTCTAACAACATATCCATGGCATATAACTACCCAATAAAAATTTATAATCACAACAAGTGTCAATTGAGCCTCTAAATATGAGTGTGTCAGATGCATCCTGGTTAGGCAAAAGAATATATGTACAATTGTATTTATACCATCACCATATAACAATAGTGAATTTTCATATAACATGAAGAAGAAGGGAGAAGCAACTCCTAACCCATTGTATTGTCGTGGTAGCACTTATATTTTTGTGGAAACATAAACATCAATAAAACATAAGTACATAAAGTATTAAATAAGTCGGATCGACCTCCCTTCAAAAAGGGAACAAGTCTTTAAGAGAATTTGTATATAGATGTCAGAATTATATTTATATTTAAGAGTAAATTCACATCTCGTATCAATCAAAGTCTCCAATATCAAATGTTGTTGTTAATACTGCTGAAAGCATATTCAAAACATTTTTACAACAAATGCAACCATTAATACAACTTAAAATATTCTCAAAATTATGATTTGGTTTTACTTGAGTGTATCATCTAAGCATCGACAAATTCGTCGACCCAAACTCATGTTTTGATCATTTGTACTCCATCTATATTTTGATACGGAAAGAAATAATCCCCTTGATTATTTTCATTAATTGAAAGGCTATATATACAAGTTACATATTTCTATAATAGGATAATCCTATTCATATTCTATTTCTAAATCCTTATTCTACCATAATTCTAACTATACAATTATGGTAAGTGTATAACACTAATTAAGGTAACCTTTACCCTACAATATTACATCAATATACACTCCTAATATATTATAATCAACACTGCCCGTGATGGGCTTCAGCTACTGCCGAGGCCCACTACCTTGCATGTCCACCCATCGCCGAGGCCTTGACTCTTGTCGAGGCTCATCGCTTTGCCTGTCAGCCCATCGCTTCACCATCGCCGAGGCCCTCGCCGCTTCCCATCGCTTTTTCCCCGTGATATACACCGTTGTATATTGGGTGTATATCATAGGTATATTACTCTGTTTAACACACCCCACAGTCATAGCGGCGGTTTTAACGCCGAGATCGTCCCCTAAAATCTTCAAAGAGAACCGCTGGTAGACCCTTTGTAAAGATGTCTGCAATTTGATAACGACACGGGACATGGCATACGCGAACGTGACCCTTTGCAACCTTTTCACGGACAAAGTGAATGTCCATTTTGATATGCTTGGTGCGTTGGTGTTGAACTGGGTTACTTGAAAGGTAGATGGCACTAATGTTATCGCAACATACCAAGGTTGCCTTCTGAATGGGACAATGAAGCTCCAAACGGAAATTACGTAGCCAACATGATTCGGAGACCACATTCGCTACCCCTCGATATTCTGTCTCTGCACTTGAGCGTGATAAAGTTGTCTGACGCTTCGCCGACCAGGAGACCAAGTTGTTTCCAAAGAACATACAGTAGCTAGAAGTCGACCGTCTGGTGTCGGGACAATCACCCCAATCAGCATCCATGTAAGAGACGAGTATAGATGTAGATGAAGGATACAAGTGCAACCCATAGTCCAGTGTCCCCTGAATATACCGAATGATGCGTTTGATTGCATTCATGTGCTCAACTCTGGGATCATGTATGAATAAACATATTTGCTGAACCGCATATGTAATATCCGGTCTGGTAAAGGTAAGATACTGGAGGGCCCCTGCAAGACTGCGATAGCGGGTCGGGTCCTCGTATGGTGCACTCATGCAAAGACTCGCAGGGTTTGCATCAACTGGCGTGGAAGTGGACTTACAGGATGACATCCCAGCCCTCTCTATGATCTCAGCAGCATGCTTTCGTTGAGACAAAAACAAGCCACTTGAATGACGCTTGACGGCAATCCCCAAAAAATAACTCAAAGGCCCTAAGTCTTTCATAGCAAACTCAGAACTGAGCATGGCCATGATAGACTGGCACAAGGTATCGGAAGAGGCAGTCAAGATGATATCATCCACATACAACAGAATGTTGGCTAATGACGAACCACTGCGGTAGATGAACAAGTAATATTCTGACATGCTTTGAGTGAACCCAATAGTTGAAACAAAGTCAGCAAACCTCGTGTACCAGGCCCTTGGAGACTGCTTAAGCCCATATAAGGACTTCTTCAACAAACATACATGATGAGGACGGTTTGGATCCCTGAAACCCAACGGCTGATGCATATAGACTGTTTTCTTGAGATCACCATGTAGGAAAGCATTCTTGACATCTAATTGATGAATAGGCCAAGTCTTCGAAAGAGCCAAGCTAAGCACAATGCGAATAGTAGCCGGCTTGACCACCGGAATAAACGTCTCCCCATAATCTATCCCAACTTGCTGAGTCTTACCATCACCCACAAGCCGTGCCTTATGTCGAGCAAATGAACCATCTGAATTTTCCTTATGAGCAAAAATCCACATAGACCTGATAACATTAATACCATATGGACGGGGCACCAACTCCCACGTCTTATTATCAATAAGAGCATTATATTCATCAGTCATAACAATTTTCCAATTATGGTCATTTAATGCGGACACATGATTGCGGGGGAAGGGGGATTTAGAGACATCAGAATGTAAATTAAAATGTCTTTTAGGTATAAAAATATCCCGCTGACTACGAGTGACCGGTCTATGACTCGAGGAAGAATTGAGGGAATTTTGGGAATTTTCTGGGCTCGGGACGGGTGGCGGCGTGACGGTGGGCTTTGGCCGCCAAATCGAAAATGACTCATCAATTGGACCCAGTTCAGGTGGGGTCGGGTGACCCAATTGCTTGGGACTGATCCATCCTTTGGAACTAGCTGGAGAATCTGGGTCCAGCTGGGCGATGGGCCATTGGAGGATTTTGGGTGCGGGAGATGTCCGAAAAATTCTGAAGAATATACGGGGATATTTGGTCATCCAAAAAATTATACGACTTAGGCTCGGGAGTATGAACTTTCGTAAAAGGGAATTGAGTTTCATCAAAAATGACATGGCGATTAATTATGATTTTCTTGGAGCATAAATCAAAACACTTATAACCACGATGATTCGACGGATAACCCAAAAATACACACGGGGTAGACCGAGCTTGAAGTTTGTTAATTGTGGTGGATGGGAATAAAGGATAACAGAAGCACCCAAAAATCCGAAGATGAGAATAAGAAGGGCTCTTATTATATAGGATTTTGAGGGGGGAAGAATATGTCAGACCTTTAGAAGGAATTATGTTAAGAAGATATGTGGCCATTTGTAGAGCATGATGCCAAAAATATGGAGGTATGAAAGCATGAATTAAGAGAGTTCGGACAATGTTATTTATGGAACGAATTTTGCGTTCGGCTTTCCCATTTTGTCAAGATGTATGAGGACACGAAAAATGAAAATTTATCTCATTATTAGCACAGAATTCCCAAAACTCCCTATTGTCATACTCTTTCTCATTATCACATTGAATATTTTTTATTTCTCTTTCGAATTGAGTACGAATGAACGCTCTAAATTTGATGAAGACGGAAAGCACTTGTGATTTATTCGCAATTGGAAACGTCCACAAAAATCTAGAATAATCATCTAAAAAGAGAACATAATATCGATGACCCAATGAACTAAGAACAAGAAACGTCCATAAGTCGCTATGAATAATATCAAATGGCATTGAAGTATGAGAATTGGAGTCTACAAATGGCAACTTAACAATTTTCTCTAATGAACAAGATTGACAAAGTGGAGTACGACTCGTACCCTTACAGGAAATAAAGCTATTTTTATCTAAAACTGATAAAATAGAAGATCCCGGATGACCCAGACGAGCATGCCACATGGAGGGAGAGATGGCTGCAAAAGCTGATGGCAAGGCTTGACTCGATGGACTGAAACCAGGCATGATAGGATATAGATCCCCCCTACTATCACACCTCATGAGATGACTCCCCGTCTTGAAATCCTTCACAGAGAAACCAAAAGGATCAAATTCAACGGAAACGGAATTGTCAATAGTGAATTTTCGGACCGACACTAAATTTTTAATCAATTTAGGAGCATGTAAAGTATTTTTCAAGAGAAGGGGTGGATTGGGGGGAGACAACGTTTTCTGACAATAAACCTGAATTGGAATAGAGTTGTCATTACCAACAATTATACCCCGATGGATGCTCAAATTGGAATAAGAGGAGAGAGTACATGATTCAAAAGTCATGTGAGTAGTGGCCCCGGTGTCCATATACTAATTTGGATCCAGTTGAGTCAACCCCAACGTGTGCATCGCAGCCTCGATATTGGTCTGAGTGGGGCCTGCTGCATGATGGACTTGTGAAAGTCGGGGCCCAAGAATTCCTATCCGTGATGGAGCTGGGCCGTAGCTGCTGGAGCTTCTGATGTTGGGCCATCGCCAGCCGGGCCGCCCGGCCTTGGGTGTTGGGCTCAGACCGTTGGCCCCACCGCTGGAATTTATTGCCTGTGTAGAAGGGTTGCTGGCCCACGACCCACTGCCCCAGCCCTACTTCCATGGGCCCCACTGTTGGGACCAGGGGGTGGTAGGCCACAGTTCCATGGATGGGGCCCACCGTCTGCTTGCTGACAACCGGAACCGCCGTGTTTGCCCCCGCGGTTTTTGTTATTATTCTTGCGATTATTCTTGCCGCCACCATGATTATGGTTTTGGCCCGAATTATTAACAAAACCCGAAGAACTAGGAGAGGATGCCACCATGACGACAGGGCTTGCTCCGGTAGTCGCCTTTTTAGCCAAACCGGCTTCTTCCAAAGTAAGCATGGAGCGGGCTTGATAGAAGTCGGGAAGAGGGTTGCTTTGGCGAAGGAGAGTTCCAACACCATTATAGGCTTCCGAAAGACTGGCAACCAACTGTAGAACGAGACGATTATTAGTTATCGGTGCGCCAACATTACGAAGTTGATCTGCCAACTCCTTGAGTTTCTTGCAATATGCAGAAACGTTTGGAAATTCGTACATTCGAACTAGAGAGAATTCCTGCTCGAGTGTGATGACACGTGAATGTTGGTTGTCTTGGATTATGTCACGCAATCTATTCCATGCAGCCATAGCCGTGGTATCCGGCTCAATAATCGTCTGTAGAAGGTGCACCGAAATAGTGGCGTAGATCCACCGGAGAACGGTAGCATCAAGAGTAATCCATAACTCAGGATCCTCCGCATGAAGGGGTCTAGTGGGAGGAATAATGTGATGAAGAACTTGATAAGAGATAGCGTGAATTTTAAACAACTCCGCCCACGTCGCATATTGAACATTTTCCATCTCAAGGACAATAGGGATACAACTCTTGATATTGGAAACCATGAGGGCAGGGTGATAATTGTTCTTAGACATATTGAAAGAACAAAGAAGGAAGGGAAATTTAAGAGAGGTGTTTTTGAGAGCGGAAGACGAATTTTGGAAGAGAAACCCGAGGGGGGGTGGGGTGTCTCGACCGAAATCAAAGAGAGGACAAAAGTTGAGAGAAAAACTTTTGTTTAGACCTAGTCTCTTGATACCATGAAAGAAATAATCCCCTTGATTATTTTCATTAATTGAAAGGCTATATATACAAGTTACATATTTCCATAATAGGATAATCTTATTCTTATTCTATTTCTAAATCCTTATTCTACCATAATTCTAACTATACAATTATGGTAAGTGTATAACACTAATTAAGGTAACCTTTACACTACAATATTACATCAATATACACTCCTAATATATTACAATCAACACTGCCCGTGATGGGCTTCAGCCATCGCCGATGCCCATCGCTTTTTGTCGACCCATCGCCACCATCGCCGAGGCCTTCAGCTACTGCCGAGGCCCACTGCCTTGCCTGTCCAGTCCACTGCTTCAGCCACTGCCGAGGCCCACTGCCGAGGCCCTGCTGCCCAGTCCACTGCTTTGCCTGTGATATACACTGTTGTATATTGGGTGTATATCACAGGTATATTACTCTGTTTAACAGATACTTTGGATAACTTAGTATTATATTTTTTACCTTAGCCGAATGGTTTGGGTTGAGACCCAAAGGGCTCGGGAAGGTTCATTAATGCGATTTTGTCTTAGAAAACTTAAAAGCCAAATTTAAGAATCCAACCCCTCTCTTTGAGCATTTATAATTTAAAGCGTGATTTGTTACTTTTTAACTTTTATAAGTCATTAATACTATTTGAAACTTGTTGGTAATGTTTGATATAGGACTCGGGGAACCTCAGGGGTGATTCAGCTCCATTGAGACTCACTTTGATGCAATAAAATTTTGCTCGTGCTAGTTGTGGTGTCTTCAGCGCGATCGCACACGGGCTATTGCAGTCGCGGACCAGAGGCGAGTTGTGCACCGCGTTCACGCATAAGGTGCCATGATCACGAGGGGAAAATGGCCGCGTTGATTGTAGTCAACTACTCAGGGTGAATATCAGGTAAGAAATGTGACATCGAAGGTGAGACTTTATCAAGACTGTGATTGCATAAAGGACATCCGATCGCGATGAAGCATAAAGCAATATTTATATATATATATGAGTTATAATTTCAACAATCATTTTTGGATTTTAAAGGTGATTAACACTCGAATTTCAGCAAGAAAAAAGTGGAGTTTCGTCATAATGTTTAAGGTAGGAATCCTTACATAGATTTACTAATTATGTGTGACTTTTATTGAATTTCATCCGTGAAATCATGATATTTTAGAGTTTTAACTGGGTAATTTGACCTTAATTCTAAAAAAGAAAAAGTAATTGATTTGGACGATAATTGATGCCAAAGTTAAATTTTGATAATAGATTTGAGTTCCTTAGTTTGTGGATAGTGCGTCCATGGAGTCAATTTTAAAATTCAGATTATTGACTCGAGGGTCGGATTTAAATTGACCAAGAGTTTATTTTGACTTTAAGTCATCCTATAAATGGTTCCCGTAGACTAGTTTGGAAATGTTAATAATGAATTTGAATAGATTGAGACCATTGGAGCTCGTGTGGGTAGACTTTTACTTTTCAAGTGATATTCGACTATCATAAATCAAGAAAACAAGACTTAAACTCTTGGTTTGCTTGCTTTTCATCAAACTCATATCAGAACATATGATATATGATGTTTATGTGCATATAAATCATTTAATTTGTGTGAGTAGGAAAGCACAATCTGAATTAGATAATTTTCAAGTATCAAATAAATAGTTGTAAGAGTCTCCTAACGTGATTTCGCTTTATAAGACATGGTATTTCTTAGATGTTTATTTCACTTTATCATATTTTCAAGTATCAAATAAATAGTTGTAAGAGTCTCCTAGCGTGATTTCGCTTTATAAGACATGGTATTTCTTAGATGTTTATTTCACTTTATCATATTTTCAAATAAGCATGTCCGAGGGGTATTCACCCAGAAGTAGATGCTAGAGTATAAAAATTTCATAAAAATTTGGGCAGGACTGCGGGTAAATGATCTCCACTCCAAAAGTCGAGGTAAGACATGGACAATTAAGCACCATATCATGTGAGCAGTATATATATATATATATGAGTTGCGATTTCAACAATCATTTTTGAGTTTTAAAGGTGATTAACACTCGAATTTTAGCAAGAAAAAAGTGGAGTTTCGTCCTAATGTTTAAGGTAGGAATCCCTACATCAATTTACTAATTATGTGTGACTTTAATTTAATTTCATCCGTGAAATCATGAGATTTTAGAATTTGAATTGGGTAATTTGACCCTAATTCTAAAGAGGGAAAAGTTATTGATTTGGACGGTAATTGATTCCAAAGCTAGATTTTGATAATAGATTTGAGTTCCTTAGTTTGTGGATAGCACGTCCATGCAGTCAATTTTAAAATCCGGACCGTTGACTCGGGGGTCGGGTTTAAATTGACCAAGAGTTGATTTTAACTTTAAGTCATCCTAATATTTTGAGAATGGTCCCCTAGACTAGTTTGGAAGTGTTAATGATGAATTTGAATAGATTGAGACCATTGGAGCTCGTGTGGGTAGACTTTTACTTTTCAAGTGATATTGGACTATCATAAATCAGGCAAACAAGACTTAAACTCTTGATTTGCTTGCTTTTCATCAAAAGCATATAAAAGCATATGATATATGATGTTTATGTGCATATAAATCATTTAGTTTGTGTGAGTGGGAAATCACAATCTGAATTAGATAGTTTTCAAGTGTTAAATAAATAGTCATAAGAGTTTCTTAGCGTGCTTTCGTTTTATAAGACTTGATATTGCTTAGATATTTATTTCACTTTATCATATCTTCAAATGAGCATGTCCGAGGGGTATTTACCCAGAAGTAGATGCTAGAGTATAAAATTTTGGGTAGGACTGCGAGTAAATGATCTCCACTCCAAAAGACGAGGTAAGATATGAACAATTAAGCACCATATCCTGTGAGCAGTATAGAAAGTCGATTAAAATTGTGGGTAAATAATTCTCACTATGGAAGACAGGGTAAGACATGAACAAATATGTATCATGTCCCGCAAACAGATTTCAGATTTAGTATATTCATGCATTACTTGTTTGTATTTCATGATTTCATATATAGCTAGTATCCGTCTGTTATTCTTATACTTGGACTGCTTATATACTTTTATGCATTACCAATGATTTTTAAGACTTGCTCCAGGGTCAATATGAGAAGGCGTGCTAATGATCTTACTGGGTCTTTAGACTGATACTTGTTGATATTTGTATATGTGAGAAATTATGATGAAAAAATATTATTAAATTGTGCATCTACATTATCACATTGAGCCCTATTTATAGACACTACATCACAATCCTTGTCTAAGTAGGATACTATGTATAAATTCTATTCTATTCATGTTCTAATATTCTTCCTCAAACTGGTGCATACAAGTCATATGTACCGAGCTTGTTACAGATGTAACTAATACGAGGACCAATGAGGGACTTGGTGAAAATATATGCAAGTTGATCACTTGACTTCACAAATTTTATAACAATATCTTCGGAGAGTATCTTTTCTATGACAAAGTGACAATCAATCTTAATAAGGCCTCAAATATGTCAGAATGATTAGAACAAAATGTAAGGTAAGACCGAGACTCAAAGAATGTGACATCAACTGATATAAAGTACCTACGAAGATCAGGTAAGTAGCAACGATAACCTTTGTAACCCAAAAATAACCAAAAAGACACATTTGAGAGCACGAAGAGCTAGTTTATCTTTATTAAGGGTTAAGTTATGAACAAACATGTGCTCCATAAGACACGACGGGGAAGAAGTATAGATGTGACTAAGGAAATACTACAGAATAAGGAATTTGATTCTGAATGGAAGATGATAGTATTCAATTAATTAAATAGCAAGGTATGAGAACTGCGAATTGCATCACCCCAAAGGCGCAGCGGAATATGAAACTGAATGAGAAGAGTGTGAGTAGTCTCAATGAAGTGCCTATTTTTCATCTCTATCCCATTCAGCCGAGGAGTGTATGGACAGGATGTCTAATTTCTTGGCGAGTCATAAGTTGCTGAAACTGGGAGGACAAATATTCTAAGGCATTATCACTATGAAAGGTATGAATAGAGACACCAAATTGATTTTGTATTTCAACACAAAACACTTGAACATAGAAAATAACTCAGAATGATCTTTCATTAAGAAAATCCAAGTACATCTTGAATAATCATCAATGTAACTAACAAAATCCTAAGGTTGAGTTGACTCTACTAGGACCCCAATTATCATAATGGACTAAGAAAAAAAATAGATCCTGCACGACTCTCAGCACTACGTGGAAAAGTAGATTTAGTGTGTTTCCCATGTTGACACTACCCACAATATAATGTGGACAGACTATATAAACTAGGTACCATCTTTTGTAACTTGAACAAACTCGGATATTCCAATAGTTTGTGAATTAAATCTGGAGGATATGTAATTGGACATGTTATAGAGGAGTTACGAGAGGTAAGACAGTATAGAACTTGTGATTCATATCCTACACCAATGATCTTTCCCGTACTATAGTCATGCATAACAAAATAATCATCAAGAAAAATTATGACATAATTTAGACCACGAGTCAAACTACCGACTGATGCAAGATTAAAAGGACAATCAGGGACATAAAGAACATAATTTAGAGTGACAGAGAATAAGTGACTAGCTTGTCCAACTCCTTTTGCTTTTATTTGGATCTCATTGACTAAAGTAACAATCGAAAGAGAATGTGAATAAACAATATTTGCCAAAAGTGATTTATCACCAGAAATATGATCAGAGACGCCAGAGTCCACAACCTACGATCCAGGGTTATTAGACTGCACGACTGAGACTACTTGCTTGATACTAAAGGTACTTTTTATATTCCACTTCCAGTAAATAAACACGTCGAGTGTCTATATTGTCAGTCTGAGCAATATGACCATTTTTAGGTGGTCAACCATACAAAAAATTACATACTTTATGAGTGTGTCTATATCTATTACAATAACTACACTTAGGTCGAGATCTTCTAAAATGACCTCTTCCTCGTCGATTCTTCATAGATTGTGATTTTTGATTTACTTATCTCCTCATAAATTTTTTTGAATTAATCATAGGACTCAAATTTCCAACTCCCATATTTTTGGAGTTAAAAATATCAAATCCAAGAGACATACTCAAAACTTCAAGAAAGACCGATAAAAAAAAGGATAAAATCAAGCTGTTGATGCTAAAAAAATAGAGATCCAGAAGCTGTCAAAAAAATCTCGCCAAAAAAATTGAAGTGATCGGAAATTTTTAAAAAAGTGGGATAGGTGCAAAATTGCTAGAAAACGTGATTGGGATTTTTTTTTCCCGAAAAGGTGGGGCTAAGAGAATTAACGTTTGAGGCTCAATCTAAATTAAAAAGTTAGATAGGAAGAATAAATATATTAAAAAGGAATAACGAAAGATAAATATTATTTTTTTATAAGATTACGGAGCAGATATTGACCCTTTTAAAAAAAAAATAGCCTCTAGGTTAAAATTCAGAAAAGGAAAACAACAATCTCAAATCTAGCCCGAGGTTTTCATAGGTTGTTGGCCACTGTCGAAATCCCTCCCTCTTTTCCCCCAAAAGCCTTCCTCCTCTATACTTCACTTTTCCAGATCTTCAAACAATGAAGAAGCGACTCAGAGAATCCAAAATCAAACACCAAACAACAACCCTTATCGACACCACCTTAACACAAGGCACATCTCTGATAAAACACTTAGCTTCTTGCAACGTTTCCATAAGGTCAAAAGCATTCACACATCTCCAAGCATGGCTTATAACACAAACCCAACTCCCTGATGATGATATGAAGAAGCTTTGGAAGGGTCTTTTTTACTGTCTTTGGCATTCCGATAAAGCCCCTGCTCAAGCTCTACTCATCAACCGTATATGTTATATGGTCAAAAATCTTGATTTTAGTCTTTGTTTGCATTATATTACTGCTTTCTTGATCACCCTTCGTCGCGAATGGAACGGTATCGACCATTTAAGATTGGATAAGTTTTACTTGCTTATTAGGATGTTTTTAAAGTCAGTGTTTGAGTTGATGAAGAGATACGAGTGGGATTTGGAGGTTATAGGGAAATGTACTGAGGTGTTGGAGAATAACGCATTTCTCGCGACAGATAAGTTGTTGGGTCATGGGGTTAATTATCATATTGCTTCTGTTTTTCTTGATGAGCTAAAAGGGTGTTTTATTCCGGTTCGAGATGACGTGGTTGTGTGTTTGTTTAAGCCTTTTTTGAGTGTGATGAGGAAGTCTGAGGATAAAATTATGGTTGGGAAAGTGAAAAGTTCTGTTTTTGAGGAGTTGTTGAAGATAGGGAGGAGTTTGCTGGAGAGGAGGAAGGAAGGTGTGGAAGGGGATGAGAGCTATGGTGACATGGCGTTTGGGGTTATTGCGTTGAAAATGGGGTTCCCGGGAAAACTTTTTGAGGTTGGTTCGTCTGTGGATTGTGTTCAGGGTAATAGGAAGGTGGCGTTGAAGTTGCACGAGGAGTTCTTGATGTTGGAGAAGGAGTTTGAAGCTTCAGGGATTGAATTTAGTCTGCCTGAGGTGAATGAGGTTGTTGATGACGGTGAAGAGGTGCCTCAATTAATACCAATTGAGAATGGTTTGACTGGTGAAGTGGGTGATTCAGAAGTAGCTAAGGATGAGTATGATGAAGGACTTGATCACGAGACTGTAAGGAAATGCAAGAAGGTGAAGAGAGCAGAGGATGGAGGCAGTAAAAAGGCTAAAAAGAAAGAAAAGAAAAAGAAGGTTTCTGAGAATGGAAGAACTTTGGTTGAGGAAAATGGGACCAGTGAGCTCAATAGTGGTAAACTGAGGAAGAAGAAAATGAAGGTTTCAGAGAATGGCACTTTGTTTGAGGAAAATGGGACCAATGAGCTCGAGAGTAGTAAACGGGGGAAGAAGAAGAAGAAAAATGGGCTTTCAGATAATTTATCTGTTGTGGAGAACATCTCGAGTGCTGACAATGAGGAGAATATGATTACTGTTAATGGTGATAGTTCCAATTACGAGCTGGACATTGAGAATAAAGTAACTTTTAATGAAGATGTGATTTCAAATCTTCAGATGCAGTTCGAAAAGGTTGCTGCTGAAGTTGCTTCAGACGATGATGATGACAATGATTCATCTCATACATCTACAATTTCTTTGAAAAAGAAGAGAAAGAGGGGAAAAAAGGCCGAGGGAACAGAGTGTTGTATCCCTGCCATAAATGGTGTAGGGGATGCTGGTGCAAAGAGCTCAGAGAAAAGTTCAAAGAAGGTTAGGTTTTCTATGAAGAACAACTTGGTATGGAAGCCAAACAGTCCAATGCCTCCACAAAACTTACGGTTGCCACCCACTCTTACTCCCCGAGGTAGTGCTTTGAAGAAGGGAGTACCTCCCGGCCCCATAAGAGAGATGCCTCCCTCCACCAAGAAGATGAAACAGAAAAAGAAAGGCCGCAAGATACTAAGGACTGTCTCCCCTGCCATGAAGCGACTGAAAAAGATGAAAGCTATGTCTGCTTAGTAATGTTTAAGTTGGTAGGTGCTTGTTCGTTAACTATTTTTTAATATACTTTTTGTGTTATTTGAGATTTTTAAATTCCACCTGGGACTTCACAATTATTCTGCTTAGGATTTTTGGTTGCCTTTCTTGGATTAAACACTAAAGCTCCTTTGAAGAATTTTGTTTAAGTAGAGTTGGTATTTGAATTACTTGGTTGTTGTATGACCATCGTGTTAAATGCTTTTATGCGTTTTTCTCCTTTTCTTGATCATGCAACTGAAAACTGGCATATCTAAGTATCCTCTTTTTGATTGGGATGTATCGTTTATGTTTCAGCCCTGCCTTTCTGGTGCTGTTGTGATAAAAGCCTTAACTTTCTTCCCTGCTTTCTCACCAAAGGATATACTACCTTCTATTAGAAGAGGTTGACTTTAGGGACGTTGTGAAATTCAAGTTGAGCAGACAATTCTTGGTTTCCTGGGGATGAAAACTTTTATACAGATAATATTACAAGGTACTAAGCTGATATTGAGAAAATTAGCTTGCAATGGTGGATTTGCTAGCTAGACAAGAAGGCAGGGTGAGAAATTAAAAAAAGGGCAGCCCGGTGCACTAAGCTCCCGCTATGCGCGGGTCCGGGGAAGGGTTGGACCACAAGGGTCTATTGTACGCAGCCATACCTCACATTTCTGCAAGAGGTTGTTTCCACGAAGGCAGAGTGAGAAATTAAGAAAAAAAATTAGGTTGCAGATTTATGTCCTGGAAGGTCATCAAAAGTTTAAAATGTGTAAAGGTATTTGTTCTTTAATGATTAAACTCAATTTAGATTTTGCATTGAGAACAAATATGATATTTACTCTTCTAAGCATGAAATTTGTAGAGAATGATATGCAAGGGAGGAAGTTTCTACTCATCATACTCCTGTTTAGACCAATAGAAAAAGCGAGAAAAGACAGAAGAAGCTAGTGAATGGATGCCATTGGATGTTTATTTACTAATATGGATTTAGAACATGTCTAATGTTAGATTAAAGTATTTTTCTAGTCTATTCACACTAAATTTGGTTTGAGAAGAACATAAAGGAAAGTGGGTGGGGACTTGCCAAATGGGATGCATGTATGTGTCCTGTCAGCTCGTGTTGTCCACCTTGAAGAAGGTAAATAAAAATGCTTCACCTCCTCTTGCCTGTCCAATATAGGATCAGTTGGAAAAACTGACATAACCTCACCATCCTTTACATCCCCTCTTTCACTTTCTTAAGAATCAAGACAATTAAATCATGCCTGTTGAATCCATTGACATTACCTAGTACAATGTATAATACCTTTTACAACTTCAAGTTTCTGAGATAATACCTAGGAGTATAGGACACTGCTAGACAAGTATAGATCATAATCATTTCCCTTTACTTTCTGGTCTTTAACCCGAATGAGCAGATTAATTTCTCTTTACTTTTGATTATCTGGAACTTTGTAGTCTTACCAAACGGTTACTTAGCATAGCTTAGCTTCCATTTTTTAGTTTTTAGATGTGAAAGAGTAATGCTTATATGCTTGCTGAATTGCCTTTTCGTTGTTGAGTTATCCTTGAAATTGATGTGCTGTTTGCTTCTTCCTTTCCTATATTGCACTTTCTCACTTTTGAAATGTTAGAGAGTACATTCCAAAAGGCATCAGTCCATTGCAATTGTCCTTTTTAAGCAGAACAAGGTTGCGTATTGGGTGTTTGGTATATTTTATCCGATTGCGACATGCTATACTTTCGGAACTAACATAGAAGTTAAAGAAACATGCCCATGAAAATTAAAAGAAAATATATGTTTGTTATGCATGAAAAAGATAACTAGAAACAAATGACAATTATACAAAGTAATTGAGAAAACTACAATTAAGTGAAATTTATAATTAAATATCATTTAAATCAAGTTTGAAAACCATTATAAGTGTTGATTCAGATGTAGAGTGCATTTTTTAGTTATTAATTCAACTTTAGTGATTAGTTATCCCATACTAGCTATTAATGTCTTCCTTCTAATCAGTGAAAAAATCAGCAATCTTTTCTTTTTGACAATCATATCACTACGTTACTTATATTTATTGTTCAGTGTGACTCTCTTCTAGATAGAGTCCTGGTGCTTGTAGTGGAGTATTCTCCATGTGAGGTAAAAGCTTAGTTTAAACTACTATTAGCTTCAGGCTCCAAGCGCGCCTCAGCCGATTTAACAACTATATGGGTTAGTTACAAGCTATGTTGCTCGGACTCTTCAGAAATATTGACGGGCGTGTGTGGAATTCTACCAAAGTAGTGCATTTTTGGAGACTCTGACACGGGTGCGGCAACATTTTTGGACGAGTCCGAGCAACATAGGTTACCAGAGAAGTCATAGAAAAGTTGAGGAGGAAATGTAGAATCGTGCAAAAAGTTGGAGGGGACAAACTTCAATGAAACCTAAGATCCTTTGTCTCCTCGTTTCTGTTGGTCAGCATTAGTTTTGGTTCTCTTTTGGGTCCTAACCAGGATTGTAGGTCTGTATAGTAGTGTTCAGCAAGAAGCTTATCTATTTTTCATTTAGCTATCAGTCCTCAGACATTAAATATGTCTGAGAGTTTCAGTTCAGTAGTTCCTTCTCAGTTGTAGATGCCTATGGGATTCTAGAAGCCCTTCACTTTTTCTTCTTGTTTTCTGAAATTTTAGGCCTCCAAAATCTGCATTTCAATCTTATCCTGTTAATTCACGATTCTCAACATCGTTGCTTAGAAAAACTAGTTTTACCAGCTGCCTGCTAAATCGAGAATCATTTCAAACATTTTTCTCATATTTGATAAATTAGTGCATAATCTATGTATACACAAGTATGAATTTCTGTCCATCTATGCAACTTTCACCTACATCTAATGGACAATGCATAGATACATCAACTGCAATGATATCTGGCTGTTGTCGCTGAGCCTATGCAGCAGAGAGCTTCCCTTGCTGATTAATTTGTAAGTCATTCTCAAATCATGTTTAAGTTGTCTCCCCTTGGCACCCACTGGCAGTGTTTAAGATCTTAGCTGGTGAACTCAAAACCAAACCTCTGACCCTCGTTTAAGAAATTAATTCGAAAAAGGGACGTAAATGGATCCAACCTCCTTATCACATTCAAAATGTCTTGTAAGCATGTTCATGCATCATAAACCTTCTGCAAGTACCTAGGTTTTCTCTGTTTGGTCCCTCTATTCTTACTGTTGTCATTTCTTTTCTGCAATCATCTAAGAGACATTAAATATAATCCAGCAGCTTTCTCTCTTCACCAGGCTGCACTATTCTAGCATGCTATTCTTACATATGAAGCATTACGGCATCATATTTACTTTTGTTCATAGTTCATAGCTACCTTCTAATGTTCCCTCGTGCCATAACTCCCAAGGGTCTTTTTTGTTCTTTTTTTTTGGAGGGCACCATTAGACTTGACACGGAGTTTAAGAAAGAAGGGAAGGCTTTTAAAATGTGGTTCAAAATAAGTCTTATATAAATGTGTGACTTTAAATCATTTTATAAAGTTAAATTATTTTTGAATATAGAAATATGACATTTTGGGATAGATTAAAAAGAAAATGGTGTCACGTAAATTGAGATAAAGGGAGCACTTATTTACGCAGAACCAAACTTCGTACCAACTGCTCCATAATTTTTTTGGATCCACGTTACTTACTCTCATTTAAAGGAAGTCGTCAAGTGGGATAAGTTAACCAATTTATAGACTGGTATACCTTTTTCTTTTTAACAGACCAGTATAACTTAATACAGAAAAATCACAGCGGAAAAGGATAAAAAATGCCTTTAACGTATAGGCATGGCTCAAAAATGCTCTTCTTCCACCTATTGGATCAAAATTGCCCTTGCCCGACATCGTCACGAGTAAGCTCCCTTTCTTTCTTTTTTTATGTTTTTCAATCGCCTTTGTTTATTGTGAATCCGTTTGACATATATGCCTTCACTCGGGCCTTCCTTTCACACATTTAGATAAAAAATATCCTTAACGTTAAATTTAAGTCTAAAATTGCCCCTTCTTTTAATGGCAATTGATGTGGAATTAAATATGTTGCATTATTTTTATCAATTTACATGTAAGTAGACCCAAATCCATTAATCCAAACCATTTTCAAAAGACCCCAAATCCGTAGGATCGCCATCATTCTCTTTTATTTGGTATGTTTTGCCTTATGTTCGGTGAAGGCTAGACGTTCTCATTCTTTTAGTATAGTCTGGGCCAATGTCGCCCGAGCATTTATTCATTCATTCATTCATTTTATTATTGAGGCTCGCTCCATAGATGATGTGGGCTAATTATATTTTGCATGGGCACTTAAGACATCGTGAATCAGTACTCTCCTTGTATATTTTATAGGGTCATTGACACAAATGACCAACGGGGTGAAATTATTGACATTCGATGGCTCAAGAATTTTAAAAGTCATTTTTAACCTTTTTAAAATAATTTTATTTTCTAGTCATTTTCAACTAATTCCAGCAATATATATAAAATGTATAATTTTTGTATATGTATCACTACAGAAAATGTATCATTGTTGTATAGAGGATGTATCATTACTGTATATGTATAGAAAAATGATACATTATTATATATATTGTGTATAATAAATGTATATCAATGTATAATTTCTATTTTGATAAATGTATATTTACTGTATACTTACTGATACACACTATATAAGTAAAAATTGACTTATTATACACTATATAAGTAAAATACCGGCGTATAAGTAAATATCGATGTATAAAACATCATATAAATTATGCATAGAAAATATATTATTATTGTATAATTTATGTATAATAAATGTATATCAATGTATAATTTTTGTTTTGATAAGTATATATTTAATGTATACTTACTAATTATACATGTTTTGAGATATTTCCTCAAGGCTCGATTAACATACTTACTAATGATACACATATTATACATGTTTTGGATATTTTTTGAAGGCTTAATATGTTTTTTTTTCCATTGATCTTTAGTGGAGACTAAAGTCGCCACAAATAGTCATGTTTTGATCTTTTGTGGCGACTCGTCACAAATAGTATGTTCTTTTGTAGCGAACCTTTTGTGGCGACTCGCCACAAAAAGTCCGTTTCTCTTTTTTTTTTGTAGAGAGGGCTGGATTGGGTTAGCGCCTGAGAATAAAATGGGTCGAATGGCTAGCTCAGGTATTTAACCCAAATAGAGCTTTTTGAGATTTTTTTTTTGGTGGTGACTACACCATGTTCTTTTTCCTATTTTATATATACTTTATGATGTTAAATTTAGCTGTTAACGTTCATTTACGAAATAATTTGCTTGTTAATTGAACACATGAGCATGCAGTAGTAGTTGATGATTATAAATGTTGGTTCGCTCAACACGAGTTTAAGGTATGGAGTGACGGTCACATAATAAGATTGGGACATGACATTCTCCACTAATCAAGCATCCTACCATCTCTTAGCATATCAGTAAATAGTTTCGTGAGTCATCCTGCTCCAATTTCTCCAAGACACTTCAAACCTCTATGGAAATATCATTTAGACCACATGCGTTTGGAATCCTTTGCTTCTTCTTTCTCCGAATCGGTTCCTAGTGTCAGTCAATCAAGATTCGCCATTATATTTTTCAATAGATACTTTACCGCTACATAGTTTTATAAGTGTTGCTAAAATTTCTATCGGCAAAAATATGTAGAGATCAATAAAATTATTGTCGTGATTTCTATCGAATAATTGATCAAATTATAATACCCTCTCAAAATATCGTAGAATTTGGGACATAAACCCATCATTCTTTGTTAAACTGGTCGAGGGACTAGTTCGTACTCCCGTCTCAAGATATCTGTAAAATAATTATTGGCACTGTTTAGTTGTTGGTCCCAAATCCCAATACGCAGTCTATTAGATCCATTAAATAGAAGTGCAACAGAATGGTTATGAAACCTATGTCATTTTATTATGCCTAACAAAACTACGTATCCATCTTTCTTGTAGATATGTCTTCCACCCAACCCTACGTACATACCCCCCCTAACCCCTTTCACCCTACCCCTCCCCCCTCCCCATCTGTCTATCACCTCACTCTCCTTTGTCCTCTTATGTAACCACTTCCAGAATACCAATAAAAACTCACATTTACCTTGAACTCATAAAAGCATCATTTCTCCCTTTCACTGAAACTCATATTTATTGGAGTCTTTCATATACTTGTCATAACGAAAAGTACTTCATAGTGAAGCAAACATGTCTGTCTCAAGTTTTGCAGCTCCAATTTCTGCTGCATCAAGCTATCTTGGTTTGAACTCCAACAGCTCCAAGCTTTTTCCTGCTAAGGATACAATCACTTGGAGTCGAAAAACTGTCTCCAATGGCTCTAAAACTTACTGCATGAAGGTAAAAGATTGTCATTCTTTCGTTTGCTCTTCATAGAAATTATGGCTTTGGTTGTTGAGCTTAATTTCGTCTTTGTTTTTGCTAATTTTTATTTACTTCTGGCTACTTGCTCTGCAATTTTGAAGCAATTCACTTTATATTGTGTAAGGCCAACTCGGTGCACTAAAAGTCTTAGAAAAGTCCGGACCACAAAAGTCACGGAAGTTTGTGTGGTTGGATGGGGGGAGATTTTTATACCATCAATCTAATTAAACATGTTATTCTCCCTCCATTTCAAAATAAATAGTATTTTTAATTTAAGTACGCCCTTAAGAAATTATTCATTTTCTAGAAAGTAAGATGTATTTTTTACTAACTTACCTTTAATAAATACCTTGAAAAAGATGTAGTTCTTTAGTAGTTTTTTTGTTACATAAAACTCACTTTATTTAAATAAGGATAAAATTAGACATTATTAATACCTTCTTGATTTGTGAAACACCACTTATTGTGAACAACAAAATGAATAGATAAAAACACCACTTATTTTGAAATGGAGAGAGTAGCTAATTTCTTTGCGAAGTTGAATTAAAAATTTAAACTTTATGAATTCTAACCATTTTTAGCATAAATACCATTGTTTTTTGAAGTTATGAATTCAGATTTATTATTTATTATAATTTTAATAAATTTATATATATTTATGCTTTGCATTGAAAGTATTAGATTCGGATAAAATCGGGTGTTTTGAGTTACTTGGAGTACCATTTGTTCTTGATCATCAAGCAATGCTTATTATAGCAAGTTTGTTCAAGCTTTCAAAATTTGCTTATTTTGAGAAGTGGGTTTGTAGAATAGTGTAATTCTCTTTGGTTGGATGTTTCTCATTAATGCAATATATATATATGTGTTTACAATTACAAAACCTAATTTGAGAAGGATTTCTAAACATAATTGCCGAAGAATCTTTACTTTACATAATTACACTAGAATAATAATTACAGAATATATGAAGAATATTAAAACATTCTCTATCAAGTTTTTTGAAAAAGTATTTTTTGAAGAGTAACAGTTAGTGTTTGATTGATCTAACTTAAAAAATACTTTTATAATATTATAATATTATAATATTGTGTTTGGTCAATGTTCCGAAAACTCTCTTAGACAAAAATTATTTTTCAGCTTCTAAAATATAACTTTTGTTATTATTCAAAAGCACTTTTTTTTTCTAAAATTTGATCAAACGCTTCAACTCTTCAAAATAAGTACATCTAACTAAAAAAAAAACTTTTAACTTTCAAAACGTTTGGCCAAATAAACTAGAAGCCTGTCATTACTTTTCAGTTACTTAGAGAACCATTAAATCATCATTTATCATTGTCGAGCTATAACATCCTTTTTGTTCATTTTTCTGATATTCACTGTTCAATTTAACCCCTCAAAGTTCCTCTTTATTTAGTCAGCAATAAAACAACATGATATAGACAATACTAAAAAGATCGGTTAGTAAAAATCTGAAGTGATGATTTAGAAGGATAAAAGTCAATTGAATTGTTTTTTTTTTGAGTTAATGATAACATTTAAACTATCACTTATTCGTGAGTTTCACACCTCAACTATAAGTTATTCCCTTTCCTACCTGAACTATCACCATCTATATATTAAAATACACCTCAAAGCTAATTAGGCAAACTAGTTGTTGTTTCTTTTTCCTACTTGAATTATCACTTACGCGTGTTTTAATAAATAGATGGGTGATAGTTCAGATAGAAAAAAGGGAACAACTAATAGTTTGGGTGTAAAACTCACAAAAAATGATAATTCAAGTGTGTTTTTGACCGTCATCTCTTTTGTTTTTAATATTGTTTACCCGTAAAATGATACAATTGAATTTGTATACGTGGTCAAGAACACGTGGATCTCAAGTGACACGTTAGATAAAAATTCTAGATTAAAATACTCAAAACAAGTAATAATGAGATAAAGTAAAGTAGTGATTAGCCTGAGCCTTGTGACAGCTTCTGGGAAAAGCTACAATAACTTGTACGAAAGCACATAAATCAAGAGAATATGAGGAAGTATCTTGTAATAACCACAATATGATGATTTACAAAGGGATACTGTTTCCTATTTATACATGAGCTACACAGGTACACAACCCACGAAATATGCCCTCATTAATACAAGAGAATAAATGTTGTAATAATTGGATAATCAATATCTCAATAAATACCATTAAAGCTTCATTGGAAGACGTATGATCGGTTTGGTAACGGCCGTTTGTTACAATTCAAATGGCTCTCAACCTTTTGTATTATCGGTACCAGCCATGCTTGTGTCGCTTTCGGTACCACGCGTACCTAATCGGTAGTGCCTTAGGCTGACGTGGTCCTGACTCCGCACTTTCCGGGTGTGACTTTTGTACAACCGGGAAGTGGATTTGAACTCCCAACCAAATAAACCTAGTACTTCAGCGGAAAGTTTGAATCGTAATGATTACAAAACTTATCAAACGTCACATCCATTCAATGTTTCTGAAACGGCGTCAACTGAACCATCACTCTGATCGACGTAAACTGTATCAATGATGGTGCACGTCTTTTTGCGTCCAAAACATTATATATTTTTTTACCATAAATAGGAGGTCAAATCTTTCAGAAAAGGCAACCACATACTTAACAAGATTTCTTGAAAACTTTGCTTTCCTTCTTTTCTAAAAAACTTCTTCAACCATGTCTTCGACCAAATCTTCTCCTTCTCACTCCCCTGAGGGTAATGATAACCCTCCAAGCCGCCGCCTTGGGAAGGAACCCATTTCTCCCGCAACTCAGAAAATCGACTTCCATTCTACTGCCGCCGAAATCCTTCCTTCGGACTTTGACTTCTCAGGAGATATTCGTGTTCAAAACAACTACGAACATGTCGAGAATTTCGAATCTAAAATAACAACCAAGGTTCTTGCTGACACCGTAAAGGATTGTGGTTTTTCCTTTGACATAGTTGTCAGAATAGTCGATCATGTCGACCGAGTGCATTGTCATGTTGAAGGGTTTGCCATGACATATACTTATATATTCACCATAGGTTTCAAACTCCCCATTTCATATATTATCGAGGATATTTGCCGTCGGTATAGGATTTGGTTAGGCCAAGTTGCTCCGCAAATTTGGAGATTAGTCTATTGCATTAAGAAGTTAGCCAAACTGTCAATGTTCTGTTCACTATCGACCACTTTCTCCTTCTATATTACCTTAGGGTTTTACAAGGTGGAATTATCCATCTATACCCCCTGGAATCCGCAACCTCATTAATGCGGAGGATGACCGCAACGGAGGTTGGTTGACCTATTTTATTTTAATCAAAACCGATCAAATCCATCAACCTTATTTGGATCCTTTATCGGAAGAGTGGAATTCTTCACGTGAGTATTTTTTTTTCCAACAAACTTATTTGCTTGGTTTTTCAAATAAAGAAAAATTCCTTTCTAATTCAAGTATTATAACTTTTCAGTCGTTTTAGTTGAGCCACAACTGATTGAAAGGAATTTTGAGTGGATGGTAAGTCTTCTTCATACCTCCCCCAACATCACTAGGTCTTGGAAGAGTATTACCTCCGAATGGTGGAAGGGAAAATACCACGGTAAGCCTTAGCCCCGACTCTTCCTTTTATACATGTTTCATCTCGAATTTTTTGGGACTTTTTTCAACACCTTTTCTTTATTCGCAAGGCTCCCGGTACGAAAGTCCGCAGCAAAAAAAATGTCATCTCGTGCGGCTGCTTTGTCGAACATCCTCCGATCTGCCTCTAGCAACCGAAAATGAAAAGCTCGAGATGAGGCTCATGAGAACTCGGTAGGAATTGGTTCCCAGGTGAGAAATCGCCACCGACGCATGGAGTACTGGAAAGAGCTGCAGACGAAGGATAAATCGAGTGTTATTCAAATTGATGATGAGGAGAAGGTCACCAATGAAAGCACTGACCCAGGTAGTCCTCGGCAAGATGCTCCGGAGGCGGAGACGCTCGTTCCCCTCGAGGACTCTTCTAAGCACAACTCCATCCATACTTCCGAAATTGAGTCCGAGACATCTGCTTCTTCCCCTCGAAAATCTCCCTATGCTACCCTCGAGGCTTCTTTTGCTCATCTTGCATATTTATTTCTACAGGTAGAATATTCCTTCCTTTTTAATATTCTTTATAAACTCACACCTCTTTACCGGTCGCAATTCTTTCATTCAGGGTTATGTCTCTGCTCTCTCCTCTACGGATTTGGCTAAAGCGATGGGCCCCGCCCCTGAAGAAAATAAGTTAAAGGAAGAAATCCAGCATCTCAGGGCAGAAGTTAAAGATCCCCCGAGCTGATCTTAAAGACTCGAACTCTCTTCAGGCCTTCATTCGGCTTTAATTGCAGGATGCTATTGACTCACTCTGGGATCGAGAAAATTCCCTTCAGACCTTAACCACCAATTAGGTGACCCTTCAAGAGAGGACCGCGAGGTTAGCAACCGATTTGGCGAAAGCCCAAGGGCAACTGCATATCTCCGAGCACACCATTAACGAGCTCCAGGCTAAATGTCAAAGATTGAAGCTTCAGAGAGACTTGGCCGTCCTAAAGAGTCGTATGGACACTCTTGAAAAGCCCATCAAGCCGGGGATTGATATCCCTTCTGAACTCCTGGACACAGAAATTGACCTCCACGATCCTGAGTTATCATTGGAAGCTCTACGAGGAGATAGAGAGAATTCAAATACGGAAGTTGGTGATGATGATGAACCCCCATAACTGATCTTTTTTATCTTTTGTTTTTGTTGACAATACTTTTAACACTCCCGACGGATCATGGAGCGGGCAGGCCGTAATCTTTCGTGCGGGTTTTTATTTTTTGTTACTAGGTCACTTTTGGGCTCGGTTAGTATCTTTGTATCCAGGCTATTTTCAGTCCGGAAAATATGAATGATCTTTTTCCTTTTCTTTGAAATTCTGTGTAAGGTTTTCATTCTTTATTTATTTTCATAAGCAAGCGTTGTTACAAACTTTATTACTTTGCTTTACAAATCAGAACCTAACTTTGAGGTTCATTTTATCGGAATAGGCTAAGCTTTAGAAGTTTAAAAACTTTCCGATAACCTTAATTTAGTTCTAAAGATATATTTTCCTTTTCATCTTTAAATTGGAGTTTCTCATGGCCTTCAAAACTAGTTCCGGACTTAACTTGGTTCCGAACAAATTAAACCCCCGGTACGTCTTGTAGCTCGTGCCTTAACTTTTTTTTAAGGTTTTAATAAGAGAGACCCTTTATTTCTAATGGTGTTGTAGAAGAGGACGTCTTCTGTTCATTATGGCACGTAATTTTCAATATGTTTAAAATAATAACATACGTTTTTATGCTCGCGATGGAAAATATTTATTAATCATAAAAGGAATTTTTATTGATTCTTTTGACTTATAAATGTGAAGACAAGTGCAAGAATAATCCGGCTGCCATCTAGTGTGGTTAGTCTGATTACATATAATCTGAATATACATGCTGTCCCTAGTATCCTGACTATCCGGGCAGTCCTCGGTATCGGAAGTGCTTACATTTTGTTAAAATTTCATAAAAATTTCTTTCACTACATTCCGGGTGTATATAGCCTCCCAGTATCTAGGAGTTTATGCTATAAAAACTCAAATATTGGATAGCTCTCCTCCGTAGTAAGACAAGTGACATGCTCATTTATGTTGCTGCCTTATTAAAAACCTCGCTGAAAAAACTCAATTGAGACAAAAACCGGATGAAGGAAAAAAATGCAGCGCATGTTTTATCTTACTGCACATAGTACTTCTTCAAACGACTTACATTCCAATTACTTGGAAGTTTATTTCATCGTTGGTCTGTTAGCTGATAAGATCCTTTACCAGCAATACCGGTGATCGTATATGATCCTTCCCAGTTTGCGCCTAGTTTCCTTGTGTTATGCTCCCGGGTACTCTAAGTTACCCTCTGGAGCACCAAGTCCCCGAGTTTGAAATGTCAAAGATTTGTTCGCCGGTTGTAGTATCGCTCCATTCTTTGTTTTTGGACTACCATCCGGACGAATGCTAAATCACGACGTTCTTCGAACAAATCTAGATGCACGAACATTGACTCTGCATTTGATTTATCATCAATCCGAATATATCTCAAGCTGGGAGTTCCCACCTCTACTGGGATCAAGGCCTCTGCACCGTAGACAAGGGAAAAGGAGTTTATCCAATACTCATTTTTGTTGTGGTCCGATACGCCCATAATATTTTCGATAACATAGACGACCAATTTCCTTTAGCTGCCTCTAGCTTCTTCTTTAAATTCTAGATTATAGTCTTGTTCGTCGACTTTGCTTGACCGTTTGCACTGGGATGATAGAGGAAATTTTCTTGATATTTAAGCCATCAAGGAATTTCGTGACCTTAGCTCCGATAACATTCTGGCCATTGTCACAAGCTATCTCCTTCGGGATGCCAAAATGATAAATAATATGTTGTCATATGAAGTCCTTCACCTCTTTCTCATGTATCTTTGTGTAAGCTACAACTTCAACCCATTTAGAGAAATAATCAATCATAAATATAATTTGACTTACCTGCCCTGGTGCCGCTGGCAAGGGTCCAACAATGTTCATCCCTCACTTTATGAATGGCCATGGGGATACCACCAAATGCAGTTCTTCTCCCGATCGGTGTAACAATTGTAGTTGTGGCTGACACTTATCACATTTTTGTACAAACATTTTTGTACAAACATTTTTGTATCTTCTTCGATCCGTAGATAATAATAACCGGCCCTCATGAGTTTCCTCATTAGAGATTCTGCTCCCAAATGATTTCCACGACTGCCTTCATGGACTTCTATCATCACGTAATTAGCTTCGTCAGGGCCTACACATTGAGCTAGGGGAACATAAAAATACCTACAATAAAGTTTTCCATCTATGATACAGTACCATGCAACTTTGGTCCTCAAAGCTCTAGATGCTTTCGGGTTCTCCGGGAGCTTTTCGTGTACAAGATAGTCCAATAACTCATTTTTAGTCCAAGTTAGGCTGATAGAATTTATCACATCGAATCCAACGAGATCCAGTACCTAATGCAACAACTAAACAACCAACTTGGTTTTAGAACCTTCGGCCTATATGCTGGAGCCTAAGTTTGCGAGTGCATCCATATCTATGTTCTCTTCCTGGGGTATGTGCACTACAGTTCATTCTTGAAAATGAGATAAAAGCTTCAAGGCCTTTTTAAGGTATCTTAACATGCGTTCTTCTTTGGCTTCAAACACTCTGTGGATTTGGTTCACTACCAACAACGAGTCACACTTTGCTTCAATGATTTGTGAGCCTAATCCTTGAGTTAGCTCTAAATCTGCAACCAAAGCCTCATATTATGCTTCATTATTAGTCAACGGAGGACTGTGTATTGCTTGCCTTAAAGTTTCACATGTTGGAGTTCGTAATATCACTCCTAGATCGGTCCCCTTGACGTTGGAATCACCATCTGCATAAAGTGTCCAGAACCCCGGGCAGTTCCCCGAGATCAGGATAACCCCCTTTTCTGCCTGGGGGGTTACTCTGAGATTGAAATCGACCACAAAGTCTGTAAGGACTTGAAACTTTATCGCAGTCCGGGGTCTATATTTAACGTCAAATTCACTTAGTTCCTACTGCCCATTTAGCCAAGCGCCCGAAAAGCATGGGCTTATGCAACACATTTTAAAGAGGAAATGTAGTTACTATGGCAATTGGGTGGCATTGAGAATATGGTCGAAGCTTTCGCGACGACATTACTAAGGTAAAATCCAGTCTTTTGAATAACGAGTATCGGGTGTCGGCCCCTGACATTACTCTACTTACGTAATAGATAGGAAATTGTGAACCTTTTTCCTCCCATACCAGCACTACACTTATCGCTACATCTGAGACGACCAAATATATCAATAGTTGTTCTCCGTCCTTAGGCTTTGACATGAGTAGAGGACTGGATAGGTAAGCCTTCAGGTCCCGCAAGGCTTGCTAGCATTTGGGCATCCAAACAAAATTGTTCTTATTCTTCTTCAGAAGTGAAAAGAACCTGTGACATTTTTCCGAAGATCGGGAAATAAACCTACTTAAGGCAGCTACATACCCGATCAGTCGTTGCACTGCTTTCACATTTTCAAGGGTGTCCGATATATCTTTGATAGCCTTTATTTTGTCAGGGTTTATCTCGATTCCTCTCTGCAAAACCAAGAAACCCAAAAAAAATTCGGAGCCTACCCATAAAAGCACATTTCTTGGGGTTTAGCTTCATGTTGTATTTTCTCGGCACGGGTTTTGTGCAAGTGACTTAAATGGTCTTCTGCAAGAAGACTTTTAACAAGCATATCGCCTATATATACTTCCATTATTTTCCCTATCTGTTTTTTAAATATTTTATTCACTAACCTTTGATACGTGGCCGTGACATTTTTTAGTTCAAAAAGCATAACGTTATAACAATAGGTACCGGAAGTAGTTAAAAACTATGTTTTCTCTTGGTCCTCCGGGTACATCTTTATTTGTCTATACCCAGAGTACGCATTGAGAAAACTCATGATCTCGTGTTCGATCATCTGATCTATGTTAGGTAACGAAAATGAGTATTTAGGATATGCTTTATTCAAATCCTTATAACCAATGCATATTCTAAATTTGTTTATCTTTTTAGGCACCATGACTACATTGGCTAACCAATTCGGGTATTTTACTTCCCGGATTGATTCTATATTAAGTAGTCTAGCTATTTCTTCTTTAACAAATTTGTTATGGAGTTCGTCTATCAGTCGCTTCTTCTGCCGCACTGGAGTGAAACTAAGATCCAGACCCAACTTATGAGTTGTGACTTCTGGAGGAATGACTATCATAACTTCATGAGACCATGCAAAGCAATCAACGTTATATTTAAGATATTCAAGAATTAAATCCATGAGCCTCGGGGTTAACTCGGTGCCCATGTATACCTTTCTTTCGGGAGTTTCCGGATGTAGTGCAATTTGCTCTAATTCCTCTACAATGGACTTGGTGGCATCTGATTCATCAGGTACATGAAAGTATCTAGGTACTTGATATTGATCCGAAAATGCTTCTTCCAGATAGGCTGATTCTGCTTCCATCAGCGAAACTTGGTGACATCTTCCGGCACTGACTCCTCTTTCTGTAATTGCTATTTTGGATCTGCCACCGCCTATGGTTCCTATATGGCGAACATTTCCCTTGCAGCGAGTTGTTCACTCCAGATATGCTAAATCTACTGTAGTGTAGGGAATTTTACCAACATATGCAGTGTTGATGAGACCGCCTTCATATCATGTATCCACGGCCTTCCGAATATTGCATTATATCTCATGTCCCCATCGATGACATAAAATTTTATCAATTTAATAACTTACATCGCGTTCATCGGTAGATCTACTTCCCCTTTTGTGGTTTCACTTGACATATTGAACCTGAGAGAGTTCTGACGACCGAAACTATCTTGTCTGTCATGTTCATTTCTTCCACTACCTTCAGCTATATTATATTAGCTGAGATTCCGGGATCAATTAGAACTCTCTTCACCTGGAAGTAATCAATAGGCACTGTGATCACCAGTGCATCATTGTGAGGAAAACTCACACCAACGACATCTTCTTCGATGAACGTGATGGTATGATCGTCAGGTATCTCCTGGAATATTTTCTCCAAGGTTACAAAGATTTTTGGCTTCTTAGTCGTGGTGAAAGATGTAGCAGTGATCATCGACCTACCATAAATCATGTTTATAACATGGGGTGGTGCATCCGAATTTGACTTATTTTATGTGGGAGGTCTCAACTCATAAATATTGCGATCCCTTTCGCTCAAGTACTCTCGGAGGTGGCCCCTGCTTAGCATTCCTGCCACCTCTTCTCGTGTATGTCTACAGTCTGTAGTTTTATGCCCGTGTGTACCGTGGAAATCGCACCAAATGACTGGTCTCTTTTGCTAGGATCTGATTGTGGTGGTTTCGATGATTGGGACGCCAGATGAGTTCTTAGTACCGCCACCATTTGCTCTTCGTGGATGTTGAAGTTATACTTGGACAATTTTGGGTACCCGGTACCCTTAGATGAGTCACCTTTATCGGAATATATCAATCATTGGTTGTTTCATTTAGAGCCTTTTTTGTTATTTGATTTTTCAATTGAGCGGAAATCGTGTCCACCTCCCTGCTTTTCGGGAGTAGGATAAGGTCGATAACGGTTCTTCGAGGAATTCCGATCAGTTCCGGGTCCTTTGTTAGATTTTGCAAAGATACTCTCGACTTTAGATCCAAACATATCATCCTTAATACGGATCTTGAATTCATACCGATTATGCACATCTTCTCAAGTTGTCGCCTGGAACGTCAAGAGATTTGAGTTTTCGGGATACATTCAAACTTTCCGAATTCAAACCTTTTGTGAAAGCCTCTGCAGCCCATTCGTCCAGGACTGATGGTGACAACATCCGCTCCTTCTGGAACAGTGTAACAAAGTCCTTAAGTAGTTTTTTTCTCCTTACGCAATGCGAAAGATATCCGCCTTGCCTGTCTTCACCTTTCGGGCCCCCACATGAGCCTTTATGAACATGTCGACGAACTGGGCGAACAAACCGATTGAATGCTCAGGGAGTTTTGAATACCATATTAAAGCTCCCTTAGCAAGTTTTCAACAAGTTTTTTTTATTAGAATCGATTCTATTTCGTGTCCTCTTAGATTACTTCCTTTCATGGCCATAGTATAGGCCATGATATGCTCATGGGGATGAGTAGTTTCATCATATTTGGCCATAAAAGGCATTTTGAATCTTTTGGGTATTAGTTCGGGCGCAACCTCTAACTTATACGCCAACTGGATATATTTCCTTGCATCCGGACCATCAACCATAGGAGGAGCCCCCGGTATCTGGTTGAACTATCGCCGGAACTCTTGGGCGGTTTTCTCAGCCTTCTCTACATTGGAATCAACTTTGCTCGTCATGTTCTTCATGAATTTCAAGACTTGTTCCTGGAATACATTTTCTGGGGCGGCTTTGCTCTTTGAGCCATCATTTCCCGATCTGCCTTAATCATTACCGGTTTCTCCATTTGCATTTGGTAGAGGAATCGGTTTCCCTGTTGGAGTACTGCCGACATTTTTGGACATGAACTCCTTTTGAAACTGCTTCAGACGCTCCAACTCCTCACTCATTGCGGTGTTCTGCGTCCGAAGATTCTGTATAAGTGTTTCATTAGTGGAAACATCCTCATGCCGAGTCTGTCCGTCTCCGGATGTGACTCCGTTTGTAAACATCGGGTCTTCGTGTCTCGTGGTTCCTGTTGGCAAACCATCCGGCCCAAGATTGTTTGTGTTGTCCCTGACGTTGGGACTGCTTTCTCCTATTCCTGTCATTTGTCTGATCTGAACAAAGAATAAAATTTAAAGAAAAAATTAGTCTAGTAGAGAGATCACTTGTGACACCACAATTGTCCAGGCCTCACGGTGGGCGCCAAACTGTTTACTCGTAAAACGGTACCATTGAATTTGTATACGTGGTCAAGCCCATGTGGATCTCAAGTGACACGTTAGATAGAAATTTTAGATTAATAACACTGAAAACAAATAATAATGAGACAAAGTAAAGTAGTGATTAGCCTGAGCCTTGTGACAGCTTCTGGGCAAAGCTATGATAACTTGTATGAAAGCACAGAAATCAAGAGAATATGAGCAAGTATCTTGTAATAACCAGAATATGATGATTTACAAAGGGACAATGTGTCCTATTTATACATGAGCTACACAGGTACACAACCCATGAAATATGCTCTCATTAATACATGAGAATGAATGTTCTAATATTTGGATAATCAATATCTCAATAAATACCATTAAAGCTTCATTGGAAGACGTATGATCTGTTTGGTAATGACCTCCCGTTACAATTCAAACGGCTCTCAGCCTTCTGTATTACCGGTACCATCCATGCTTGTGTCGCTTTCGTTACCACGCGTACCTAGTCGGTAGTGTCTTAGGCTGACGTGGTCCTGACTTAGCACCGTGCTCCATGTGTCATTCTATAATTCGTACAACTGTCTTATACGAATTTTTTCCTATACAAATATTTACTCAGATTGATGGAGGACTTAAAATACTCTTGATTTGGAAATGGAATCTTAAATATTTTAAGTGTCCTGATGGAGATCAATTTAAATCATTGTAACTCCATTAAGTTAGTAGTAAATTACAATTCAAGTAAAACTATTTCGAATATTTCTTACTTGTTTTTTAATTGTTCACTTATTTTTGGGTGTTGGAAATGAACAGACTTGGAATCCGATCGACAATAAGAAGTTTGAGACACTATCATATCTGCCACTTCTATCAGCAGAGTCGATTACAAAGGAGGTTGATTAGATGATCAGAAAGAGCTGGATTCCTTGCCTTGAATTTGATCAGGTAGGATCATTTACGTGAAATTACATAGAACAACCCGTTCTTTTTCTTCAGTTCTGTACATTCATTTTCTAATGGCGCTTTCTTTTTTTGGTAATCGAATACTCCCTCCGTCCCAATTTATATCACACTTTTCTTTTTAGTCAGTTCAAAAAAGAATAACATATTTTTTTATTTGACAACAATTCAACTTTAAACTTTACATTTTACGCTTAACGAGATGATCTATAATCACACAAATATCTTTGGCTTATTTTAGACCACATGATTAAAAATGTTCATTTATTTCTTAAACTACGTGTCCAGCCAAACTATATCATATAAATTGAGACGGAGAGAGTATTATAAAAAGAAACATTGAGCATATTAAGAGTATTATGAGCACCAATCAGTCGTATAAATTAGAACTTATAGATTAAAGCCATTAGACCCGTTTATTTAGAGTAGAGCTGTCAAATGGGGGCGGGTTGGGCTGAATTTGGGCGGATCAAAATGGGCTGAGTTAATAAATGGGCGAGTTATTGACCCGTAAAAAAGTGACTTGAACTAAAATGGGCTAAAATGCGGGTCATAACCCAACCCGCCATAATCTTACTAAGTTTTAATTGCTTTATCAACTTTTATAATTTTTAATACCTTATAAAATTATTATTTTCCTTTATTATGATCATATATAACATATCAAATAATAAAAATTAAAAAAAATATTTGACAAGATTTCTCATGAACAAATCGGGCTACATATCACCCCAATTTTTTATGGGCTGAGTTAAAAAATGAGCGGGTCAATAAACCGCCCAAACTTGAACGGGTTAAGCGGGATATGTTTCCATGGGCTCATTTTACCATCTCTAATTTAGAGTGTGTTTGGTGTCAGAAAATTAGAACTCCTACTATAAAATTAAACTCATTACTTTTATGTAATGACTCACTAATGTTTGCTTTGTGTATGCGGTAGGTGGGATATGTGCATAGGGAAAACAGCAGCATGCCAGGCTACTATGACGGGAGGTACTGGACACTCTGGAAGTTGCCCATGTTTGGCTGCAATGACTCTTCCCAAGTTCTCAATGAAATCCAAGAATGCAAGAAAGCTTACCCAAATGCTTTTATTCGTTGCTTGGCATTTGACAATGTTAAGCAGACGCAGTGCATGGCCTTTCTCATCCAGAAACCTGCAGCATAAAAGTTGCTAGCTATGGTCTCAACCCCCTCCTCTAACTTTTGTAATGGTCTTTTTGTTTGTTCGGAAAACACTGCGCTTAGCCCTTGAGGGTGAAGGCCGCGAGATTTGAACTCAGGACCTAAAGGTTTATGGTTGAAGTAGTATTTCTTAGTTTTGGAAAATAAGGGAATGGCTTATTGCTATTTACAACAAGTTGGTAAATGGTAAAAGCTGTTGAAGGTGCATAGCAGTTTTCGAGGAAATTTAAAAAATAAGCTTGTGTTGAAAGAAATGTTTTTAAGATTTCCATAATGGTGTTTGGTTTCGTGTTAAATTTGTTGAAAGGGCAATATGCAAGTACTAAGGGTACGTGGAACACTAAATAATAAATTGCCAGAAATAATATGCAAAAAGTGGAGGATGCTATATAAGAGACTAGCCATATCCGAAAAAATTGAGCTAGTCAAATTCCTCGTCAATCACACTCTTTGCCGGATGCTATTGCAAAACCAAAAAAAAATAAAGTCAGCCTTATATTTGCAGGAAATATTATCTGCATTTAACTCAAAAGTCAGAAACTACAATTACATCATACTGCTCAATAAGGAATCTTAACGAAGGGGTGTGTATGAACTTGTAAAGACTCCTTCATCCTTAATCGAAAGTCTCGCATGCCATGAAATGACCTCCTTGATAGGGAATGCTGAAACCTCAATTGTGGGCTTTCTTTGACGTGAATTCAAATTAATCGGGTTGAATTCTGGAGACTGGACGGCTAAACCCCCAAAACGACAACAATATTTATATTAACAGTAGGAAACCATAACAAGTTTTTATGCTCTCAACTAATTAAGCAGCTTCCCTAGCCAAAAAAAAGAAGAAGAGTAAACTATCCTATTATTCCTTTAATTGTGTTTGTATCTACAATCTGTAGATATTGCTTGTAGGAGAAAAAGACATGGCTGGACAAAAAGCAAAAATCGATGGTTGAACGACTTTATTGCCCTAGCACTAGAGATAACCACCCCAAGCCTTTGCGCTTGATTATGAAGACAATTTTTATTCATTAGCATTCGAGGAACAAAACGCCCAAAACAAAATGAGAAGATGGTGGACGGCAATATAACAAGTTTTCAAAAAACTGTTTAGTGCTCGTTTAATAAGAAATTTTGACGGGTACGAAGGAAAATGTTTTCCATGAGAAATATTTTCTATGAAAAATATTTTCTTGAAAAACAAGTTAGAACTTATTTTCTAGTGTTTGGTAAGTAAATAAAAGAAAATATCATCCTAATAGCATTTATATATCTAACAAAATATTATAGGGGTGAGATGGGGTGGGAGTGGAGATTTCAGAAAATACTTACCCTAGCTCCACCAACCCCACCATAATACCCCACCCCAAGCACGCACCCTCCACCACCCACATCACCCACCACCCAACTAAATTCCACCTCTACCCAACCATCCTCGAACGCACTTCATCTTCACCCACGCTATTCCACCCCACCACATCCACCCCAACCCCCACACTACCGTTCCACCCAACCCTCTTCCCCAACCCAATTTTCTATTTCATATCGTATTTTATTTTTAAATTTTTTTATAAAAGTTGGAAATTTTTTCTTACCTCCACTCGGCCCCTTGCCCCCTCCCCCCTCCCAACCACAACCCACCCACACCAAATTTAACAACACAATTTTTTTATATTTTTTATAAAAATTAAAAAAAAAAGATAACAATTTTTGGAGGGGTGGTGAGGTGTTGGGGGTGTAGAAACCAAAACAAAATTTTTAAAACTTTTTAAAATTTTTTTTTTGGAGGGATGGTGGGGTGTTTGGGGTCGCGGGGGGTGTAAAAATCAAAAAAAGAACTTTTAAAATTATTTTGGAGGGTGGTGGGGGTTGGTCGGGTGTGGGTTCGCGGGGGTGTGGGTAGAAAATCAAAAAAGAAATTAAAACTTTTTATAAAAAAAATTGGAGTGGGTGGGTAGAGGAGTGGTTTAGAAAACTAAAAAAAAATTAAAACTTTCTTTAAAAAAAATTGGGGGGGTTAGGGGGGTGGGGGTGCATAGGGTAGTGGAAATAGTTGGGGTTTGGTGGGTGAGATGGTTGTTGGTAGAGTACTTGATTGAATGACACTTGTGAAACTTGTTTTACCTACTTTCATTAGGGAAGCCATTTTTCTCATTTCTAAAAAACTTGTTTTACAAAAGAAAATATTTTCCAAAAATTTTAACCAATCAAACATAAAAATATTGAAAAACATTTTCTGAAAAATATTTTCCGTCGTACCGAACACACCCTTAATTCACTTCCAATTACGTCCAAGAATGTTTGCTCATTTTACACCTTTTCTTTTTTGGACGATAGTGAAGCATGGCCTAAGAAGAAATAAAGGTTTGGTTCCAAATGGGATCCTATCTTAAGAGACAATGTAAGGGCCTGTTTGGAAAGTCACCCTCTAATTGAATTTGGGTGTGATTAAATGTAATTACGTAGTTTTAACATGTTTTTCTGATCAGGTAATTACTTGATCAACATGTAATTAGAAGTCAACATGTAATTCGGAGTAATTGAAGAACTATAATTACAATCTTCAATTCTCAAGGAGGATTGAGAATTGCAAGTAATTACATGGTGTAATTACAAAGTTATTTTCTGAATCTTTTTTTCTATTTTTTTCTTTTTACTTTTTACTTTTTTTTTCAAATATTATTCTTTTTATATTATTATCTTTTATTTTTTTATTTTTCATTTCTCAACCTTTACTTCACGTTCTTGTACATAATTTCTCATATTATTCTTCTTTCTTATTTAATTTTATTTATTTTTTTTATTTCACTTAGCTATGTTGACTTTCTTATTTGTTTTTTTATTTTTTATTTCAGCTAGCTATATTATTATTCTATTTTAAAAAAAATAAAAGTTACACCTCCTAATCTTAGAAATGATAAGTCGTTCAGAAACTTGACTTATAACGAGCTAGTGATGTCATTAAAGTTGAATTTTTTGTTGGATGAGGTTATATACATCCTTAGCTTATATTGAGTGATGTTAGCATTGATAGATTACTTTTTAACATCTAAGTAGTATTATGAAATTATAATTATAAATATTAGTAATTGTTTTGTCAAACATGTTGTCCGTGATGTTATTGCAAAATGTATGCTTCAAAGAAAATTTTATTAATTGATTCAATTAAAGTATTATATATATATATATATATATATATATATATACACACAACTTTTTTATAATGCTTTACAAATTTATAATTATTTAGTTCTATATAATATGTATCTTGAATACACAACGTAAGATAAATTTAAGTAATATTTTTTGTATAAACATATATTTGTCAAATATTAACGTTTAGTTTTGAGAATTAATTTTTATTTTTAAAATTTAAAATATTTAATTGTGTAATTACACTTGTGCAACCAAAAAGTACGCTTATAATTACAATGTAATTACCTTATGACAAGGTCATCGTAATGTACTATAATATATAATTACTAGAGTGTGTAATTACTACCCTAGTAATTACACCAATTCCAATTACCAGGTGGCTTTCCAAACATACCCGGAGTATTAATCAAGTGTCCTAATTACTTAGGACCCATTTGGTCATGCAATTTGAACTTCAAATATAAAGTTTTGGATTTAAAATTTGTGTTTGTTAATAACATTTGAATAAAACTTCGACTTCAATTTTTTACAAAACAGAACTCATAATTTTAGATTTTATAAAAAAAAAACCATGCTTAACATGAAGAGACTGTTTGTACCATGTGGAAGAATAATATTAAAGAACAAATACTAATTACTATTCTTAACCTATTAGACCAGAAGATTTCTGTAAAACATGAAGAGACTATTTGTACCATGTGAAAGAATAATAATAAAGAATTATCTTATAATAATTACTATTCTTAACCTATTAGACTTGAAGATCTTTGTAAAACATGAATAGACTGTTTGTACCATGTGAAAGAATAATATTAAAGAATAGATAGTAATTACTATTCTTAACCTATTAGACCGGAAGATCTTTGTAAAATTATGTATATGAAAATTTATAATAGCAAGCATTTATTTATAAAGAAAATAAAGATGTGCATTTTATATACGCAACAACTTAAGATATTTCGATACCTTATTTGTAAAATATAATATGCTCATTTAGTAAGATTATATAAGAGCTGAAAAGTTTTAATAGTTTTCGAAAATCATAAGGTTGTCATGTTTATAAAAAAAAAGTACTAACTTTTGAAATCAAATCGCATGTACAACACAATTTCAACTTCAAATCACCCTTCACCCAAGCAGTGATTTCAAATTCATATCCAAACGCCTACTTGCTTTCTATCACTAAGGCCTCCCGAGAAAAGTTCAAGTAGCCCTTTTCTGGGCTTCTGTGGGCGATGTAAGACTTTCTATTACTTCATAAATGAATATCGAACCTTGTGGTCCGGCTCTTTTCCGGACCCCACGCATAGGAGTTTAGTGCATGGGTTATAAATGAACATCGAAACATAACAGTTTCTTATGAAAAGCCAAATAAATCATATGAACAAAGAATTAGACGAAAGAGGATAATGTTCAAAATAAAACAAGTAATTCAACTTAGTTCAGAACTATCCATCTACACAACTGGGTCACGTTCACTTCTTCAAGTCACCAAATAGAGCTAAGCTATCACAACAAAAAATACCTTAATTCTAACCACTCACTCCCAAGTCCAATAAATTAGTGGCACGGAAAATTCAAACGGCACCACCAACTCCCCCCCCCCCGGGCTAAAACGTTTGGAAGAAAACACTAGAAAGGAACCCTTTTTCCGGAAAATCTGTCCGTTCTCTTTCCCTCTCAAGACCAAAAGCATTAATCCTATAATTTAACCGTTACGGTCGTCATTCGAAAGAATCTCCGTTCCAGAACCGTACGTGAGATATCACCAGGGGAACGAAAACCAACCTACTAAATCTGTGAAAACCTCATTTTCCATTATAACTAATTCAATACAGAAAGTGAACCATCAGATATCACGCACTCTACCCCACCTGAGTTAAAAAGCTTATGTCCCAAAACTGGGTATGATTCTATAACATCAGGAAACAAATTGACAGATTTTACACCGTTGGAACCAGGAGGACGAATATCAATAAAATGTCTTAGGATAGGGATCAATAAAAGATTTGAGTGAACACACCAAGTGCATAGCGAGCAACAGTATAGCCGAATCCAAATATAAGCTGATTTATGAAGAAGTGCCTTTCATTCCGGAGAGATCTGAGAACACAGCACATGTCATGGCCCAAATGCATGTTTCCATCAGTAACCTCAATGAGATAACATATGGTAATTAAGGATGACTGCTTTAAAGAGAGGGAGCAGGCACTTGATTAACCCGCAAACCATTTGGTAGGGAGCCTGAAGTACCAATCTACTGTTACTGCTTGTCTGCAGACTGTGAAACTGTTCTCCACCACTGAAGTCCTATTATAATGAAGTTTTGAGAAAAAAACACATTACTACCTAAACAGACAATTGAAAAGATCTTACATTGTTTCCATTACTTGGACAAAAGGACACATTCATATAAGAAGCCTGGCCGAAAATGCATTTCCATCTGCAAATAGAGGGAGAATCACATTATAAATCACTATTTGAGTTCTAAGTAGCATACAAAAGGAAGAACCTTAACATGTAAATGCAGAATCGTTGTCGAATAATTTTTCCAACAAATAACCCTACATATATAAAAATGCTCATTCCACTTGCTAAGTATTATCAAAAGGACTAAGACAAATGAATAGATAAAGAGCTTCAAGCCCTCAAACACACCAGGATGCGGCCCCACTTGCTATATGCAGATGACTCTCTAATATAGACTGATTTTAACTATGTTTGAAGCAGTATCAGGCCTTCATGTTAACGGAAGAAAAATTATGTGTTTGGATGGACTTAAAAGAAGATCAAAAAAGCTTTTAAGCTTGCTTTGGTTTTTGGCAAAATTAAAAAGTGCTTAAAATCACTTGGATTTTGAGTCAAAACAAGCCAAAAGCTATAAGTTGGGTTTGCCCAACTTACATGACATTTCTACCCCTTATAATTTTTATAATCTCCAAATTACTCTTCACTCCCTCCTCTCTCGTTTGACCAAGTGTTTCGTTTTCCTTTTTCCTTTTATCATCGACTGACTGTTTAGTTTCTTCATGCCACTAGGTCTACATGTGCATAGTTTTAATATTATTTCCTTTTTTTTTTACCTTTTTGGGGTGAACAGAAGCTTCACTTTTCCGTGGTTCAAAATAATGTCAAATATTAGACAACTTAGCAATACTATGCACACTCCATTTTTGGTCTGGAAAAACATTCTTTGTATAAGTTTATACCAAGGTAATAACTACTTAAAAATATGTAAGTCTTAAACATGCTATATTTCAGAAAAAAGTTGTCATCAATTATTAATTACTATATGTTACTCAAATAAATAATTTAAATTTATTAAAAATAATCTTTTCTAGTCAATATAGAATTAAAAGCGGTGAGAACCCAACCCCAACCCTCTTTTCCCGCCGTCCCCTCTAGGTCTCACCGACCTCTCCTCTGTCGCCGACGACGGTCAGTGGCACCGACCAGTAAGGTCGATCAAACGCCGGCCAGTTTTTCCGCCAAACTGCTCTGGTAGTACATTTCCGGCCAAACCTGTCCTGCTTTTCTCTTCTCTACTTCTTTCAGGTCTCTACAGCTACTTAAGTTTTCCGGCAACTTCCAGTGGTGAACAGTAACTCTAACGGGGAAGTCCATTCATCTGGTTAAGATTCTTAAGAAGAGGATTAATATAGCCTGTGTCTGGGAGACCAAATGGGTAGGACCAAAGGCTAAGAATGTGGACGGGTATAAATTGTGGTTCTCGGGTAGGTCGAGGTATAGAAATGGGGTAAGCATTTTGGTAGACAACGAGCTAAGGGATCAGGTGGTAGAGGTTAGGAAGGTCAATAACAGGATGATGATGATTAAGTTGGTAGTTAGATGGTTCACTATGAACATTATTAGTGCTTATGCGCCGCAGGCGGGCTTGGACGAGGAGGAGAAGAGGCGCTTTTGGAAGAATTTGGACGAAGTGGTGGGAGGTATACCACCCACTGAGAAGTTATTTGTAGCAGGGGATTTCAATCGACATATCGGGTCACTTTCGGAGGGTTATGACGACGTGGAGGGAGGCTTTGGCATTGGGGATAGGAACGGGGGAAGCGTCTCACTTTTGGAGTTCGCTAAAGCTTTTGAGATGGTGATAGCCAATTCGAGGTTCCGAAAGAAGGAGAAACATTAGGTGATTTTTCGTAGTTTGGTGGCTAAGACTCAGATAGACTTTTTGCTCCTTAGGAAGGTTGACAACGGTCTTTGTAAAGACTGCAAGGTTATTCCGAGTATCTTACAATCCGACATAAACTTCTGGTGATGGATTTGGATATCAAGATGGAGAAGAAGAGGAGGGTCGTGGATGACAAGCTAAGAATTAAATAGGAGAGTTTGACCATGGCTAGTGCAAAGAAGACGGGGGAGAGGTTGATGGCCAGGGGGAGTAGTGCGGATGCGATCGGTATGTGGGACAGGACGACCAGTTGCATTCGGGAGGTAGCTAGAGAAGTGCTAGGGGTCTCGCGTGATAGTCATGGTGGGCATAGAGGGGACCGGTGGTGGAATGATAAAGTTCAAGAGAAGGTAAAAACAAAGTGGCGTATGCGAAATTGGTAGAAAGCAAGTATGAGGTGGAGAAGTGCACAAATATGAAATTATACAAGATGGCGAGGAAGGAGGCAAAGCTAGCAGTTACGGCGGCGAAAACAACTTTTGAACGCATGTATGTGGAATTAGAGAAAAAAAGCGGGGATAAGAAGTTGTACAGACTAGCCAAGGCGAGAGAGAAGAGGACACGTGACTTCAATCACGTTAGGTGCATCAAGGACGATGATGGCAAAGTACTGGTGGAGGACGCGCGTATTAGACGGAGGTCGCAGTCTTACTTCCATAAACTCTTGAACGAAGGAGATAAGACATTGTGCTAGAAAATCTAGAGCAATCTGAAAGGTACTAGGATTTTGAATATTGTAAAAGTATCAAGGTTGAGAGGTTAAGGGTGTTGTTCGCAGGATGCGCAGGGGACGAGCGACCGGGCCTGATGAGATCCCAGTTGAATTTTGGAAGAGCGCAGGCAGGGCAAGTTTGGAGTGGCTGACTGAGTTGTTTAATGTCATTTTTAAGACAGCAAGAATGCCCGAAGAATGGAGGTGGAGTACAATGATTCCTTTGTACAAAAACAAAGGTGATATTCAGAGTTGCAACAACTATAGGGGTATCAAGCTGCTAAGCCACACTATGAAAGTTTGGAAAAGGATCGTGGAGATGAGGGTGAGAAAAGGTGTCTATTTTCGAGAACCAGTTTGGATTCATGCCGGGCCATTCAACTACAGAAGTCATTTATCTTATTATGAGATTGTTGGAGCAGTATAGGAAGGGAAAGAGACTTACATATGATTTTCATCGACCTCGAGAAGTCATACGACAAAGTCCCTAGGGAGGTTCTATGGAGATGTTTGGAGGTTAGAGGTGTACTTGTGGCGTACACTACGGCGATCAAGAATATGTATGAGGGAGCCAAGACCAGGGTACGAACAATAAGAGGAGACTCGGAGCACTTCCGAGTGATGATGGGGCTGCACCAGGGATTAGCTTTTAGCCCATTCCTATTTGACTTGGTGATAGATGGACTGACGCGACAAATTCAAGGGGAGGTGTCATGGTGTATGTTATTCGCATATGACATAGTCCTGATTGATGAGACTCGCAGCGAATGAATGTTAAGCTGGAGGTTTGGAGACAGACTCTGGAGTCTAAAGGGTTAAGGTTGAGTAGGACCAAGACAAAATACTTGGAGTGCAAGTTCAGTAACGAGAGCGACCATGAGACAGGCGTGGAGGTAAAGCTTGGTACTCAGATCATTCCAAAGAAAGGAAGCTTCAAGTATCTCGGGTCTATTATCCAAAAGAATGAAAAGATTGATAACGATGTCACACATCGTATTGGTGCAGGGTGGATGAAATGAAGGCTTGCATCTGGAGTGTTGTGCGATAAAAAGGTGCCACCAAAACTTAAAGGCAAGTTCTATTAGACCGACTATGTTGTATGTGCGGAGTGTTGGCCGGTCAAGATTTCGCACATCTAAACGATGAAAGTTGCGTTGATGAGGATGCTGAGATGGATGTGTGGGCATACAAGGAGGGATATGATAAGAAATGATAATATCTGAGTGGGAGTGGCCTCGGTGGAGAATAAGATGCGAGAAGCGAGATTGAGATGGTTCAGACATGTGCAGAGGAGAGGCACAAATGTCCCAATGCGGAGGTATGAGAGGTTGGCTATGGACAGGTTCAGAAGAGGCAGAGGTAGGTCGAAGAAGTATTGAGGAGAGGTGATTAGACGGGATATGACGCATGTGTAACTTACTAAGGACATGACCTTAGATAGGGAGTTGTGGAGGACACGGATTAGGGTAGAAGGGTAGTAGGCAGTTGAACGTAGTCCTACTTACGCTTACATACTAGTAGTTGTAGTGTTATTATTGTAGCACTGCTTAGCGTATCATACTAGTAGGCGCAATATTGTTTTATAGTCCCCTGTTTTTTATTTCTGCTGTTATATGTTCTTTCGTGTACTTTGTCTTATTTACCTGCTTAGTTACTGCTTCTTTTTCAGAATGATTTATCGTGGCTTATTCGCTTTTGTTACTCATTTTCATACTGCTTTGAATTTCTTGTGCGGGTCTGACTGTTTCTCTTGCTTTGCTTGTGCTTATGATTTGTCTTAAGGCGAGGGTCTTTCGGAAACAGCCTTTGTACTTACCAAAGTAGAGGTAAGATTTGCGTACACTCTACCCTCCCCAGACCCCACGTTGTGGGACTTCACTAGGTATGTTGTTATATAGAATTAAAAGCGAATGAAATATAAATTAAGTTGCATCTGAATCAACTTAAAAATAAAAAACTTATAGTATTAAGCTTTTTACGGTGTTAACAGATCAGATAAAGTGTTGATACCAAACACATCAACAAATTATTTTTAGCTTCAACACATCTATCCAAACATGTAATTGCTTAGTTATAAAACCAGTTCCAGCACTTAAAAAATGCTTTCAACACTTGGTGCTTAAATTCAGCTGAATTTAAACGGGCTCAAAGTCGGTGATTTCCGATTAATGTGGTGCCTCAGCTGCACATTCTAGCAGGCACTTTGTCATGGGAACATGGCAGCTTACCAACAACATATTTGGGCTTAGCTTGGGGTGCCACAAACAGAGCTATGGAGCATGGGAAAGGGTGATAGAAAGACGTAACAAGAGATTGACAAAGTGGAAAACCCAATACCTTCCCCTTGGTGGTAAGAGTGATTTTAGTGAACAACGGGCTGGATTCTTTACCAACCCATGTGATGTCTCTATTTCCATTACCAATCAAGGTCGAAAAGAGGAGAACTGACACACTTAGGAGAAACTTTACCTGGCAGGGTTATAAGGAAACAAAAGCTTTTCATCTGGTTTATTGGAAAATTGTCACTTCAAGCAATGAACAAGCATAAACAATATGAGGTACATAGCAAAAGTCTCTTATTCATGTGGTTATGGAGATACAACAGTGAACAACAAGTTCTATGGAGGAATATAATTGAAGATAAATATGGCCAAGGATCCCAATGGTCTACCAAGAAGGTTAGCACAGCATACGGGGTAAGTAACTGGAAAACAATCAACATTTTGTGACCTAGCAATATTAAGAATACTGAAATAAAGTTAGGCAATGGAAGAAAGGTTAAAGCTTGGGATGATATCTTGCTCTCTTCCTATTAACAACAAATTCTCAAGCCAAAGTGGAAGAAGTTAGGGGATAACAGGTATGGAACTTGAGTTTTAGAAGATTGTTAAATGACGGGGAAATAGATGAAGTTGCTGAGCTTTTAAACCAATTTGATCAGGTTCAAAGTACAACAAAAAAACAGTGAAAAGTCCTTAAACTGGAAAGTGACTAGCACAAGAACCTTTTTAGTAAAGTCAGCCTATAAAGTTCCGCTAGGGAGCGCACAAAGTGGCCCCGTAAACGAATCTGGAAGGTAAATGCACCAGTTAAGGTGCTAAGCTTTGTATAGATAGTGGTCAAACAAAGTTGTTTGACACATGAAAATCTAAGAAGGGTTACCAACTCAGCTACAGATATTATTTATGTGAAAGAAGGTTGAGGACAACCCCCATCGGTTTCTACATTGTGTTGTTACAATACAGTTATGACATTTGTTTTTAGTATGCTTGGAGTGAACTAGACCATACCAAAGCTAACAACTGACTCTTGAGATGCTGGTTTGGTGTAACTTGTCGTGTCAAGCAGAAGAAATGATGGAGAAGATTCCAGCATGCATTCGGAAGACAATTTGGAAGGAAAGAAGTTTTAGATGTTTCAAGGGTACAAGTAATTCCACACAGAAGATAAAGATGAACTGCATATTACTTTTTCTTTTTGGTGTAAAGAAAGTTCTGTAAGTGATTGCGAATCCATAAGTGAAGTCATAGAATCCCTGTAAGTTATTCTGGAAGAGGATCTTATTTTTATATTTGAAGGATGTATTGGTTACCAGCACAAGCTCTATACTGCTCTGCTGTTTATATACATGACCAATCCAAGCCCCCCCCCCCGAAAAAAAGGAACAAAGATTTCTGGATTTCTTTTTATAGGAGGTAGAAAAGGAAGTCATTTATGGCTTTTCACAACCCATTCTAGCATCTTTCATGTCTTATTTCCAAATTCATAATCTTTTGCAACTTCCTAGGAACGAAAACTATTTTGTATTATCCAGCATTCAGCAAGGTGCAGACAATTTCCGGGACAGGGTAATCTATCCAATTTTGGAGTCCAGATACAGTTTCGGTAAAGCTACTCTTTTTGGAGTAGTATTCTAGTTAATCGACCTTTTATGTTTTGTTTTGAGAATTAGGATTCTAGACTTCAGTTCTAGTTGCCTTCTGCAATCTTTTATGGACTTAAAAACTGTACAAACCACAATCCATTATGTTCTTGTTTTTTTCCTTTATTTTTTTGGATAACCGAGATATTCCCGAGGGGCAGTGACGCATGGTCCGAAACTTGGTGGTAAGGGCCACGCCCCTCTACCCTTTCCACTTAAATACCATGCTTTGTGTGCGACAAAATTCTCATTTTTCAATTTCTCATCTTCAGTAGAGAGTCCAAATTGCGAAGAACTTCCAGCAAAAATACACTGGGATTATGGTAATGTAACAATTTCTAATCTTTCAATGTGTCATGGTAAAAGCTTAGAACCCTAGTGCAGAATGAACGCAGTTCACCAAGCTGCCAATTTTTTTTGGGGGGGGGGGGGGGGGGAGTGTCAAAGACAGCTAACAATGTCTTACTCGGTGTTTTTCCATCAACTGAAGCTGGAAGAGCAAGAATAAGGAAAGAGAGAAGGGACCTTTTTGACAGGAATAAAAGCGGTCCCGAGGTTCCACTTTTTCCTTTTTCTCGTTCCATTAAGAAGCTGGTCAGTATTCATCAGCCATCAACATAGCCCCTGATATCTATTTCTTCCTTTATTGTGCTCCAAATAGTCAACACTCTCACAAACTTCCCCTTTATATAACAGAAATTAATCCACGCCTACTAAGCAAAAAACTACCACGCTTCTTTCATCATGGCAATCTTGAAGCAAACAAGAAAAGGTTTGCACTTCTTGGACTGATTTGCAGATAGCCCAGTTTAATAGTGGTTTCCCAAGAAAACACTTACGAAACTTATCAACAATAAACAGATTGGCAGATATCATATGTGAAATGCAAATCCTTAAGGCTATGGGTGCGGTGGAGTAGCCTAGGACATTATAAACCCCTTCAGAAACCCTTATACAACCGATGAAAGACAAGTGTACTCCCCAACACCCTCCCGCACATTTAACCTGCTAATTGGGTTTACATGGACTGAATTTTTTTTCGTATTTTTTTTTTGTAGTAGAGAGAAGAGGGTCAACATGAGTGGAGATAGAGGAAGACAGATTAGGCCTGTAACGAGTGGGACTGGAGTAATATCAGTAGCTTGATGGGCTGATTTGAGGGAGAGAGTAACCCAGAGCAGCTCCATGGAACGAGACACTAAGTAAAGAGAGAAGTCCAAAGTGATAGGAAATGAAGAGAGTTGTTATGCAAACGAGATCACTAGAGTCTGACTGTGATACCGTGTTAAAAAATCTAAGCATCCAACCCAGAACCTTAAGGCAATGGGTGTAGTAGCTGGGGACATTATAAGCCCCCTTAGAAACCCTTGCACAATTAATGACAGACAGGTGTATTCTCCAACATCATACATGTCAATTAGCTAATATTGCATACTGGGTGAAGCCAAAATTCTCTTATGTGATATTAGAAACTTCCCTTTAGGAAACACATAAAAGTTGTGTTTGCATTGTGCACCTAGTGGTGGTAAGGACCTTCATCTCCAACCATAAGGTTTGGGGATTCGCATCACAAAGGAAATGACAAAGTAAAAAAGGGAATGTTGGACTCTTGGGTGGGTGGGGTTTACCATATCAAAAGAAAACAAATGTGCCTAAAATCAGGTTCTAATTTTTCTTTTCTTTTGACAAGTTTAAAGTAATACCTAAGTTGTGCGGACTCTCCGTTTTTGGTGTTGTTCCCGTATCGATACGGGGATACGGGTGCAGGAGCGGGATACGGTCAACCAACTTTGAATACTTTGACCGGAGTCCATTGGCAAATTTGGGGGGAAATTGAGATTTTGATTTCTAAAATTAAAGATGAAATGGATTTAAGATAAGAGAAATGGCATACCTTCAATATTATAGTACTTTTGTCTCATTTTTGTTGCTTCGAGTTTTAGAGAAACCAATAATCAAGATCGTGTTCTGAGTTCAAATGGTAAAGAGTAGCAGCGATATAGATGGAGAGTTGATGGAAGGCCTTGAATGGCTTTATTTTTGTCTTTTGAAGGAAGAACGAAGATGTGATCTATGTTTTATAATTTTAAATTTTTTTAGCCGAATTCCAGCACATGTATCCATACATGGATACGCACCCCCGAATCTTAAAATTTAGATTTTGCCAAATCCGACACTCGGATCCGTACCCGTATCGGATACCCGCACCCCGTCCGAACAACTTACAGTAAAACAGTCCTAATTTTTGTGATAATGATGGTATCCCGGTCAACTTGCACACTCCTTAACTAAAGCAATGTTGCTTTCTGTTGAAGTGTGTGACCATCTCATCTAAAAGCTTAAACTGTTAGAGAGAGCACACTTTTAATATTTGATTATATTCTCAACACGCCCCCTAACGTGTTGTCCTGATTTTTTCATGGTCCAGCACGTGAAAATTCTTTTTGATAATGGATGGCGCGAGATTGTCTTGGCTCTGATACAATGTTGAAGTGTATGACCATCTCATCTAACAACTTAATACATGTTGAAGTGTATGACCATCTCATCTAAAAGCTTAAGTTGTTAGACAGAGCACACTTTAATATTTGATTATATTCTCAATACTAACATTTTTTTATGACTGAGAAATCTCCGCAGTCTAATAGCGCTCGGTTTGAAACCCGATCGATACGAGTCTGCCCTTATACCCTCCTTTACGTAAATATCAAGCTCTCGATCTGGAAGGATTAAAGTCGTGGCATGCATGGGGCGCCTAACCCACATATCATGTGATACGCTCTTACCACTTACCATTAAACCAAAGCCCCAAGGGCAGGTGTGTCTTTTATATTTAGCTTGGAGCTACTACATGAAAAGAAAAATAACAACGTAAAACAATTACTAAGGTCTATCATTGGCACATTAAGGGTACCCCTCGCCCCCCGGCTAACTTTGCCAATCTCAAATCATGTTAAGAAGGTCATAACTGAACTAAGGATCACAGAAAACCAAAGCTCAAGAAACTAAAAAGTGCAATACCAACTTGACTCCCAAAGCTCTACGTAAAACTATAGTTTCTTTTTTTTTATCTTCCTTTTTTTATTTTACATTGGCTTGAGACGAATTTATAAACGTAGAAATATGGTTAGTGAGGATTCATATAGCCGACTCCAACTTGTTTGGGATTAAGGGTGTACTATTGTTGTCTTTTTTTTTGGGATAAACATGTTCTCTTTTTTTAGTTTACATTTTTCTGCAATAGCTAAAGATTATACAATGTTTCACCTACCTTAGACTTCTAAGTGTCCATCACTAAACATTAAATGCCACACCACGAAGTCTGAACATTTGCAATAAGCAATAATTTCAACCAACCTCTTCATGTAAAACAAAGATGACCATAAGGGTCTGGGTTTAATATGTTACCAGGAAAACACACTGAATGACTTGACTCACAAGCATCCAATATGTTAAAATTTAGTTCAAATATTAAAGGTGAACTCGAGAATCTTGACATTGATGAATTTACATATCTCAAGCTCAACCTGAATACATGTAATTACACTTAAAGAACATCAGTTTATATCCATAACTTGCGTGGCAATAGTATAAGTACGCATCGACAAAGCATCAATGTTCCTATGCATTCTCAACTTCGCTAATGCACAAAAGGTACCCACCATTTTCCATGACTATCAGATCTCTTGCCACACTTCAAAATATTCAACCAAAAATCAGCAAGTGCTTCCCCCAGACACTTATTGTTTCTAAACAATTTTTTCGTGAACATGACACAAGAACAAAGACAGTGCCACAATCTACAACAAGGGTAATTCTAAAACTAAATCTTTTGGAAGGGAATATTTTCTTCAGATGCACTTTTAGATTATCTAAATTATTTACAAGGGGTAGCAGAATTAAAGCTTGAAAAACAGCTGCTTCCGCAACCTGTCCCCTGAGTCAAATACTTTGTAAGAATGTACTTGAAGCCTAAATAAACGCTTATAAGGTTAAACATGCACATGTTATGCACCCAAAACTTCAAATAAAAATGTTGATAAACACAACTTACTAATACAGTAGGTTTTCACTGAATTACACTATCTGCCCTTTCTTGACTTTCTTCACAAATCTACAAACAAATCCAAAACATATGTTGCTTGGACTCTTCAAAAATGTCGACGGGTGCATGTCGGATTCTCCAAAATTAGTGCATTTTTGGACAATCCGACACAGGTGCGGCAGTATTTTTGGAGAGTTCGAGCAACATAGTCCAAAACAATGATACTTTGCTGATATGCTTTCTCCCTCTAATCAGTTCACTACTCTTTATCTGTCCGCGAACATCATAATTTCGTTAAGGACCTCAACGAAATACTAGAATATGCATACAATCAACTCTCTAATACTCAAAATAAATTTACTAAGCTCTAGCTTTATAGGCTAAATTAGAACCCTAACCTGGAAAAACTCAGCGGTTGCACTCAGCAGGCAAAGGCCTATTGAACCCACCACGCCGATTCATATACTGTCGAGGCTGCCTTTTAGTGACTTTTCTTACAGCACCCACATCATTCCCTGGCACTGGCTTTCCTTTTGTAGAATCAAACCCTACTGGTATCCCGAATTTCTTCATCATCTCAATCTCATCCTCATCCATCATCTCTTCTCCTCCTCCTCCTCCTCCTCCTCCTTCCTCCCCCTTCGTCTTTTTTTTCTTCTGTTTCTGTTGTTCTTTCGCTATCCCGTCTACAAAATCTGAAACTTCTCCGCGCCTTTCCTTATCCCTATCCCGATCACCATCATCTTTGTGTCTTTTTCTTGGAGGACTTTCAGCTGAGGGACTCCGGTGGTGACGGATACGGTGGCGGTGGTGACGATCTGTGGGAGAACGAGAACGAGAAGTAGAACGGTGGCGGTGACGGTGACGGTCAGTGGAAGGGGAGCGAGTACGAGAGCGAGTGTGGCGAGTGGTTCTGATATGGTCAGGGGTATAAGAAGGTTCACGCTCTCTCCGATCACGGTCTTCACGGTCACGTTTCCGATCTCTGTCTCGGTCACGGTCGCGGTCTCGAGTTCGATCACGGTCGGTCATCGTCCCTGCAGAGTGAGAGTGGACTAGGGGTTTTGAAGGGATAGTGTTGTTTTCTTCTCAGCCCATGTCTGGCTTTGATGACCTATTAATGTTTCCAATTCACAAAATGAGAGTTTTTAGTAGGGCTGGCCAGTGGGCCGGGACAGCCCGAGCCCGACCCGAGCCCGTCCCGAGCCCGTTCCGGTCCCGCCCCGACCCCGCAAAAAAAAAAAAAATACGGGGGCGGGACTGAACTTCGGACGGACGATGTCGTCCGCGAGACCGAGCCCGCCCCAGCCCGCAAACCCGACCCCGCCAGGCCACTCGATTTTGCAAAAATGACCGTTGCACCAACGGCCATTTTAGAATTTAGATTATGGCCGTTGGCCAACGGCCATTTTAGCCCCCCCTCCCCCAACCCCCCTACCCCTTAATATTTATTTTTAACCCATAAGTTATTATATTTACACTTTAACCCAATTCCAACCGAAGAACCACATGAAATCATCAAGCAATTAGAACAGGTTTTTTTGAGAATGTAATTTTTTTAATTGTAATTTTATTATGTAATTTGTAACTTTTGGACAACACCACAAAGTTGCAATTTAGATTTTAGACAATTGTATTTGTATTACAAAAAAATCATATGTCTATTAAATAATATAAGAGGCACAAAAACAGCTTTGGGATGTTTTTATTATACTTTCTTGTTTTGTTTATTGAGTTTTTTTTGTACATATGTTATTTTAAAAAAACGCCAGATTCCGACCGAGCCCGAGCCCAGGCGAGCCCGCCCGAAGCCCAGGCGAGCCCGACCGAGCAGGACGAGATCGGGATCGGACGAGACTTGCTCGATCCGCTGAGACCACTTGCCAGAGCCCGCCAGACCGACCCCGCCTCTTCTCCCGCCCGCCACCCACCCACCACTTACCCAGACGAGCCCACCGCCACTCTTAATTTTTAGCCGAAATTAACCCCTCTTTCGGACAAGACCTTATATTTGTCCCAAAGGGGTAGTTTGGGAGGATGATTAAGTTATTTCATCTGGTATTGAGTGAGATACCAAACTAATAACCTCGTCACATCTTATCCTTCCTCCCAAACGATTCATTAATGAATTAAAAATAGTACTTATTGATGGCTTAGTAGCTGGTTAAAGTATTTTAAAAGGCGTAGGCTAAAGATAACACATTTTACATATACTTCGGCGAGGCGTAAGCCTCGAGGCATGGTGCACAGTGTTTTGGAGAGCGCAAATCAGCAAAAAGCGACAAGGCCTTGCTTCACCGATGCGAGAAGCGTGAAGCTAAGCACACATTTTTTTCATGTGAAGTGCAATTTTAGTACAAAAATTAAATAGGCATAGATAAATAATCAAGAACTCAATAATCCGCCTAGGCGGGTATATTCCTAAATCTACGCCTGCTTCACCACTCAAGTGAATATCCGCCCCCGCCAATACCCGCCTGTACCCGCTAGCTATATTTTATAATCAATTTATTTGTCATTTTGTCAACCTGCCAATTCATTATTATTGGGCTTATGAGCTGCTAATATTATATGTGTTAAATTATTTGGACTTTAAATAAATATAAAGTTGTACAAATATATAAATTAGTAACGACCCACAGACCAGAATATAAATAAATTGATTCCAAGCAAAATTGTGTAGTACGCTTCAATTCAAACGGTTCGAAATTGGCACCCAAAACCCCCGAAAGAAAAATGGCGACTTCCGCCGTAGACGGTGGTAGTGTTGGTGGAGAAGACATAAAATTCAGCGTAATGGTAAGCCTTTTCCAGTGGATACAGAAGAGCAGATCATCAGCACAGAAGCGTTCCAAGTTCCGGAAGTTTCTAGACGCCTTCTGCAGGAAGCCTCAGGATAATTTCGCTGCCATGCGTCTCATTCTCCCTGGTCTTGACCGTGAGCGTGGATCTTATGGACTCAAGGAACACGTTCTCGCCACTTGCCTCATTGACGCACTTGCCATATCCCGTGACTCCGATGATGCTCGTCGTCTCCTCAACTGGCGTAAAGGCGGCCCCAAAATTGGCTCAAATGCCGGCAACTTCTCTCTTGTTGCCGCTGAGGTAAATTCTTCGGAGTTATCTCACGATCATGACTGGATAGCAATTCGGAATACTAAATTTGGCAATTGAAATTGTTATTCTTGTCGGTTGCTTAATTGAATAAATTATTGAAAAATCCTCCGAATCAATAGAGTGATTGAGCGAGTGAGAGGAGTGGAAAAAGACTTCGTTTCACAGTCTTGCTCATCCTGTATACTTAATTTTCTTCCCTGCTAACTACTGGCCCCACATTGCCCCGCCTAGCCCCCCTGTCTGTTATGTTAGTCATAATTGAAATGAGACGTATTTGTTCAAATCAATTCGTGAACAACACAATCAGCCCAATCAAGTTGAAATATACGATAAAAGTAGGACAATTAGAGGGAATCTACGAAAGAAGCTCTGCTAATTGATGATCTTCCACAGTTGAACTACAATATAAAAAAGAAATAAGAACTAAAAGTCCGAAGTAAGAGAATTGGGTAGGAATAGACAATAGAGAGATCAAATGAAGAAAGAGAGAGGTAAATTTACCTATTGATTCTTGATGAATTTAAATGTAGGCTTGCACTAATTTTATAGTAATGTATAGGAAGGTGTTATTCTTTGAGTACTCGAGCGTGAAATGTGTTGGAAATTCGTGAAGGAGGACTCTCCCAAATTAGTCAAATTATGTTGAAGACAAGTGGAGGAAATGGTTCTTTTTTATTTTACTCAACTTGCTTACATAAAATGGCTATAGTGCCTATGTATCTGTAGAACTTGACCTAGTATGCACCTAGTCTAGTACATATACCTTAATTTAATTGTAAACTTTTTGCTGTTCTCTAGTTGATGGACAAAACAATACATGTATCCTTAAATTAATTTCCTTATTCGTGAACTAAGATAATTATTGTATCACAAAAATCTAAGAAGGCATTTTCTTCTTCCGATACAAGGTTCATTGTTCAATGCTCCTTAAACCTTGTGGTTGGAATTCACAAAACATTCTTCGGTATCTCAAATTCGAAGTTCAACTTCTTTCTCCCGTAGTGCCAATTACAATGGTGTCTCCTCGTCTTCTTCTTCTTCATCCGCTACAAGGTTTACCTGCTGTTCTTGTTGCTGCCTTTGCTTCTAGAAACAAAACCTTTTCATCCGACGACTGTTTTGCAATATCTACATCTCAAGGTGGTAGAATCCTTCCTTTTTGCAATGGTTGTAAGAAGGTTGAGCTACATTTTTCTTCTTGTAGCTTTTGCCTTTTCCACTAAACTTTTTCCGTTCTTTAAAGAGCTTGGGTTGACCATAGTCTTGGCTTGTAAAGCTAGCTCGAAGACCAATTCTATGATGTCTCATATTCTTCTCTGATCTTCTGCCTCAAGTGCACTAATCAATTCTGAAAAGTCATCTTTGCAATATCTCTAGAATCCTCAAGGGAAGAGATTTTCGATGCAAAGTTTTTAGGAAAACTTTCAAGGACATTCTCGACAATCCTTTCTTCTAAAAGATCCTTTCCTAATATTTGGTTTCGACTCACAAGTTTCATAAACTTTTTTGAGTACTGCGTTACATTCTCCATCTCCTCCATTTTTAAGTTGTCTCTTCAAAGTGATAATATTCATATATCTAGTCCTTTCTGACCCTTGATATTCTGGTTGCAACTTTTCCAATATTTCCTTAAGAGAAGAGCAAGACATAGTCTTTACAAAATTTGCTTCTTGATACTGAAGCATGTAGATGTGTTAAAGGCTTAGCTCTTTTCTTTTTCTCAGCTTTTAAAATTTGGAGGTGAGCATCTATCAGATCCTTAGTCAACTCAAATAGACTTCCTCATGTCTTGGTCACCTCTCATAAATCTTCAGCTAAAAGCTTTTGTCTTCATTGTTACCTTTACTTATTGGAAAAGAAGCTTTCATCTTCACTACCTATGTTTGGTAGTTCTCTCCTCTACATACAGAACTAGAGGAATTTGATGAAGACATGATTTTTAGTTCTTCCAAAAACTTTCAACTCTCTTTGCCTTTGATTCTCAATTCTCACAGGTTCGTTAAGACAATTGGCTTTGACACCAAATGCTGAACATTCGGGCCGGGGGAGGAGTGGTCTCAAATCACTCAACTTATCTTGAAGACAAGTAAAGGTGATTCTTCTTCTTTATTTCACTTGACTTGCTTAAATAAAATAGCCAAAGTGCTCTTCTCAAAAAGTTTTCTTTTCCTTAATAAAATAGCCAAAGTGCCTAGGTAGTTATAGGACTTCTTTTAGTATGTATTTAATGTAGTACAACAACAACATACCCAGTGAAATTCCACAACGTGGGTCTGGGGAGGGTAGAGTGTACGCAAACCTTAGCTCTACCTTGGTAGGTAGATCGACTCTTTCCGAAAGACGTTCGGCTCAAGACAACAAGAGAAGCAAAATAAGAGAAACGGTCACACCCGGATCCGTACAACAACAACAACAGACCCAGTGGAGTTTCACAACGTGGGGTTTGGGGAGGGTAGGGTGTACGCAAACCTTACCTCTATCTTGATAGGTAGAGCGACTGTTTTTGAGAGACCCTCGGTTCAAGACAAAGCATAAGCCCAAGCAAAGCAAGAAAATAAGTCATGCTAGCGCAATCTGAAAAAGAAGCAGTAACTAATGCAAGTACTTCATGATAAATAAAGTACATTAAAGAACACATAGCAGTAGAAATCAAACACTACTATAAAGTATTACTGCGCTTACTAGTATGATAGTCTAAGTGGGCCTACAATAATAAAACTATAACTACCCGTTTGTAAGCGTAAGTAGGGCTATGCTCGACTACCTACTACCCTTCTACCCTAATTCGTGTCCTCCACAACCCCCTATCTAAGGTCATGTCCTCGGTAAGTTGCACCTGTGCCATATCCCGTCTAATTACCTCTCCCCAATACTTCTTCGGCCTACCTCTACCCCTCCTGAACCCGTCCATAGCCAACCTCTCACATCTCCGCACTGGGAATTTGTGTCTCCTCTGCACATGCCCGAACAATCTCAACCTCGCTTCCCGCATCTTATCCTCCACCGAGGCCACTCTCACTCTGTCCCGGATATCATCATTTCTAATCCTATCCCTCCTTGTATGCCCACACACCGGATCCGTACACGTATTTAATCTAGTACATGTACCTTAATTTAATTCTAAACTTTTTCCGCTTTCCTAGTTCATGACAAAGAAATGCATTTATTGTTAAATTAATTTCCTAATACATAAATTAAGATAATTCATGTATCACAAAAATCTAAGAAAGCCAAAGTTCATTCTCCAACAAAATGATCTAAGGTATTCCCTTCTATTGAGTGCATGTGTCACAAAACTGTCTTGGTTAATATACCTCACACACTTGGCAGGTGTTATTAAAAGCCATCACTCCGTTGCTTAAAGAAATGAAGCGATGAGAAGCGAGGGGTTATCACTTCATAGGTGAAGCCATGTGCCATTCAACCAATGACTTGCAAAGTGAATAAGATGAAAAATGTAATCTTTAAATCTCAAATTTGAAGAGCTCGAGTGATGTCGGCATTATTGAATAATGGGTGCTGAAATTAGTTATTTAATTGCAATTTGATTATTTATAATACTAAATTCATATATGTTGATACTTCATATTGTGAAAGAAGTGCGTACTTCACTTCTCTCATTTCGTTTTAAGCTCCAAGGACCTTGTCAATTTGATGCCTTTTTCGCATTTAAAAGAACTTTTGACTTTAGATTCATACAACTATAACTGATTTTCCCCATTCTTATTTCTCTGCATTTGTTTATGCTCGTAGTGCAATTCATAACATTCCCTTCTTGTTCGAGATTGACCTTGTCTGTAAGATCTTTGCTGGGCCAGAAACTCAAGGAACTGCTGTTTGATGTAGCTCCATTATTCCCAAATTTTCTTATTTTTCGAGCTCAATTTGCCCAACAAATCAGCACCTTAATACTACACCATTATTTCCCTAATCATTTGTAGCTTTAAAATGACAAGCTAAATTACAACTTTATTATGTTTCTCCTCTGAGATCGTTATGTTGCTAATGTATCTGGTTTACTTTATCTCTTCTTCAGAAATTTGAGTGTTGTAATATACATATGAATAATTAGTATATATCGAAATACTGCTTGTGAATAGGTCCTCCAGCGCAGACAAGGAATGGCCTCTGCTGGGCTAACAATTAAGGAACTAAATGACTTCCTTGATCACTTGGCCTCCAGTGAAAACAGGTGAAGAGGTTTCCATATTTGTGTATATCTTTATCTTTGTGATTGTCATAGTTATATTACCAATTTTTGTACGAGTCTTTTTTCTTTTGGAGGAAAATGGTCTCCAATCTTTTCATGTTTGATTGGTAAATGTTTTTGGATAAAATTTTCTCTAGGAAAATGAATTTCTTAAAAATAAAAAAAGTTAAAACTTCTCTAATAGAAGCAGGGAAAACAAGTTCAATAAGTGGCATTCTACGTTGATGTGTCCTCCCCACCCCTGCCTCCCCATCCTCCAACACAACCCTCACCTTGCCTCGGGAACCGCGCCACCCATCCCTGCAAGTTATAAATACCAAGATAAAGCTACAGTAAGGGTATTTTGGGGAAAATAAGTTCAAAAGCATAAAACGACCTGGAGAGTCGTTACAGAGCCAATACTCCCTCAATACGATGGTGGGACAAAGCTTAGCGAGGACGCTGAGTTCCTAAGGGGGTGTATGTGATGCAAGGCTGATAAAGACGGGTCAAGCAGAGCTGCCACACTTCTGAAGATGAGGTACATATGACACCTTAGACGAATCCCACATCGAAATAAGAGAGGAAACTGAAAAGCTTCATAAGGCATATTTCAAGTTTACAGTGCGCTTTTGAGGCTTGATGTGGTGTAACCCGAAAGAAAAATTCGTACAAGCCTAGGCCCAAAGAAAGAGGATAATATGTGCCATGGACTTGGGTGGTGACACAATTAAGCATCAGTACCAACTTCATGTCTCACATACAATTCTTTTGTTTCATTGTGTGATGTTTTTACATAATTCCATATTGGTTCTGAGAGATAATAGGTATCTTGAGACAAATAATCTCCGGTGAAGTTAATTGTTTACATATTCTGAGTTATGTTGGTTATGCCTTTCCTCGACATTTTGAATTGTCTAACCTTCATGTTTTTAAATCCTCTAATATTTTTTTCTCCTTTAGATTTTGTTTGCGATGTTCATGGCAAGCTCCACAAAAGCAAATTGCCATGCTTGAGACTTGTCTCTTAGATTCATCCATATTGACCAATTGTCTCTACCATTATTGCATGTCAGACAAATTCTTTTTCAATTACGACCAATTCTTAGAACATGGTGATCTTGTCAATTCCATTGGCCAACTTGTTGTATGGAAGAGCATGAAACTCGGTCTTGTGATCCGAAGTAGAAATGCAAATGATTATAGAGATAGAAACCAAGAGTTGAAATATTTTCTAAAATGGTCAAGACAATTGCTTTTCTATATCAATATGTTAGCTATAGAGGTGCAGATTACCAAATAATTAATGCATCTTATACTTTTATGGATAAAGGAGGAAGAAGCAGAATTTATCAAGGTAATAAACTTCCAGGAACTTCAAAAGATGTGAACTAGTGGTACTCTTTGCATCACAACTGCTCTGATAGAGGTGATACTTTCCATCACCTACTGTATAGAGATGGAAAGAAATGCCATGACCATCTTGCTGCTCTTTGCTTAACCAGCTGGTTTGTTAAATTTGATCCTATACATCTTTGTTTTAATGAGTTCTTCTGATTCGTAAGAACACATCATTTCAGTTGCCATAGTTGCAGACATCGTGTGCTACAGCATATCCATACTTAGATTTGTTGTATTGTTAAACCTTAGATCTGTCATCTGTTGCATTGTTAACTTAAAACCTAGACCTGTTGCATGAGGCTTGTGGAATGCATAATTAAGTGGTAGACTTCGGTTGCTTCTTTGAGAGACCATTATTTTAGAAAGAACTTGATCAGATAGTTTGTTGCTCTAGTATTTACAATTTACTTAGCTTGTTATACTTATGCTTCACGAAGATATATTTTATTGTTTTAACAGAGCAGAGAAGACTTCAATTCTGTCTGATCTAATCAGGAAAACAAATGCTCAAGAAATGAAATGGATTATAATGATAATTCTCAAAGGTTGGATGACTTTTTTGTCAATGTGTAAACTCTAGGATCTTCCTCCATGCCCAATGATGTCAATTTGCCACTGACTTTTGTCTTCATCATTTAGATCTTAAGTTGGGAATTAGTGAAAAGAGCATCTTCCTCGAATTCCATGCAGATGCAGAGGACTTATTCAATGTCACATGCGATTTAAAACTAGTTTGTGAAAAGTTGAGGGACCGAAGTCAACGGCATAAACGCCAGGTTTGCTTCAAGTTCTCATATTGAACCTTACGACATACTTGTTATCATGACTTTGTATTTTTGGTTGATATTGGATCTTCCATCAGTTGTTTTTATAGTAGCTGTAAAATCTCATCTTTTTTACCTTGGTGACTAAGTGTACATCTCGGCCTATAATTTGGTAGATATTTGTTCATTGCTTGCACTTGGCCGCAAATCCTACCGTAACTTACTCTCGAAGAGACAAGCAAATGCTTTACTTCCTCAACTAGAGTGCCTGTTGATGATCAGCTGTCTTAAGTTTGACTCTCGTTTCCTTCAGTAGTCAATCAACCTACTCTTTTATCAAAGCTTGATTTAGAAAGTCACAGGTGTGTGATTGGGCATTTTGGAAAGAATGGATAAGATGACAGTTTTTTGGAAGTGTTGGAATCAATGTCTGAAGCAGTGATAAATTGATTTTCCTGTGTGCATATTAAGATTTAGATTTCATAATCAGCAACTTGACACTTGGTTGAAGGCCTTTGAATTTCTGAAGTAGGTGATCTTTATATCTTCGGAAAAGGGTAAAACATTCCCCTAACATATGGAAAATAGCTCACAAATACCCTACCCACCTTTTAGTCTAGAAATACCCTCAACCTCTGATTTCGGTTCAAGGAACCCCACCTTCCACCTTTTGGTCTATCTTTTATTTCAGAGTATGAAATTTATTTTCCATTATACCTTATGATAGTCAATTACGTACTAGAGTTGTCGAATAACTTTGTTTTTCCACATATTTGTTGAGGGTATAAGTTGGGATGAATTTAAAAGTTTAGGATAAGCCTAAGCAAGATTTTGTGGTTAAAATAGTAAAATCAAAATTCGGATTAATTTGTTTAGAATCACTGGCAGCTCAACAAAAATAAATAAATTTATAGTTATAGATGTGAGGCCACTAAGACAATTCCGTTCATACTCCCTCATCTTACATCCATCCAATTATCTAATTATAAGTTGTAAGAATGCTAATGCCACAATCTCTTTTTATCGTTTTTGTAGATTCCTACGTATGTATCATTACTACTATATATAAGAGAGGATCTCAAAGTTTTGTAGTCCTCACATGAAATTTTCTTGGCAACTTTAGCCCTAATTGAAGCTTTAATTACCTTGCAAGTTTTCACCCATTTTGGTAGATTTGAATAACTATATGGATTTTTTAAAATGCTACAAGGAGTGATGATGTGGAAAAGGTGATAGTGACACCACAAAAAATCTATTTATTCAACCAAATTTAAAATTGATCCAAAAGTTATTGTCTTTCTTTTATGTGGAAACGATTATTAACTTTGTTTTAAATTATTCTTTCCATATAAAATTTATTATAGACAAGTAAAGTTATCGTGACATTCCTTTCAACCTTAGTACATGCTTAATTATTAAATTTAAAATTATTTTTCAAATATAACTAAAAATGTTTGAAAAAAGTAATTAAAAAAAATACAGTTAAGCTCTCCGAATAATAATAATAATACTAAATAATTCCAAACGAGAGTGATTATTTCACCTTTTTGGATATTGGAATGTTTTACGAAAGATGAGATAATCTACGTTTTATATATTTTAGGACAAATGGTTAGTTAAATGTATACTAAAAATACATTGTTTAAGAAATTACAATATAGACTCCTTAAAAACTAAATTAAATTAAGAAAAATGAAAAAATACATCATTTCTTAATATGCATTTTTTAAGGACAAGGAAAAATTAGTAAGAAAAACAAATAGTTTCATTAAATTTCCAATTCCTTTCATCGTTTCAAGACTTTTAATTATTTAATTTTAAATGCTATATTTATTTATAAGTTAACTTCATTGACGTTATCATACAAAAATTTGTAGCATTAAATATTTTTGATATTACTTGAATACCGTGACTATTTTTTTCTTTCAAAAAATGGGTTAACCAATATACGTTTAATTGATAAAAAATAATTAAGTTAATTCAACACAAGGTAAAACTCAATTTGAATCATTAAGGACTTTAATCTCAAAAAAATTCAGTAAAATAAAAAGGAGAAAAGCGTTGGTGCATGCATTTGTTTGAAAATAATAAGGAAGTCTAAACATACTCTAGGAAAAATATTGTTTTTTAACTTACAATTTTTTATACGAATTAATATTTTAGAAACATCGAGAAATTGTTGAACTACCTTTACAACTGATATAATATTACAAAAAACAAAACAAAAAGCTAGAGTAGCAAAAAAAACACACAAAAAAGCTGCAAATATAAATTTTAATGTAATTTGGGCCCGGGCTTAGCACAGGCGAAATACCACTAGTATATTGATAAATACGCATAACTTTCTGATGCCTTCAAGAAATTTAATTTTATTGTCTAAACAACATAATAAAGAGTGTTAATTTCCTACGTGTCAATTAATTGAGGATTGAGTTAAATGAGTTATGTGATACGGGTTAATGAAGTAAAATTGGGTAATTAAATTACAACAACAACAACATACCCGGTGAAATTCCACAACGTGGGGTCTGGGGAGGGTAGAGTGTATGCAGACCTTACCTCTACCTTGGTAAGTAGAGCGGCTATTTTCGAGAGACCCTCGGGTCTGGGTAATTAAATTAGACTTGTTAAATGGGTTACGAGTTAATGAAGTGAAATTGGGTTAATAAATTTCATACCCAGAAATAAAAACAAAGATCAAGGGTATTTTTAGACCAAAAGGTGGAAGGAGGGGTATCCTTGAACTAAAGACAAATCTTGAGGGTATTTTTAGACCAAAAGGTAGAAGGAGGGTATTTGTGAGCCATTTTCCATACGTTAGGGGTATTTTTTGCCCTTTTCCGTTATATCTTTTTACTTCATTCAATGTTTACAAGTTAACAATTTTCTGTCGAGATTGACACTGTAAGTGTGTTCCTTTAACTAGTGATGTAGATTGTTGATAGGAGCAAGTTTAGGATTAACAATAAAGTAGAAAGCATGTAAAGAGAATTTAGAGCAGACCGAACTTTAGTGTATAAAGTAGAACATTTAATTCAGATTTTTTAATCCAGAAGAATACCCTTAAGTAGAAGAATTCTACTTAAGAATACCCTTCAACAAGTTGAAAAGCAAGAATGGGAAATTCCATCCAAAATCTCTCAAGTCTTCAATCTTCAAGGTAGTCTAAACATAACTATTCTTAGAAAGAGTATTTATACGAGGTTTAATTATTACATTAAAATAACTTAGATGTCCCTAACTAGGCCTAATATAGGAAGACGACCTGAAATGGAATGGGCTTATGTAACCGCGCTTTCGACTCCTTCCTTCCTTGATACTTGGTCTCCTTCACCATCTACTAGTTGTAACTTGTATAATGTTGTACAACTTGCAAGGTTTCTCTTCAGTCTCCTCAAAGCCTCATTGCAAGAGTTGTAAGTCTCTTAAGTCCGTGGCTTGACTTCTTGTGAAAGCCTTGAAGCTTGTGTACCTCCTTGGGCACCATTAATTCCATGTGATTGAAATAATATCATGATCTGAAGACATGAATTGAAGACGAAAGTCAGGTGCTTATTGCTGAAAGGAGGAGAACACGAAGTACTTTTAGTGACTAGCTAACCCTTATAAGATATCTGAAGAATTTCGGATTGAAGAAGAGACTTCTTTGTATTTCAATATGTGTTTACATATCATGGAAGAGATATTTATACAATAAATTCTATAACTAATTAAGGAAAGACATCAATTACAAGAAAAGAAAAATTATATATTTTTTATAACAACATACCTAGTGTAATCTCATAAGTGAGTTTAGGGGAGGGTAGAGTGTACGCAGACCTTACCCCTACCTTGAGAGCTAGAGAGGCCGTTTTCGATAGACCCTCGGTTCGTAAAAGCATATCAAAGAAGATCGAAAAAGAAAACAATGGTAAAGCAGAAACCTTGACACAACACTAAAGAAAGCATGCAAAAGGAATAGTAACTACAACAAAATAATATGGTAATGAAAGTACAAGGAATATTAAAAAGTATTAGAAATCGAATAACAAGAAGCTTCAAGAATACTATTGTGACTAATAGTATGTACGGATAAATGATACAACACGCAACTACCTAGCTAACCTTTTACCCTAATTGTGTCCTCCATAACCTCCTATCTAAGGTCATGCATTCGGTCAGTTGAAGTTGCGTCATATCCTGTCTAATCTCCTCTCGCTAATACCTCTTCGGTCTACCTCTACCTCTCTGAAACTATCCATAGAGAATCTATCACACCTCCTCACTGGGCATCCGAACACCTCCTCTTCACATGCCAGAATAATCTTAGCCTCGCTTCCCTCATCTTGTCCTCCATCGAGGCTACTCCAAATCTTATCCCAAATATCTCAATTTCTAATCTTATCCCTCCTAGTATGCCCATACATCCATCTCAGCATCCTCATTTTTGCAACTTTCATCTTCTGAATGTGGGAGTTCTTGATTGATCAGTATTCCGCTCCATACAACATAGTCGGTCTAACCACCACTCTGTAGAACTTGCCTTTAAGTCTTGGTGGTACCTTCTTGTCACACAACACTCTGAAAGCTACCCTGCACCAATACGATGTGTGACATCACCGTCTATCTCCCTATTACTTTGGATAATAGTCCCAAGATACTTGAAACTTCCTTTCTTATATATATTTTTATATGTTGATACAAATTAAAGGAAAATACTATATCCTTCTAATGTCTCCTAGAATTATGCTATTCAATCAATACAATCAACATTCTTCTTCAACTTAGGTGCAAAAAAGGTTGTACATGCCCAACTTACAAACCAAAGTATGAAAAGTAAGAAAATTCAAGGTACCACTAGTAACTTTTTCTTTGATGAAATATCGATCAATTTCAACATGTTCTGTTCGGTCTGTTGAACATGATTATGAGCTTCAGCGATTGCAACTTTGTTCTCATAGACAAAGGAAAATATCCCTTTTCCAGACAATCTCAATGCTTTTGTAGCCAAAGAAGTTACAAACACCTTGGGCCATAGCTTTATATTCTGCTTCCGTACTATATCTGGCAACTGCACCTTGCTTCTTGTTTCTCCAAGTAACTAAGGCCCCATTTGTTTTCATTAAGATTAAGACATTTGAATCTGAATGAACATCTGATTGATTAAGATGTTGTCTCTAAATCTGAACACTGAATAATTAAGACTGTTTGTTTTTAAACATCTGAATGTGAATAATTTCTTTATTTTTAAACATAATAAATATACGATATAAATAAAAAATAATTAAATATTAGAAAAAAATTTAACCTTAATTAAATAAAATTATTATTTGAACAAAATGAAACAGTGATGGGAGGTTTTCTGTATGAAGAGTACACAAGTTGAAAGTGCTGGAGCAACCAGGAGGAAGAACAGGTCATGGACAAAGGTGTGGAAAAGTTTGGTACTTCCCAAAATCAAGTGCTGCACTTTCCTTGTGATCAGAAAAGCCTGTCTCACCCATGAAGTCTTACAGAATAGGGGAATGCAATTGGTCTCTAGATGCTATCTGTGCAACGAGACTGCAGAAACAAACAATCATTTATTTCTGCACTTTAGAGTGATAGCTCGTTTATGGTCAATGTTCTTTAGCCTCATAGAAAATAGTTGGACCATGCCAGAACACACAATTGATTTATTAAGCTGTTGGATTAGAAGAGGAAGAAGCAAATCTCAGAAGACGGTAGAGAGCTGTTCCATCATGCATCTAGTGGACAATTTGGAAGGAGAGAGATGGTAGGTGTCACTTTACAGAAAATTAAGTGGAAATGTATTGCAAATTTTCATTTCTGGTGTAAAGAAGCAAATGTAGAGGGATAAGAACAATTGGTAGACTTTTTAGGAAGACTGTAAATAGTTTTTGTCTTACAGCTCCTTGTGGTTAACTTTTTGGAGGTCCCCACCATATCCTTAATGCTGAGGAATACAATTTACCAGTTTTTTTTAAAAAGAAACATTTATGATCGCTAGTGATGATGGAGATGATTTGTAGTAGTGGTGGTGATGGTTGTTGGTGTTGCAGTGATTGACGCGATTGGTACGGGTAATGATGGTGGAGTTTGTTGATGTTAGTAGTTCGCGGTGTTGTTGGTGGTTGAAGAATGTGTGGTGGTTGACGATGGTGTTGGTGTTGGTGGTAGTTAGCGGCAATGCTAGTTGTGATGATGGAGGTGGTTGGTAATAGGGATTGAACGTGGTAGTGGTAGTGGCTGATGGTGGCGGCGGCGGCGTGACGGCGGCGGTAGTGGATATAGTTATAATAATGGAGGTGGTAGGTGTGGTAGCTAGTTGAGATTGACAACGGTGGTGGTTGTGATGGCAGAGGTTGTTGGTGTTTAGCGGCGATGGTGGTGTAAATTACTCACACAAAAATACCTCTTAATGATACTAAAACTTTGTTCAAGATCTTAATGATTAAGACTAATTCAGATCAAATAAGTGCTTAAATCTTAATGTAAACAAATGCACTTAATAACCTAAGGTCTGAACCACTCGTATTCAGACCTCCATTAAGTGCAAATAAATAAGGCCTAAGTTCCCTCTTATGGATGGACATTAATCTGATGTAGATCTTCTGTCATCCCAATCCGCGTATGTAAGGGCGTCTATGTAGAGTCGACCATGTTTAATGAAAAGCTACCTTTTTGGAGCAAATTTTAGATATCGCAAAATGTGAAAGACAACTTGCGTATGAGGATCTTGAGGATCATGCATGAATTGACTCACCAAGCCGATTGGATAGACATGTCTAGTTTAGTGTGAGAGATAAATGAGTCTTTCAACCAAACCAACCTCTGATATCTCTCCTTACCCGCTTACTCTCCAACCCAAGTTTGTAACTTGTGATTGCTTTCAATGAGAGATTCTGTGGGTTTGCAACTTGTCATGCTAGTTTTTTCAAGAGACTAAAATATACTACTTTATAGAAATAAAGATTTCTTGTTTTATCTGACAACCTGAATTCCCAAGAAGTACTGCAATTTTTCTAGATCTTTGATCCCAAATTTCTGTGCCAACATCTTCTTCAATAGGTTCATCATCTCTTTTTTCGTCTCTTGTCATTACTATGTCATCAACAAAAATGATCAGAAGTGTAAGTTTACCCTTTTCATATCTTCTAAAGAGGGTACGATCAACATTGCGTTGTTAGTAACCAAAAGGGAATCATACTTTGCAAAATCTATCTAACCAAGCTTAGACTTGAGGCTGCACACCTTTCCTTGACTTTGTTCAGTATCAAATCCAGGAGGAATTTCCATATACACCGCCTCTTCTAAGTCTTCATGAAGGAAAGCATTCTTCACATCAAGCTGTTGTTGGCGAAGATGGCTGGATGTCACCCGAAGACAGTTTCTCCAGAAGCAGTTTCCCTGGATGTCTCTATATTTTCTTCAATATGTGCCAGACCCCTAGGTGGACCTACTTGTTTTCTCCCATGTCCTCTAGTTGGTCTACCATGTAGCTTCCAACATGTCTCTATCACAGTGCTAGTTATCTTTATAGGGAGTGGTTGCCCTTGGTTGCTCATGATGTATAGTTAACCCAGATTCTCAGTTGGCGCTGAATAAAGCATGACCCGTCGTTGGATCTCTTGTTGAATATAGGAGTATGCATCTTCAACAGAAGGAAAATAAGTTTTATCGATAACTTGAAACCTGGCTGAGAAGTTTTATCAGCCAGAAAATCATAGACCGTTTCCTTTTCAACCAAATTTTGAAAGAGAACTGCATTATCAGTACACTTGCTTGGAGGTCTTGATAGTCTATCTCCGGCCATAACTCACTTAACTTGGAATAATAATTTGTGATAGGCAACTCACCTTGCTTTGGTGCATAAATTCTGAATTTTAAAATGGGCATAGTTTTCCTTGCCAGAGTAAGTGCACTTTGTTGCATTCTAGATTTTTAGAGCAGGGTCAAGCAATATTGATACAATCCGACTTGGGAATGTATGAAACAACAACAAATACATGGAATTAAAGATAGGAGAAATCGAAAGATGAGATAGAAGAAATAGGGATGAGAATAGATGAAAGAAGGGATTAATTCAACTATAATTGAGACTAATCAACAATCAAAGATGAATTAAATCCAAGGTGGAAGGGAACTTGAACTCATACATGGAAATCCGATCCTAGATTATCCAAGAGATGATCAAGGTAAAGAGATGAGGGAATCCTCCCACTAATCCTAACATAAGCTAATCCTAGCTAAACCTAACTCCGTAGAAGGAGAACTACTCCCAAATGAGTTTCTTCATCAATCAAAACCGTATGAAAATAGGCTAAGGCAAGCTTATTTAGTTTTGCCTTTACATACATAACCACAATTATTTAACTAATAGCCACATTTGGATTTTAACTATCCAAGCTTGCTATTGTAACCACACATAAAACATTTGGGCTTCTTTAAGAAGCAAGCTTTGGGCCTTGGATTCTTGGACTCTTGTACTCTTCGTCCATGCTATCTTCCATAGCTTGAAGCCTTTCCCATGGTTGTCTTCAAGGGTTTCCATAGCTTCATCTTCCATGAACTTGACTTATAAAGCTTGGGACTCCTTGGTTTGGCTTCTAGCAAGAGACCTCGACGAAAGTTGAGTATTTGAGCCATCCGATATCGTATCAAATATACTGTTCAAAAGTCATGTCATAACAAGGGAATTGTCAGAATCTATTTACCATAGGCAACATCAATGACAACAGGTGCTTTGTTTTATCTAGAAATATAACTAAGTGGTTTTCTAGATTTAATACAAAGCAAACAAGACCTTGACCAAGTGAGGTACATACCAGCCCCATCCAATTTCACCACACTGATTTGTAAAACAAAGTTATTATCAACCATTTTTGTGTCTCCCATTGTTAAGAATATTCCCTAGTTTTTTTAAAAAATAAAAATAATAATCCCTAGTGTCCAAATGGAATAAAAGATACTGATACCTCAACAAATTCTCAAAGATTCAGAAATAGCTTGATGGAGATGGAAACAATAGCCGGAACAGGTGGAAGACTCGCCAGAAAAATTACTTATTAATCTGGCTAAGCCTGAACCTTGTGGGCTCGGATGAAGGTAGCGAGACACACACAAGAAGAAGCTGGCCAAAAGAAATGCCCGAAAGAGGGCACATACGGTGGCACGTGATACCGGAAGTCAGCCTCTTCTGGTGGCGCTGGAAACACTATCCAGCAGTGTGTTTTCTTGGGTGGGTTGGACGGCAGAGAGGAAGCTCCTAATGGTACCGGTTTGTGTATAGAACTGACAGAAGGTGGTAAAATTGCTTCGCACAGTGACTTCGTTGTGAAAAAGTTAATAAACAGGGAGAAAATTCAACCTATGGAACCTTAGTGCTGCAGAGGGAGGAAACTGATCTAAAAAAGCCAGCAATGTCTCTGATACAATGAAGGAATTGAGAAAGAAGAAAACACTTCCTTGTATTTCAGTATATGTTTTTTTTTTAAATTTTTGATAACCGTTTACCTCCCATGAGAAGGGATATTTATACCATGAATCTATAACTAGTTAAGGAAAGACATCTATTACAATAAAAGGAAAATATTCTATTCTACCAATGTCTCCTAGAATTAAGCTAATCAATTAATACAATCAACAATATCTAATCTTATAAATAAGCTAATGGTGGATGGCGAAATCCAAGATGAGGAAATTAGAATGTCCACATTGATTAAGGGCATGACAGGGTGTTATCTCCTTTCGTGTTCTTGCACAATCCTCACCTTGTGAGTTAGGGCCAAGGTCCATCTTCTTTACACATATAATATAGCAATGTTCATAGCAGAGGACAAGACAGAACAGGAAAATGAAGTAGAGAGGGTTGTAAAGGAGTGCCAAAGTAGAGAATTAGTATCATATGCAGGAAAGAGATGTAGAGAAGGCAGTAAAAGAATGCCAAATTAGAGAATTAGTATTGTACTGCTGTCAATAAAGTGACACAAATAATTGTGACATTACTATCCTTGTCAAACCTGAATATGACTAGAATATATCAACCAGCCAACTATGCTTCAACCCCAAAATAATAGTAATATCTATTTCTTATGTTACCATCAACTTAATGCAACCATCCTCTAGTGAAGTTGAGACTGCGTATGCAAAGCTTACGTAACCAGAGTTTGAATGTGACACTACACAAACATATTTAATATCAAGTAGCAGTGTCCACAAAATCATTTTGTGGAAGGAACTTGTTCCACGGCTCGTGAAAAAATTACAACATTTAGTATGATCCTTGTTTTTGAGGTGGGATATCAATGATAACATTTAAGTTCTTTCCTTTCTCTCCTTTTATATTCTTATTTATCTCCAGTAGGGTAATTGCAACTGTGTTGTTTTCCGCAGGACATTGAAGTTGGAAAAGCTGTCCGCCCTCAGCTGGCTCTTAGGGTCAGCAATGCATCTGCTGCGTGGAAAAAGGTTATGAGATTTGCTATTTTATCTCCTTGTTAGCTGCCCCCCCACCCCCAATCGCTCACACCGAGTCTTTTCAACGGTGGTAGTTTTTCTATTGATTAACTTTGTCTCATGTTAAATTGATTCAAACATGAACAGCTTCATGGGAAGGACGTAGTTGTTGAGTGCAAATTTGATGGGGATCGCATCCAGATTCATAGAAATAATTCTGAGCTACACTTCTTCTCAAGGTACCCTTTCCATAAGTTTCTATCTGTTTCCTCCTTGGCATCATTTAATTCTTGCTATTTGGGTCATTGTTATTTTGAATGAGTAAATAAACCTTTTTTCATGTCCTACCGAATTTTTATTTGATTTTGGTACTTGCCAAGTAAGCGTGATATGGAAATACTATGGTTCTTATATGAATTGTTATAGGCTTACAGTACTTCTAAGTGTTATATTTACTCAATTTGCATGCAGAAACTTTCTTGATCATCAAGAGTATGCTCATGGAATGTCAGATGTTATTACACAGAATATTCTTGCTGACAAGTAAGCAAACATATACTTCTGTAACCATTGTAAAAAAAAAAAATTCAATCCCAAAGCTTCCATTTTCGTCTTTCCCCCCTAATTTGTCAACATCACCCTATGATTTGTTACTTGTTATTCCATGTCTAGATTTGCTACCAAATCCACCAGATGTCTGTCGATCACTTTTTTGATAAATTAATTAATTTTCATTAAAGAAAGGGAAAAAACGTGCATGTATACAAAAAGTATACCCGAAAGTAGAAAACTTTGCGAAAGACATAGTTTTCTAAGAATGAGACCCAATCTTCTATACACATGCCGGTCAATCACTGTACCCAAGACTCTAGTAGGGTACTGTGTTTGCCCGTGTCTGAATTCAGTTTCAATTTTTTATGTGATTTTGTCATGGGCCTGGGTGTTTTGATCACGGCATGTCTCGCTTTTCCCTGTCTCTTTTTTTAGGGATAGTTAGGGGGGGAGGGGGTGGTCAGTGGGGATGGGATGCAAGGTTGCAGGAATGATAAATTTTAGGGAATTGACCCAGATTGATAATGTAGCATAAGTTTTGGTTAAAGAAGAGTACAAGAATTTACCTGTGTTATGAAGGAACTCCCAACAGGCATGTGCAGCATGATACTCTATCTTGTGATAGCAGCCTTCTTTTCAGCTTTTTGATGCTGTTACATCCCCAACTGGTTTTACATGAAGTGAAGTTTTTGGTTTATCTTTGATTGATGACATCAAGTATCTCCCACAACTTGTTATTTTCTGAAAAAAGAAATATACTTCGTTATTTTCTGAACTGTGCAGAGCTTGGACATCTATTTCTATTGTATCTTGCCTTGTAATGAGGGGTAATTAGCTTTTCCGCTACGACTGCATTTCTCCTTGCCTCTGTTTTGATCAGGTGCATACTCGATGGGGAAATGTTGGTTTGGGATGCATCAATGAACCGCTTTGCAGAGTTTGGTTCCAATCAAGAAATAGGTGCTTATGATCATTGATTGACATTTTTCTCCAAAAAATCTGTTTTTTCTGCATGCTATTGATGCATCTTCAATTTTTGCTGATGATCTATTAATCTATTGTATAACCTATCTTTGCCTCTTAATTGCCTGACTTCTTGTTGTGAATTTCTTACCTTTATCATAGCAAAGGCGGCAAGAGAGGGTCTTGATAGTGATAGGCAGGTTTGTCTTTAGAACATTTCTATTATATTGTGTCATTCCTATAAAAGATTGGCATAATGAGTTATATTTTGGTTGTGCTGCAGTTGTGTTGTATCCTTTTTCTTTCTTCAGTGTTCAAGTTTGGCAGCTCAGCAGGAAATGAGTGTGTTAATGCCACCGATGCTTGTCCTTGAAGCTCCATAAAGTTGGTTGGCTTCTGTCTCCCTTAACATTAAATGTCAATAGATATCGCATTCGATATTCTTTATGTTGGGGATACCAGTGTTATCCACCGGAGCTTGAAGGAACGTCAAGAGATTCTCCAGAAAGTTGTGAAGCCCATAAAAGGCCGTTTAGAAATTTTGGTCCCTAATGGCGGTCTTAATGGTCATCATCCTTCTGGTAAGGATGCCCTTTGATTCCATAGGTTGTTGTTATTTTTGGAATGCTTCACATTCTATTACAACAATAATGGCCTTTTCAATCCCTTGAAGTGTGTGGTGATATTAAGATGTATATATGGTTGTCCATGTTTGTTTAAATGAGATGTCCGTTCCATGAATCAAACCATTTTCATTTGTCTACATCCCAACTGGGGAACACGTAGAACAACCACCATAGTCCCATACTGTGTGCTCTGTTATATTGCTCACACTCAAGATTATTGGCCTAGACTGTGAGTGTATAGTCTTCCCAATTAAATCTGATATCTTCTACTCCCTATGTTTCATTTTATGTGTCTTAGTTTGACTAGGCATGGGGTTTAAGAAAGTAAGAATATTTTTGAATTTTGTCGTCTTAAACTAAAGATGTGTATCATGTATTAAATGCCCTTTGAATCTTGTGGTCTTAACACTTAAACATATGATATGGGATGATGAAATTTAGAAGTTGCTAAATATACAAAGTGACATTCTTTTTTAAAGAGACTAAAAAAGAAACCAAGACACATTATTCGAAACAGAGGGAGTAATTTAAAAGAAACTAAAGAGATCCGTAATTGTTGAAGTTTGTGTCCCACCAATTTAAAAAGCGATACATCTTTGTTTTCCTTCTTTGGTAATATTAATTCCCTTTAATCAAAAGAAAATTTGTAAAAGGCTTCTAGATGATTTTCTTTTAATTTTATATAAAAGTTTTTGGATGATTGTTTTCAATTTGTTCTACGAGTAAGGGTTTCCCTTCACAACCGCTGGAGGAAACTTTTACTTGAGGGGGGGGGGGTGCTCTTAGCCCAGTGAATATCATTTGTTTTTTCCTTATTTTTTTCAACAAAAGGCAGATACTTCGAATATTGAAGTAAATCATTAAGCCTTTAAACAGAGTTCAAGGCCTCATTAGGCAGGAAATATGGATTTTATGACACCTCTAAAGAGACAAGTGGAGAAACATGTCATACTATGTGTTAGAATACATATGACTTGTATGCACCAGTTTGAGGGGGAGTGTTAGAATACAAATAGGAACAGGATTTGTATATAGTATCCTACATGGAAAATGATTAGAATGTAGTGTCTATGAATAGGGCTCATTGCAATAATGTAGACATACAAATTCAATAATATTTCTCTCATAATTTCTAACACTATGAATATAGTGTTTCATTTTCTATGGAAACATGACATATTCATCAGTAGCTCTGAAATATAGGTTTTCTGTGATTTTTGTTCCTCTTTTATGCATTTATACATTCAAAAAGCCAGTCCCTCATAAATTCTTCGATGACTCATTATATTTGTAACAAGACTGACAAATCCGATATAAGGAACAATCTTGTGAGCAAAGTTAGAACTTTTGCTCCCAGTGATTAGTTCATTCTCTCTTAGACTACTTTTGACATAATTATACATATTCTAGTTCTCAACCCAGAAGGTACCCATTATCTAAAAATACAGGAGATAATTACCACACATAGAAATGCCAAATTTACGACAAATTGTAACGTTATAACCCGTCCAAACTTGAATTAATTGGTCTAGAAATACATGAATTGATGGGTCAATTTGGGCACAGCCCAAAGTAACCGTTCTAAAAGCTTAGGTCTATAGGATCCTTAAGAAAATAGTTAAAACTGTAGAAAGTACTGTTTGGTTTAGTATTTATATTTTTCTCTGTATGTTATGCACACACACTCTCTGTAGAAGTAAAAAGTTCGTAGTTTCTTGTTGATGATTAATAGATTATAGAAAACAAACAAACGGAAAACTGATTTTGAGTTGGCCGGGTTGGGTTATGACGCATTTTAACCCAAATTTACTTGATGAATCCTAAATCAAATAATTTTGAGTTGCTCAAGTTTTTTTGCTTGTTAGTTATACTATAAAGATAAACTGTAAATATTCAAGCACATATTACAATGTTCACAACATACTGGATAAAAGTAGTAGTGAAATTTTTCGAAAACAGTGAAATCATTAAGAGTTTCTTGATACTGTCTAGAAACTTCCCATAAAACATTTCTCGAAATTCTGTGCATTCATAATTTCATATTCAGAAATTGTATAAATGTCATCCGATGATTCTATAACCTAAGGCTCTGTTTCCCACAAAAACCTATGCCTCTTTAACTTCTTCGTGCCAAGAAAAAAGAAACATTATATTAACCATGAAACAACCCCTATAACAGCACATGCCTCTCTTAGTGTTTAGGGTTTATATCTAACTCTGTTGTCTTTGCAACCACCCAAAGAACGTAGTAACAGTTAAGGGTGTGTTAGGTACGAGGGAAAATGTTTTCTTGGAAAATATTTTCCAGGAAAATAAGTTGGGTTCTTACTTATTTTCTTGTGTTTGGTACATAAGTAGAAAATATTTTCCCAAAAGCGTTTGTGTATAATCTAGGCAAACACTATGGGAATCTAAGTTGCTCGGTCTCTTCAATTTTGGTGTCGTACCCTTGTCGACACGACGTGGGTGTGGGATCCGTACCCGATTCGATCAACCGTTTTTGGGTACTTTGACCAAAACCGATGGAGAAATTACGAAAAGATTCGATGACTGCTGTAATAAAAACAAAAGCTAAGGTGAAATTGAAGAAATTGGAATACCTTGTACATAGAAATTTCTACGTCTCTCCTTTTCCTTTTATCTCCTTCCCGGATTTTCATCTTGTTCAATATTTTCTCCTCAAGTTTTTCACATAATATCTCATGATTTAGGTTTTATAACTTTATTTTAGATATTTGAATTATTTTTAGCTGAATCCCCGCACCGTATCCATAACTGGATTCGTATCCCCGAATCTTAAAATTTAGATCATGAGGATTCGACCTCTAGATCCACACCCGTATCGGACACCTGCACCCGAGCTCGAGCAACCTAGATGGGAATTGGAGGTGGAGGTAGGGTTCTGGTGGAGATGGGGCTATGGGAGTTGGATGGGGGTGGAGTGTGTTGATGGGTGGGGAGGAGACAATCAATGTGGCATTCTACCTGTGGAACTTGGTTTATCTACTTCCATTGGAGAAGTCATTTTTCTCATTTTTAAGGAACTTGTTTTCCTAGGGAAAATGTTTTTCAAAAATTTTAACCAACCGAGCATGAAAAAATTGAAAAACATTTTTATAGAAAGTGTTTTCCTCCATACCGAACACACCCTAAGGGATGGCATCACGCGCACATGGCAAAGGCAAAGAAGGTTGGAGACGTTGCCTAACAGTTTGGACATTTAGACAGAAGGTCCAAAGGTTAAAATAATGGTATGTGGAAAACTAAAAAGGATAAAAGGGCAGTCCGGTGCACTAAGCTCCCGCTATGCGCGGGGTCCTGGGAAGGGCCGGACCACAAGGGTCTATTGTACGCAGCCTTACCTTGCATTTCTGCAAGAGGAAGTTTAACACATTAGACTTGAACCCGTGACCGGGGGCAAAAAGAGACTTGAAAATTTAACACTTTAGACTGGACTACAAGGGACTAACGTGTTACAAAATGGTTCCAAAGTAGTTTGATTTTCATATAGATAAGGTAGGAAGTAAATAAGGACCTACACTTATGGAAAAAATAGACCATTGGATACCCTACAAAGGTAGGGGTAAGGTCTGCGTACATCCCAGTGTTGTCAAAGGCGTGCTTAAAGCGCGCTGAAGCGAGGCTCAAAACATGTTGAGCACTTTGCCTCGCTTTATGTGCTCTTCAGTGTCATCATCAAGGCCCTAAGACATACTTTTCCTTGCCGATGAGCCTCTCTTGAAGATGTGACACTAGATAATTGATATTTCACTTTATCATAATGTTTTTACAATTTCTTTGTCATATATTTGTTATTCATGCTTATTATTAATAGTCTTGGACTAAACATACATATCTTTGTATATTTGCACCATTGCGTCTTTTTTTCATTAAAGCCCACACTTTATTTGCGCTTTGCGCTTAAAACCCCAACTGACCTTAGAGCTTTTTTGCGCTTTTCCTTTTGATAACACTGGTACATCCTACCCTCCCCAGATCCCACTTGTGGGATTACGCTGGGTATGTTGTTGTTGGATATTATAATACAACGATACAAGGGGAACGAAATGAAAAGGTCCTGGTTTTTTTCGTAAAGTCAGCGAAGTATTCTATTTTCACACCATAAACGTCCAGTCGTCCCCAGAATGGATTTTTTTGAAATTTCAAAATCTCCCATATTTCAGCAGGGAGGACAATTGGAAGATCTTCAAACTGCCTCTTTTGTATTAATAGTAACTTTTGACCAATTGCAATTGGAAGTTGAATGGATATTCCTTGCTTTAGTTGAGTTCTTATTTCTTATTTGTTGATTGTTTAACAGGGGAGCCATGTTGGTCGATCATTGCTCGTAGTGTTGACGATGTTGATAAATTCTTTAAAGAAACTGTTGAAAACAGGTTTGCTTTGCGTTTATCTGTTCTAAGTCTCTCGTGTCCAACTACAAGATTCTTATATTACATTTAGTGGTATAAAGAATTTGAAGTTGATGTTTCATTTTGTTCTTTGTTTAGCTTTCCATATATGTATATATACTATGCATATATATAGGGTTTTGCTAACCTACTACATGGAGGTAGTAGGTTAGTTTATTCCCCATCCATTGTTTTCCTTAAATACCCTTATTTATTAATGCAAACACATGTAGTTTAAATGGCTTTTTGGTCCTTTTAATTAATCTTGTTTCTTACCCATCTCTCTTCTCCATCTCTTCTCTCCAACCCTCTCTATGATTCCATAAAATTCAGATTTTCTCTTCCTTTCCTTATTCATATGATCTTCTTGTTTAGTTTAATTGATCCCATTATCTGATTCCAATTCCAAGTGGGAAATGAAAACGTGGAAAAATACCTTTTAAATTGATCATATTAACCCATTAAACTGACATCTAAATGTATTCATAACAATAAAAAATTAGTTATTTCATTTGCAAAAACAAGTAAGAAAACGAATGGTTTGAATTAAAAGATTTACTTTCAAAAACAGATTGATAGAGACGAAACAACACTCAGATTCAAAGACCACAAATTGAATCTTCCAAAGAGAGAAAAAAACGAAAGATAGAGAAGAGGCGCCAAATCAAAAATCACATATTGAATCTTACTAGGAGAGACAAAAAAAGGCTTGAATAGGGAGAGAAGAGAGCAAATCGAGAGAGAAGAGAGATGAGGCCTAACCAAGAGAAAGGGATTGAAGACCGAAGAGAATCAGATTTAGTAGGTGTTGGCCATAGAAACCAAATATTTTTCACTTCATTTGGAGTTTTTGAAGTTGGAGTTGTGTTGGATTATACTTTTTGCAAAGAATATTTGGTTTTTTGAATATACTTTTCCTACAAAACATGAAATATGCTATATACCCCCCAATTTCTAAAAACTAGCAAAACCACCCAATTTTGATTAATTTACCTGAAATATACAACCAAATCTGCTCTAAAAGAGTAATATTAATATTACTTCCATTTGATTATCAATATTTTCATCTTATGTCATTTAAATTCGAATATAAAATTATTTAATGAAATGCATTTATGTATCCAATTAAACGTATATTTTTATCTTTGTCTCCTATATGCAATTGTTTTTGATTACTCTTCTTATTGTTTTGCAATGTAAGGAATAACTGTTCATGTTCCGGTTGATTAGTGCAGACGATTTTGGTTCATTCTGTTGCACTATCCTAAACCACTAGGATTTTTAGCAACAACAAACCAGTGTAATCCCACAAGTGGGGTCTAGGAGGATAGAGTGTACACAGACCTTATTCCTACATTGAGAGGGTCGAGAGACTGTTTCCGATAGACCCCTGACTCAAATAACGATGAAAAAAGGCAGTAGCAACAAGCACAAACAACAACAAGATAATAAGATAACCGAGGCTAAAGAAACAATAGGTAGTAAAAGAAATTTAAGAATAAGGAAATACAAGAATAATACTAATACTCTGGGAATGGGAAAAAAATACTCTCGACTACCTACTAACCTTCTACCCTTATTATCGACCTCCACACCCTCCTATCAAGGTCATGTCCTCGGTGAGCTGAAGTTGTGTTATATCCTGTCTAATCACCTCACCCAAATACTTATTTGACCTATCTCTAACCTTCCTCAAATCTACTACGACCAACCTGTCACACTTCTTAACGAGACATATTCACATGTCCAAATCATCTCAGCCTCACTTCACCATCTTGTCCTCCACGGGGCCACTCCCACCTTGTCCCGAATATCTTTATTCCTAATCTTATCTCTCTTGGTATGACCACATATCCATCTCAACATCCCCATCTCTGCCACTCACCTTCGGGACATGAGAGTTCTTGACTAGACAACATTCCGCTCATATAACATGGTCGGTCTAACCACCACTCTGTAGAACTTACTTTTAAGTCTTGGTGGCACATTTTTATTACACAGAACACCAAGTGCGAGCTTCTGTTTCATCCACCCCACCCCAATATGATGTGTCACATCCTCGTCAATCTCCTCATTATCTTGGATTACTAACCCCAGGTACTTGAAACTTCCTCTCTTTGGGGTTAACCTGTGTGTCAAGCCTTACGTCCACGCCCGCTTCACGAGTCACGTCACTGAACTTGCACTCCAAGTATTTAATTTTGGTCTTGCTTAACTTGAAACGTTTTGACTCCAGGGTCGGGCTCCAAATCTCCCGTCCTCGCATTAACTCAGCTACGCGTCTCATTAGTCAGTCTTATGTCGTCTGCAAATAACATGCACTATGGAACCTCCCTTTGAATGTGTTGTGTCAATACATCAATGCAAATAAAAATGGGCTAAAGGCGGATCCCTGGTGCAACTCATCACGGCCGAAAAGTGTTCCGAGTCACCTCCCATAGTTCTGACTGGGTCTTAGCACCATCATACACGTCCTTAATCACCCTAGTGTAAGCAAACATCTCCATAGAACCTCCTTTAGAACTTTGTTGTATGCTTTTTCTATGTCTATGAACACCATATGCAAGTCCCTCATCCTCTCTCTATACTGCTCCACCAACCTCCTTACGAGGTGAATGGCTTCTATAGTAAATGCCCCTCAATTAATTATAATTTTGAATTACAGATGTAGTTCGTAAGAAATAAATTGTGGGAGATGATATCATTTATGGTTAAAATACAAAAAATATATTATTCTTGCCGTACATAATCTCATTTATTGAGATAGAATCTTATATTTAGATGTAAAAAAATATAATTGTAGAAAATGATATTAATGGGTTCTTATTTTTGTGGAAGTTCAGATTTCCTCCATAATAATTCCCAAAGTCCACCCTTAACTATAGTTAAGATGTTTGTTAAGTTTATTTAATCTAAGCTTTAAAAATTCATCATAGACAAGTGTCTATCATCCAAGGATGCACTTGAGGAAATGGAGAGAAATTGTAATGAAGAGGAGACACTTGATCAATTTGAGATGGGATCGTTTTTATGAAAACTAAAAATTTAGGGAAAAGTTTGAAAAAAGAAAAATTAAAAAGTGACATGGAAAAAAGTGAAAACAGGCCAAATGTTGATTTTCAATAAAATGGAAAAAATTCCCTGAAAAAAGTGAATAATTCTTATGGCCAAATACATTTTTATAAACTACTTTTGAAGTTAAAATCTTGGAAGTGTAACATCATGCGACTTGAGGAATGCAAAAATTATGTCATATTCTCGTGCGGTCAATGCTCTGTAGAAACAGTTGTTACTGGAAAATCAAATTGGTAACATCAATGTTTCTGGCTATATTTGTTTTGAGATTTCATTTCCCTTCTTCGCAAAGGCTAATATCTGTGATAAATTTGGGTCATTTCAGAACAAGTTTGTAAAATTATCTGACAACTATCTGATGATCTATTAGCAGCTATGCTTTAAGAGATCTTGTGTTCTACCTGCTGTAGCACGGCTACTGTTCAACTACTGGGTGATTGGGGAAAGACATATATCACAAAAGGCAAAGAGCAGAGACAGATACTTTTGCATCTAACTTCCGCACTTCATTTCGTTTTGGTTAAGAATTGGTTCTAACTGAAGTACCTGAAATCTTTTTTTCCTTTTACACAAAATTAGTCAAAGTTAGGTAATTGAAGAGTGAATGAGGAGACATTTTACAGAGCGCATTTAATTTCTGATCTCTTTCCAGTTTTCTCTCTAAGCTGCGTCTTTGGGTGAATGTTCTGCATTCATGAATTCTTGTTCATGCTTTTAAGGATTTCTATTTACTGTGTTTCATCTGTTTTAAATCAATGATATACCATGTTACATTCCAAAATGACCTATAAATTAAGTTTTAAAAGTATTTGCAAATATGTATACTTTCCCTTATTGGGTAGAAAACAGCCAGCATTCTCGGTGGTAAAGCATCTTTTCCCTTTTTTTGGGGGTCGTTTTTGGTATAGCAGGTGCCCTATAAGGATTGAGGGGGTGAACCACCCAACTCTTTGAAACTTAAGTTAACAATCAGTTCATAACCATCCATTCAAACTCTTTTATTTATCATGCTGTCTATTTCTTTAATTTTAAACAGCATGGAACAGTATTTATCCAACGATGAGTTGATTTCCTCATGGGGTGAACTTTTGGACACCTTGAAATATACATTAGGAGGTAAGGGGAACAAGGTAGAATAGTATATGTATATTAGTAGTTATAATATATAAATATGCTTTATCATTGTCCAAAGCTGGTAAAATGTAGTGGTTATCTGTCTCGTTTATTCAAGCAAAGAGTTCTGCTATGTAATCAGCTCCAAGTATCGTCGATCTCTTTTAGATGTTTCTTGATTTAATCACCAGATAATTTTGATGGTGCTGTGCTTCTATGTCAGATTTGCAAGCGAATGTTAACCTTAACCTATAAGAGCTTTTGATTTAGGCCTCAACTTTCTTTTTCTGTTCTTCTTCTTCTCTCTCTCTCCCTCTCTTCCCTCTTTTGTGATCGGATACTTGGGGCTTAAGCTTATCTGGCCACTGGTCAAGAGTTTCCTAATAGTAAGTTTCAACTACAGTTATCCATGTCAGAAATGGGGATATTGTTTAATGACTGAAGACTAGGTTCCTGGATAATTATTTAGCGTATGTGTTTTCTTGTTTGATTTGTGAACTGTTATTCATGTTAATTATGTCAATTCTTATTGGTATAATTGGTGAGCTTTTCAGAGATGAAGGAATTGTGTTGAAAGATTTAACTTCAAAATGGGAACCAAGTGATCGGAGTGGAAAATGGCTTAAGATGAAGCCTGAATATGTTCGAGCTGGCTCTGATTTGGATGTTCTTATTATTGGTTTGTACTGCTTACCGAAGGTTGCTGTTTCTGACTTTCGTGCCAAGTATTCTGTTGGGCTAACTTTACATTGTCAACAGGAGGCTACTATGGTTCTGGGCGACATGGAGGAGAGGTGGAAAATTCGACCTGCTACTTAGGAGCCGTTTGTCCATGAATTTTTTTTCCCTTTTTTCAAAACAGCGTCTATACATTGGACTGATTTTTTGAAATTTTTTTTGAAGATGAGTTTCAAGTTTGAAAAAGAGATTTTGGCCAGTTTTTCTAGTGAAAATCTTTTCCACTCACAAAATTTCAAAACTTTTTATCAAGTTAAATGCATGTCCAAACACTAACTTCAATTTTCAAATACACTTTTTCAACTTAACTTCAAAGACTAACTTTTTTTCAAATATCACAATTTTTATGTACAAATGCCTACTTAATTTGTTCGCCCACTTATTTATTTATATTTTTTATGAGTTGAACTCTAAATTTGCCTTTGGATATTAGGTAGCTCAATTTCTGGTGGGTCTTGCAGAGCCTCCGGCTCCAAATACATATCCCAGAAGGTATATATATGTTTTCGATAGTTTTGTAAATGAAAGAATCAGCATATTATGTCAAATTTTTAATTATTTTCATACGTCCGTAATGTGTGTTTCTAAATTTTACTATTTCTTGAATTTTGTTGAACGCTAGTCATTTGGACAACATAGGCAAATAGCTTATTTGAAGACTTTTTTCGGAAAACAAGTTTGTTGAAATTGAATGTGTTTGAGCATTTGTACTTTTTTGATGATTTGTGAATGGGACAAGAGTTCTTGAGAAACTTCTTTGAAAAGCACCCGCAAACCTCAACTTCGAATACAGTGTTTGCATATAAAGTTTCGAAAACTTTAAACAAATACATACTTGAAATTTCTTTTCACAAGTTTTGGAAAAAATATTTTATGGATGGACGCCAGATTTTCCAAATTGTGTCACATAAGTTTGGTCGGGAGGCAATGTTTCGGTCAATTTGTCTATGCGCCAATATGTACTCTAGCTGAGATGAATATGCTTCCAAACTATACTTTGAGTTGTTTGCTATTCCCAAGTATATCAAGTCTTTAAGCTAAAAGGTTGCATGGATTTTAAGCAATTGTTAACTTGACCATTGTTTCTCCTCTAATTTTTAATAGAGGGTCATTTGCATTTCAAAGAACAAAATGTGTCTAAAAAGAAACATATGAAAGGATCGTTTCCTTGTGCTTAGTTAGACCTGTTAAGTGTTCCACATTGGTGGAATTAAAGCTGGTGTCTTCTTACAAGGTGTCGGGCAATCCTGAACTAGCTTTTGAGGTTGAGTTATATGCAAGATTAATTTTCTTAACATGGGAGAGGTAGGGGGCTAGCCTCCTCTTCTCCTTTTATTGGTAGTATTATTTAGGTATCGCGTAGTTCCTTACTATATGTTGTTTCATCTGTTTTATATCTTGATATTTCGCTGTCTTATTTTCCTCGCAATCGCTCGATTACGTTTCTTTTGAGCCGAGACTCTATTGGAAACAACTTCTCTACCTCACAAAGGTAGGGGTAAGGTCTGCGTATATCCTACCCTCCCTAGACCCCACTTGTGGGATTACACCTATTATAGGTTTACCTAACGTCGAGTTCTCATGTTATGTTGTGGTTGCTCGCTTTGTGGCTTTTGACTTATTTAGGCTTAAAATCTTTTTTTAATTTACAAACACTCGAATAAGCTAAAAGGTGCTTAAAAGCTGGATTTAATCCAACCCAAACACCCTCTGTAGAAGAATACAAGTTTCTTAAATAGTTGTTGAATATATCATGACTCAGACTGTAGAGGAGACAACCTATCAAGTTGATCCTATTAACAATTTTGTTTGTTTTTGAACATCATTCCTTAACTATATTAATTAACATTCCTGACAACGTGGGCCTAATTGTTCATTCTATTACTGGTAATGGAAAATTGTATGTTGCTCAAGATCTTTTTGACTGCTTCATAAGTAGAACTTGGTAATTGTTGCTGGGACCAAAGGACTATAGGAGAACGCAAATTCCTTGAATATAGTAAGCTAATGCACACACAACCAATTGGTCTTGTCACGATCCAAAACCAGGCCGCGATATGGCACCTAAGAAGCCACTACCCACTAGGTGAACCACCAAAAGTAAATTCAAGGGAACGACACAAATTTTCTCAAAAGTTCCATACAACAACATACCCAGTGTAATTCCACAAGTGGGGTCTGGGGACGGTAGAATGTGCGCATACCTTACCCCTACCTTTGTGGGGGTAGAGAGGTTGTTTCCTATAGACCCTTGGCTCAAAAGTTCCACAACACAGATAAATAGAAAGTCTAGAAACAACGGAAGTCAAACAAAATACAATGTCTGACAAGATAGCCAATAACAACATACCCAGTGTAATCCCACACAGTGGGGCTGGGGAGGGTAAGATGTACGCAGACCTTACCTCTAACTTTGTGGGTAGAGAAGTTGTTTTCAATAGACCCTCGGCTCAAAAGAAACGTAATCGAGCGATTGCAAGGAAAATAAGACAGTAAAATATCAAGATACAAAACAGGTGAAGCAACAGATAGTAAGGAACTATGTGATACCTAAATAATACTACCAATAAAAGGATAAGAGGAGGCTAGCCCCCTACCTCTCCCATGTTAAGAAAATGAATCTTGCATATAACTCAATCTCAAAAGCTAGTTCAAGATTGCCCGACATCTTGTAAGAAGACACCAACTTTAACTCCACCAATGTGGAACACTTAACAAGTCTAACTAAGATGTAATCCCACACAGTGGGGTCTGGGGAGGGTAAGATGGACGCAGACCTTACCTCTACCTTTATGGAATACATAGATTGGAAATGAAAATCTACACAGGATAGATAGAAGCTGCTTCACGGACCAACTGTGGAAGCTCACTCTACTGGAATCTTCAAACGCAGCTGCACTAGTGGATAGATCCGCAATGAGTGGGTTTGGTAAGCCTGAGATTATTGATCCCCTCCTCTGTCTTACCCTTCGTAGCAAGTCTTTCATTCAGTAAAGTAAAGCAGGTAAGACAAGTAGCAAGCAGGTATAAATTAAACCACATCCAATAACCAGCTATGGGGCCTTGTAGATTGGGACCACTTATAATCCAACCATGGGTCTTTACGGATACCTGTGAGATCCGCTATACCTAAATCATATGGGCCCTCGCGGTTACTGGGGATCCGGTAGACCTAAATCCATGGGCACGCACGGATACTTGGGATCCGATAAATCTAACAGTTTGATATCGATATCAACTTAGATAGCTAGCATTTACAACAAACAACGCAAAAAAATCACATCATGAGATGAAACATCACTTACGTTTTTATACCGGGTGCCCATCGCAATTGCGGAACTCAATGGGCTGAACTATCATCGCATTCGCGGACCAGGCTTCACATATGCGGTACTCAACCAGCACAGCCTCCTTCGCATTTGCGATTGACTGTCCGCATTTGGGGCAGGTCTTCCACATTTGCGGCTGCACCAATACTAGATTTTTCAGTAATACTCAATTGAGTTAGTCTCGAAACACCCCTGAGCCCTCGGGTTTCAACCCCGACCGTCCCAACAAGTCCAAAATGGTAATACAAACTTATTCGAAGCTTCAAAGTACAATTTCAACCATAAGTGCTCAAAACCAAGGGGTGAGTTGTTATACTTTTTTAGTTGGATGCTTACCTTCTTTTCGCTGGTATTTTATTCATTTTCTATGTTTAATGTCGGTTTTCAACTAATATTTTTTTTAACTCGTCAATTTGGACTCTTTAGTTTAAACATTGTAGATTTCGCTCTTATTTGATCGTATAATAAAGTTTTACATGTTTGCCATGATCTTGACTTTACCACTGATGTATAGTCAGCCTTGAGTAACAAGTGTTGTACTCCTCCTGATGCAATAGTTAGTTTATTTAATCCTTAGATTTCAGGAAAGGAGTTTCCATTTGTGTAGAGTACTGCAGTTTTATGAGATGTCTTCCAATGTAGCAGGGAAATATCTATATCTGAATTTCGTTCTGTGAAGTAATTCAACAGGGTTGTGAGCCTTTTAAGTTTTCTGAAAGGTTTTTAACGTCTTTTAATACATAGTAAAAGAATGTAAATCATGTGGATTTAGGATGACTGATGTGTATTTGCACTACTTAAGCCGAATTCTGATTTAGCATATTTTTGCAGGTTCATTTCTTTTTGCCGAGTGGGCACTGGAGTTTCTGATGAGGAACGTAATACCATAGTAACTCGATTAAAGCCCTATTTCAGGCAATGTTTCTGTCGATGTAGCCTGAGTTGGGACATTGTTTTCTGTTATACCTTTTGTTCTTGCACTATTCAGAATGCGTTTCTTGCTTGTTGCGCCTTATCTTGTGAAAATGTATAGTGTTTTACTTTTGGCAAAGGTGTTTTAAAAGTCAGTGAGACTTCTGGTTGTCCACTGCATTAATCTCCACAAGATTTATTTTTCAGAAAATGTTTGAAGATGTGAAAATATAATTGAGAAAATTAAGTATCTATATAAGATATTCCGTGCAAAGCTGGCAAGGATCTTTGATTAGGCATATATTAGACAGAATATCGCAATTTGTTCCATATTTTGCTAATACTGGCGCATTCCTTTTGGCAGGAAGTATGAGTACCCGAAGCAGGCACCGCCAACTTTTTATCAAGTAACAAATAATGCAAAAGAGCGACCAGACGTGTGGGTTGAAAGTCCAGAGAAGTAGGCGACTTTGACTAATCTTGCAATAGGAATTTCTATTTTTTCCTTTTTTTTTGCAATTGGAGTTGATCATGCAATTATTTATCTGACTCCTATTTATCATTGCAGATCGATCATTGTTTCAATTACAAGTGATATTAGAACAATAAGAACTGAGGTACAGCTGGACTAGAAGTCTTCCTTCTCTGTTTGTTAGCATTTAGCAATATATGCTTATATAAAAGCAATGAGAGTTGGAAGTCATCCTGGGAATTTATTTTCTGTAATTTATTATGTATTCTATCATTACTCAATAGGTGTGTGAATTGATCAACACCTGAGATGCTTGAAATCAGCTTCATGTTATCTATTCCATATACCCATTTCACCAATGAGGTGATAAAAGTTTGATGAGTCATCAGAACTCATTTTCTGTTCTTTCTAGGTGTTTGCTGCTCCATACAGCTTGAGATTTCCGCGTATTGATCGAGTCAGATATGACAAGCCTTGGCATGAGTGTCTTGATGTGCAATGTTAGTGGTCTTGTTACATTGATGTTTGATGTGTATATTTGCTACTTTGTCTGGTATCGTGTTCTTTGATTCTATTCTCACCTTCTACTTACAGCAGAACTTTTTGTTGTTCCTGTCTCAGCATTTGTTGACCTGGTACATTCAAGCAATGGTACCACACAGAGGGAATCCAATTATGGGGTTGGGCAGGATCATGAACCAAAGACCATTAGGTCGTCAAGAAAACGAGAGAAGAAGAATGTTTCTGCAGTTCCTTCTCATTTTGTTCAGACTGACGTGTCTCAAATCAAGGGTGAAACATCAATATTCTCTGACATGGTGTTTTGTATCCTCAACTATCATGTCAAAGAAAAAAGTGTACTCTGGTTTCTAAGCTGTTCTGTGGTATTAACTGTAAGATCTACTTTGTAATTTTACCAATAAAAGAAAGATCTACCTTGTTATTTTGGCCCTTTTTTCATTTTTTTTTGGCTTTGTTTTGGTCAATGGGTTCGTACTATACTGTTGGAGTCCCACATCGGGATGTAAAATGGACTCTTATATGGTCTTGAATCCTCCCTTATGAGCTAGCTTATTGGGTTGAGTTAGGCCCAAGATCCATTTTTTTCAATACATAATATTTGTATCAAAAGACAATTTTGTTCAGTTGTTTCTTTAAGTTTATTCTTCCTTGAGAATCCTCGGGGAATATTATTTTACGAAATATTTGTGACCTAAATGGGTAAAAGAGATATCCTTAACGATACCAGATTTTGTTAATGTGCCTTCATCACATACGCTCGATTCCTTGCACAAAATGGTGGTCGAGCATGGGGGTGCTTTCTCCATGAATTTGAACAAGTCAGTTACTCATTGTATAGCAGCTGAAAGTAGAGGTCTCTCTCTCTCTCTCTCTCTCTATCTCCCCCGTCTAGGTGCACGGAGTTAGAAAAGTGCATGCGAACACCCATGAGCAGTTGGGGTGCACTATACTATTAATTTGGAGGTATTACTCGGATTTGTTTTTATAACAGGTATCAAGTTTCAAGCTGCAAAACTTCATGGAGATGTTATTCAAATCTCTTGGCTCTTTGACTGCTGTCTGCAAAAGAAGCTCCTTCCTTTACAGCCAAAGTTAGTTACTTGTCAGTTTTTCTCATCTTGTTCTCTCTTCCTGTAGTTGGACTTCCATGTGATCTGCGATTCTTTTGACTTTGCTTTCTTGGTCTCTTGTTGAAGGTACTTTCTTTTCCTTTCTGATTCAACAAAGAAAAAGATGGAAGAAGAAGTGGATGAATATTCTGATTCTTTCTATTCTGACCTAAGCATTGAAGACATTAAACAGGTATAATTTGGTATAATTATCTGCTAAAAAACTTATATGCTTTTGTAGCTTCAACTGTAGGAGCATTACTGTAAAATTTTGAGCAAGCAGCTAACTGCCAATATTCTTTGATCCTGTCCATTCTTCTGTCTTTTCTTATTGCAGCTTTTGAGCAATATAGAACACTCAGAAGACTCCAAAACTGTTGAGTACTACAAGAAAAAGTACTGCCCCAAGGATAAATGGGCACGATTTCATGGTTGCTGCATTTACTTTTTCATTCCAAAGCAGTGTCTGTGAGAATTCCTATCTTCTCTGTCCAATTGTACAATTAGATTCTCTACTTGGATATTCAAATTTCGATGTGGTGGTTATTTGGTAGAGGTTTAATCGCTCTTCTATGTGTTTCAGGAAATATTCAGATTGCAAGGCTTTAGTGGAACTTTCTATGAGAAGGATGAAAGTTGAAATTTCTGTAGGTGGTGGGAAAGTTGGTGACAATCTTTGTCATGCTACCCATGTCATCGTGATGTCTCTACCAGAGTTTGACGTAAACTTCAATGAAGTGTTAAATAGGTAAGTTACAAAGGTAGTTTACTTTAGAAAGTAAGATGTGCGCTTTTATATTGGAACTTTAAAACCGGCATCCTGGTGGTTAGCAAGCTCTTTCATTTTTGCAGTTTTTGTCAGTGGTAATTTTGTTCTGAGTAGCAAAATAGATTTTATATTGGTATTTTTCTTGGACAATCCAGAGTATTATGCTTTGAGAGTTCATTTGATTAAGTTATTATCCATCTGCAGCATAAGAAGTTAAATATGCCCATCTATCGCATTGTTCAATATGTTGGATTACATCAATGTATTTTGACCAACAACAACATACCCAGTGTAATCCCACAAATGAGGTTTGGGGAGGGTAGAGTGTACGCAGACCATACCCTTACCTCATTGAGGTAGATGGGTTGTTTCCGAAAGGCCCTCGGTTCAAGTATCGCATATCAAAGCAATTAGAAAAAGAAAATACAGAATTAAGGACATAATAAATAACATGGAAAGCATTACATATCATTCATAAAAAAAGGAACAATAACAACAGCCAAATAGTGCAATAAGCGAAGCACAAGAAACCACATGTAGTAACAGGAATCGAAAGACAAGGAACTACGAGAATACTAGTACGATTACCAGTATGAAAGGAGGAACATGTATAGTGCACCAAACTACGAGAGAAGCATGTTTTGTACAATATCAGTTAAAAAGTGAATGAATGCAGATGGGGAGCCAGTAAGGCTCCAGAGGGTTCATCCGAACCCCCTTCAGCGAAAAATTACACTGCATATATAAGGTTAAAATTATTTATTATGTATATATAGTATATGTGCATCCCCTTTGCTTCTTCGTGTGTTTACTTCTTTATATTTTTGAAACCCCTTAGTAAAAATCCTGACTCCGCCACTGAATGAATGTTACTACAACAACAACAACATATCCAGTATAATCCCACAAGTGGGGTCTGGGGAGGGTAGAGCGTACGCAGACCTTAACCTTGGGGGTAGAGAGGTTGTTTCCGATAGACCCTCGGCTCGTGAATGAATGTTTACTATATTAGTTATATTTTTGTCTTATATAGAAAAAACAATAAAGAAAGAAATAAAAAAGTGAATGAAATTAGATTATGGACAAAATAAAGGAAATAAAAGAAAAAAATATTTAAATGAAATTAGGAAAGGAAAAAGAAATAAAGAACATGAAAAAAAAGTAAGAAAAAGGAGAAATAAAAAAAGGAGCCAAAAATATGTATGGAAATCAGATTACAACAACAACAATAATGTACCTGGTGTAGATGTAAGGAATCAGATTATGGTGAAAAAAGAAAAAGAAAATGAGAATAGTATGATTCGGGGAATAAAATAAATGAACAGAAAAGGAGAAAAAAGATAAAGAAAAAAGAAAAGGAGAAAAGCAAGAAAAGGAGAAAAAAAGAAGAAAAGAAGTATAGAAATAAAAAACAAAAGGAGATAAAAGAGGCAATTACCCACAAAAGCTACAATGGGTAGGCAAGGGTAATTAGTTTGATGGGCAGAAAAATATATGGTAGGCAAGGGTAATTAGTTTGGTTTTTGTGGGTAGTTGTGTATTTTTCTCCAGATTTAAATGGCTTAATTACAAATTTTGTCTGTCACCATTTTTTTTTTGTAGTTCTAAAATGTGAATAACTGCAACCTTTAGGGTTTCACATATTGTTGAAAGTGGTTAAATCTCATATTAAAAGATGAATTTCTCAAGTCCGATTCAATTATGAAATTGAGAAGTTGACAGCTGATAAACTAAAATGGTAGAGTATCATGCAGTATATAATTTAATCAAAACCATGTAATTCTGTGTCTGCCAGCATACTTTTTGATGTCAGGATGATGTTTTTCTTTTACTGAATGAGGATACAGAATATGCTCTTCTTCTTTATTCTCGATAACATCCTAATCTTTGAAGTTCAGTTTCTCAGAGGCAGAAAAGCATGTTTTGTACAATACAAAGCTGCACATAGTCGGAGCACGGTGGTTGGAGGACTCCTTTAAAGAGGAACAGAAGTTGCTTGAGGAGAGCTATAGCCTAAAGCCTAGCAATTTTCAAGTGTCAATCTCTGAGAAGAGGTGAGTCGTGTATCTCTTATGGATCAAAATTTAGTGTAGTATTTAGTATTGGAATTATTTTTCTTCATTTTTGTGTTTCCAAAATTTGAATACCAATTAATGTTTTAAAATTGCCAACAAGATGTGTTTGAGGGTGGTGGGTGGTGTTGCTGTTACATGGAGGCTATTCAACAGCCATAGTTTGGGGAAGCTCTTTTTGTTGCTATTCAAATTTACTACCTTTTACCTACTATATAATATGTAGGAAGATACTTGCTTTCTTCTGAAATGTTTGTCGCTTTCTCCCATATTAAAATATGTTCTTTTGTCTTCTATATGCGAGTTGAATTGCGACTTATAACATGTTTCTTGCAGTTTTTAAAAATGTAAACCTTAGTTTCTGAAAAACTTGGTTCTAGTCTAATCTAAGTTAGCTCTAAAATTGGTTAAATAGGTAGTTGAATAAGCAAATAATATGGACGAGGAAGTATAAAGGTAAGAATGAGACATTCAGTTCCTAGTTTAAGATGAAACCAGTTCTGATAATTATGATGTCACTTTCAACTGTTTACAACATAATGTTCTTCAAATTGCCATATATGAGGGTGGTGGTTGATGAATACTGCCTGGCATACCGTTCACAGATGAGAACACAAAATTATCTTCGTCTAGATTAAGGTTTTCTTTGTAGCAATAGGGATTCAGAGACATCCTCTGCAAGCTATTGTTCTTTTCCATTATTGATGCAGAAAATTAGAGGATATCATGTATAGCTGATATAGAGTTCTATGAATGATTGATTACCTTTCCTCCACTTACTTTTTACCCGGAGGGCCAATTTGTACAGAAGTGGATTTGTATTGTTATAAGGAAAATCCATGCTAGGTATTACCAGAACTTGGGTGAGAACGGCAAAAAATAACTAAAATTGGTATTGCGGATGTAGGAAGACGCCTAAAGAACTGACTATTGAGTCGTAGATAGTACGAGCCCTGAAATAGATTTTTGTTAAAACAAAGGAATTTCTGAAGGATTCTTTCGTCAGTGTAGTTGGATTTTTATGCTGGAAATGATGCGTCAAAAATAAAATAAAATGTAGGATATTTAGGTCCATAACAAAGAGTCAATTAATTGTGTTAAACTAACGCAACAAAGGCAATTAACTGATAAATGCTGTCCTAGCTGCAGCCAAATTACTCATCTCGTCCTGTAATTTGTACATATCCTTCTTCGCATGCTTGAACATCTACCTTTGCTGTGAAAATCTGGCCCAACAAGCTAGTTATGCATAGTAAATTCAAGCATGCATGACCTTTTCTTTTGCTGGCATTTGTATTATCTGTTCAACTAAATTACTCGGCATCGATATTTTCTCCGACTTAATAGACATGACAGGCTAAAAGGTAATGCCGAAAGGTGCAAAAGACCATCTTCCCCTGGTAAACATGGAGTGCAAATCAAAACAGAAGGAATTTCAGACCAGTGCCGAGCCATCACACTACCAAAGAGGGATAGGAAACGAGATAGAGGAAGACCTGCTGGTAGTGCGACAGCAAAAGGGAAAGCGGGGATCAACATGCCACGGAGAGTTAAACGCAAGGTTACAAATAGACGCGCTAAGATTCATGAAAATGAATCTGATGAAAGTGCTACTTCAGGTGAACATCTTCATAATGATGAGAGTGAAGCAGCTGTTGGGCCTCGTGGAAGCCATGAAACTATTGCAGAGCCTGGCTCAGGAATTCAGAATGAAGATGCTGTACAAGATCTGGAATTGTCAGCAGATGGTGAAACATTTCCACAAGGGACTGCTGAATGCAGTGTGATCGGCGAAAGATTGGACGAAGCTCACGAAACTTCATATGGAAGTGGAAATATTGCCAGGGGCAAAGACAAAGACAGGATGGATGAAAAGCTGGAAGACCCTGTTGATCCAGTCCAAGCTATGCTACTGCATATGATACCCCACTTGGAAAGTAAGCCAACCCGAATCGTGGACACTCTTGTAAAGGACGACAAGCCAGAGGCAGATACTAATCCCAGTCCTAAAAAGAAAAAGAAAGTTAGCTATAAAGATGTAGCCGGTGAGTTGCTCAAAGATTGGTGAAACCTTTTATGCCATCCACCACCTTAAAAAGTTGTACACTTTGTCGTGTTTCCTTCTGTATTTTTCTCCGGGACCATGTAAATATAATAGTCTCTTTTGTGTTGTATTTCTGGTGTAAATGATTTGAACATTTGATGCAACTTTTTGTTATCGTTTTGGTGTTCTATCAGTTGTGGTTACTGGCGCACTTGTTAGAAGCGTTATCCCTTAGCACCCTATCGAGAGAGAAGGGGGATATCTCATATGTCTTTGTTTAGATCTATCCACAGGTTTCTTTGCTGGGTGTCAATGAAAATATGAACTAAAATATTTGCATATCGAAATGGTATGTCGCATATTGTTACTCGAGAGAATACTAACTGATCTTTGATTGAAGTTCTGAATTTTCTCACGTTGGCGGATCTCATGAAATTTGTACTATTTAGAGCCTGTTTGGAAAGCCACAAGGGAATTAGAATTGGGTGTAATTATACAGTTTGGTCTTTTCGTTTGGCCAGTTAATTACCAAGTTAAAGGGGAATTTGGTGTAATTATACTTTCCAATTCTCAAGGGAGGGGCGGGGGGGGGGGGGTTGTTGTGTGTGGTTAAGAATTTGGTGTAATTATACCATGTAATTACATGACAACTTTTTAATTTCTTCCCCTTTTATTTTAAATTTAATTTCTTCTTTTAAATTATTTATTATTTCTATTATTTTAATTTTTTTCTTTTAAATTTATTTTTTATTTCTATTATTTTAATTTCTTTTTTATTTTTACTTTAAAATTGTTTTTTTTTGTGAAATATATTTTTTACAATATTTATCTTTTCAGTTTTTGCTTTGTCTTGAGCCGAGGTTCTCTCGAAAACAACCGTTCTACCTACCAAGGTGGAGGTAAGGTGTGTGTACACTCTACCCTCCCCAGACCCACGGTGTGGGATTTCACTGGGTATGTTGTTGTGTTGTTTCTTCTCATTTTTCAACATTACTTTTTGTGATTCAATGTAATTGCTCGTATATGTATTTCTTATTTAATTGTATTTATTTTTTTCATTTAGCGTAATTGTGTTATTGTAGTTTTTGAAAGTACATCTAATATTAGAAAAAATGAATCGTTAGCAAACTTGGGATATAACTGTGATGTAATTAAACTATAATTTCGTTGTTGAATGAGGTTACAAACTTGTGTTTCCTTTTCTTTTGAATAATATTTATTTAAGTAATGTTGGAACTTCTTTTGTTATTTTAAAATTTGACATAAGAGTATTATGTTAAAAAAATTGAATTTTGAACTTATGTTATATTTCCGGTTTCAATTTGTATGTTTTAGTATTATTGACTTGTTATTTCACATTGCATGATGTTTATTTTCAATTAGAATTAATAGATTATTTTTTGGTCAAACATTTGAATAATGTTATGGCATCATAGTTATAAATATTAATCTTTTTACAAACATGGTCCATGATATTCTTACAAAATGTATGCTTCTAGTTTTTATGATTAATTGAATTAAAGTATTATTAATATGAAGAATATATATAAATTATTTTTTACAATATTAGTTATAAATATATGATTATTAATTAATATATTTTCAAAAAACAATATGTATTTTAAATATTTGATTAATCATTTATGAAGACACATATTTGTCTAATATTAAATTTTTAATTTTTGATAATATTTTTATTGTTATACATTAATCAAACTGTGTAGTTATACTTGTGTAACTAACAATACACTTGTAATTATACTGTAATTATGTTATGACAAACAAACATGCTGTCGTAATTACCATACTGCATAATTACTAGGTTGTGCAGTTAGTATCTTAATAACTACACCAATTTCAATTACCGGGTGGCTTTCCAAATTGACCCGTAGGGGTTGTTTTGATTTGGTTTCATGAGAGCTAATCTCCACATTAAAAGTCATCATACATACAGTGTTTGGTTGGGATTCAAAGAGATTTAAATCTCGATATAAAATTAACATTAATTAATACAGTGTTTGATTGTTTTTTAGTGTTTTTCTCATAAATAATGCATGTATAAATTTTATGAGAATTTATATATTATTTATGAATTCAGATGTGGAATAAGAATGCTGCATTTGTATTACGTGGATCAAAATGCAAAATAACAAAACTAACTTTCATAATAATAGTAAAAATGTTTATTTGTCTAAGAAAGTAAATAAATATGTTAAAAATATATTATGTACTAATATAATGAATGTCAAACCAAACGTTCAATAAAAATGATACCATTATATAATCCTTGTACTATTAATCCTTGTAGTACAATTCTTACATAATTAATCTTTATAATACATTCCCGTATAATTAATTTTTGCATTGCTAATCTCTTCATAACCTGTTCTAAACCAAATAACTCCTTGCGGTCTTTCAATATCTCAGTTTCTTTAAAAATATTGAGTTCTTACAATTTGTTAGATAAATTAGAAATCATAAATTAAGATATACGGAACACGTTAAAATGAAAATATTTAGACTTAAGCTTGTTTGAATTATGTTATCATCGTTACATAATGTATTGTATTTGTGTATTGTATTATTTTTTGAATAAATTGAACTGTTTGTTGTGTTTTAATAATATTATAGACAATAAAATTAGCGTCAAGAAATTAATCAAGATAGGAAAACATAGTAACAAACGTAGTGTACTATTTAAATGCAGTAAATATTACATCTTTATAATTTCTCTGATTCATTTTTTCAGAACTAAATTTAAGAGTCTTTGAGCTTGATCTTGATGGATTAATTCGAGGGTTTGAAACTTGATCTTGAATTTTGGTCTTGATCTTCATTGTACGAAAATTTGTAACGTTTGATCCACGAACTCTCTCTTGCTTCTTGTTATGGATTCTGGTGTCTTTAACATCCTTTGCTTAACAATAAGTGAGAAAAAATCATGTCAAATCATGTTAATATTGATGCTCTATTTCAAGAAGGTAGTTCTCAAACTAGGCCACCCAACTTTAATGGATTTCCCCAATTAAGGATGAGATGAAAGAAAGAAGAAACCAGAGCATGATAGAGAGGATACAGGATAATAAAAAGTTATCATCATATCTAAATTTGTTATAGAGACCCTGAGATGATCCAAAAACAGCAAAAGCAAATTACAGAAAAGGAAAATTTTCTTCAGATTAAAGCAGAAATGATGGAAAGTGTTATGAGGTGCGGCAAGTATGGCCACATTGCTGATGATTGTTCCAAATCAAAGCGAAGATCTACTAAGGGGTATCAACGAAATAAATCCTTCAGCAATTGAAGCGAAGATTTTTCTCAGAAAATAAAATTAAGAGATGACCAACATTTGTTTTATGGCAATGGGTGAAACCAGTGAGGTAAGATCTGATAACTGCATTAACTGTGGTGATCTTCAAGAATTATTAAATCACACTTTAGAAGACTTAGATAAAAATTTTCATGAACTTTGAAAACGTCAAAGAAAGAACAAATACTGATTGATTAAATTAGAAGTTTGTGAATGAGGACTTTTTTCCAGAAGAATTTCAGAAATTGCAATTGCAAATTAATGACTTGCGCAAAGCCACCAGTCATAATTCTGTTAGGTCTAACCAATCGACTCATAACAATGAGTCAACTGGTAAATAACTTGCTAGTGACAAACCTGTATCTAGCAAGTCAACTGGTAAGTCAGTCTTTCATGTCAAGACAGATCAGTTGACTTTTTTCGATAAGTCAACTAATAGGACGTCTGACATAAACAAACATGCTTCAAGCAAGTCGATTCACCAGCCAGTCATTGATGAACTCTTTTCTCAAGCCTATTTTTATTGTGGTAGAATCAGTCATAAATATTATAATTACAGGTTTCGTTATGCAGTTGGACCTAGTTGGGTATGGAGACCCAAGAATAATAAAAATAATTTCGAGTTAAACCCTTAAGGACCCAAGATGGTTCAGGTACCTAGAAGGAAGTTATTTCTCTTTTTTGCAGGAATACCACAAGAATAAATTAAAGGAAAAATTATATCTAGATAGTGCGTGTTAAAACCATATGACATGAGATAAAAACTTGTTCCAATCAATCGCTGACTTCGATGGAGGAATAGTATGATGTTTGGGACAATTCAAAGGGAATTGTCATGATATAGGAACAATTGATTTTAGTGATTTTTGTGATATTACTAACGTTTATTTAGTGAAGGGACTCAACTACAATCTACTAAACATAAGTCAACTATGTGATTCTGAGATCTATGTAAGATTCAAGAAAACATGTTACATCATTAAAGATAATACTGGAAAAGTTGTGCTACCAGCCTACCAGAAAATAGAGATTAATAAGTATACGTCCTGGATTTCGTTATGAGTTCAGTAGGACATAAATGTCTTGCATCTATGACGAAAGATACATGGGTGTGGCACAAAAAGCTGAGTCATGCAAGCATGCAGCTAATTGAGAAACTTGCTAAATATGATCTAGTCATTGGATTGCCTAAATTGGATTATACAAAGGATCATATTTATGATGCATGTCAAATGGGTAAGCGAACTCATAATTCTTTTGTTTCAAAATATATTGTTTCTACTACTAAAACACTGCAACTATTACATATGTATTTAATTGGTCCTACTAGAACTACTAGCATTGTAGGAAAAAGGTATGATATTTGGTTACTGTTGATAATTTCTCTCGTTTTACTTGGATAATATTTTTAACTCATAAAGATGATACTTTAAAAAAATTGAATTCTTTTATGAAAGAGTACAAAGGGACAAAGGCTATTACATTACTGCTATAAGGAGTGATCATGAAGGAGAATCTGAAAGCATGACATTTGAATAATTCTGCAATGAACAAGGATACACTCACAATTCCTTCTCATCCACATCTCCTTAACAAAATGATGTGATTGAAAGAAAAAATAAAACTCTTCAATACACGGCAAGAACCATGATTCTGGAAAACTCCTTACAAAATAACTTTTGAGCAGAAGTTGTAAATACATCTTGTCATGTTCTAAACAGTTGTTTGATTAGACCTATCTTGAAGAAAACTCAATGCGAATTATGAAATGGTAAGAAACTAAATATTAGCTATTTTCATCCTTCTTGTTGTAAATGTTTTGTGTATATTAATGGAAAGAATAATATTGATAAATTTGATCCCAAAAGCGACGAAGATATATTTCTTGGATAGTCAACCTCAAGTAGATCTTATAGAATATTCAATAAATGTTCTTTAAGTATTGAAGAATTTATTCATGTAATATTTGATGATACTAATTGCTTGGTCAAGAAATGTACTACTGTTGATGATGAATAAAATCTGAAATAACAAAGCATCATCTTATCAACCACTGGAACATATAATTTTGTCAAAACGACCGAGGAATCGACTAATACAATTGTTAAGACTGTTCCAAACGAATGGAGAGTAAACATGATTATCCCAAGAAATTCATCATCGGAGATCTAAACAAAGGAATGAGTACTAGAGAAATAAGTAAAAATAAAGCTAATGTTGCTCTCATTTCTCAATTAGAACCAAAAAAGGTCACTAAAGCTCTACACGATAATCATTAGGTTAAAGTTATGCAAGTAGAATAAGATCAATTTGAGAAGAATAAAGTTTGAACATTAGTTACTAAATCAGAAAAAGCTTCAGTGATTGGTACAAAATTCATAAACAAGTTGAATGATGCTGGAGAAGTTGTGTGACATAAAGCTCGACTGGTCGCTCAGGGCTATTCTCAACAAGAAGAAGTCCACTATGATGAAACATTTGCTCCAGTATCCCAGTTAGAATCCACGCTGATCCTACTGGCATATTCATCATTTAAAAGTTTTAAACATTTTTAAATGGATGTTAAAAGTGCATTTTAAATGAATTTATTGAAGAAGAGATTTTTGTTAAATAACCTCCGGGCTTTGAAAACTCTAAATTTCCATATCATATTTTTAAATTGACAAAAACCTTATTTGGTCTTAAGAAATCTCCCAGATTTAAAGTAACCCAGTCAGATGTCTCAGAAAGAGTAGTTATATCCCCCTGAAAAGTAACATGACCTCCCAGAGCTTGGTACGATTACGTAAGCTCATTTTCAGTTGATCATGTTTTTTAGAGAAAAAATTGATATTACTCTTTTCATAAAAATTTAAATCAAATTTGAAATGAGTATGATGGGTGAGCGAACATTCTTTTTGAAATTACAAATCTATAAATATGAGAGTGATATTTGTCTGCCAAATCAAATACAACAAAGAACTTATCCAAAAGTTTGACATGACTGAGGCTAAGCCCTTAGGAACACCATTGAGTCCAACATTCTCTCTAAATAAATATGATGAAGGAAAGTTTGTTGATGAGATCAAGTATTATGGTATGATTGAATCATTACTGTATTTAATTGCTAGTCAATCATGTTTATATTCAGTGTATGCAAGTGTGCTTGTCTTCAATCCGCTCCTAAAAAGTCTCATCTCACTACAGTGAAAAGAATTATTAGTTACCTTTTTGGAACTACCTCTTACGGTTTATAGTATTCTAATTAACAATGTTAAACTAGAAGGCTTTTCAGATGCTGATTTTGCAGGGGACAAAGATGAAAGAAAAAGTACAAGTGGAACTTGCCAATTTTTTAGAAAGCAATTGATCTATTGAAATAGTAAGAAACAAGGATCAATTTCCTTGTCAACAGTAGAAGCTGAGTATATTGTCATAGGGCAATGCTATGCTCAATTAATATGGATGACTCACCAGCTCAGTGATTATGATTTATCTTTTAAACCTGTTAAGATTTTTTGTGATAACTCTAGTACCATTTGTTTGTCAAAAATTTATGTTCATCATTCTAGAGCTTCGCATATTGACATAAAACATCATTTCATTAGATCATGTTACTAGGGGAGATATAGAAATTTCTTTCATAAGCATTGATTTAAAAGTGGATAAGGGATATGGAGGTGAGAAAAGTGATTCCACCAAAGACCCATTTTCAAAGAAATTGATAATTATAGTGAATCTAAAGAAGAACAAGATTCTACTCAGCAGAGAATAGTGATAATCAAAAGGCAGACAGAGCTTAGAGGAAGAATAATCAGTGGCTTTAAAGGCCCTGAAATGACTACATTGTCACAAAAGCTTGATTGTTAAGGGTGGATCAACATGTTCCTTCCAAGAACAGAAAGAAGTAAGATGTGCATGGAACATGTTATTAAATTATATGCCAATGCTGCCTTTACTGGAGACCAACTCACCAGCATGGGTGATGGGAGTTGAGATTGTCCTGAGTTCTCGAATCTTGGGTGAGATACTGCAAGTGCCCTCCTGGGGTTGGGAAAAATATGTGAAAAAACAATTGGCCACCACTTGAAGGAATTATATCAGCACTAGAGAACACTAGGAAGCCTCCTGGAAATCCAGTAGCTAAGCAACATAAGAGGGTGTAGAAAAAAAAGATGCCCAAGCTTTATAAGCTGTATTTTGAGGTGGTGCATCGTATGATTGTGCCCAGAAAGGAAAGAATTAGGAAAGTTATTTGGACATGGATTTTATAGAAATTCTTGGCACTGAAGTCCAGATAAACTTACACATCATAATAATTCAGCACATTCACAAGATAACTCTTTAGGAAAATAAAGGCCATGGGTTGGCATTTGGGTTCTGGTTGACCGACATTTTTTAGCACTATCGAGTGCCAGTTAAATTCTGGCAATATCAAACCACGAAGGATGTCATTGGGACATTAGGACAGGGTGCTAGTTCAGCACTGAATATAGTGGCCGAGACACAAGCTTTGAAAGATCAACTTGCAGCTAAGGAGGCTGAAATTGCAGCTCTAAAGGATGAACATCAAAATAGGTTGGACATGCTATATATGAAGTATGGGTGTGAGTAGGAAATGTGTAAAGCTCAAGTTCAGAAATTACAGGAAGCTGTGGATAAGAAAAGAGATTAAAACACCAAGACCATGCAGAACCTGGTGGCTGCACTAACCAAAGTCCCTACCTTAATCTCCAACTTTACCTCTTAGGTTGTGCTTAGTCAGATCTTATAAAATCCAACTCTTACCTTTCAAATTCTTTTTGTTCTGGTCTGTATATTGTCTTTCTAACTCAGTATTGATGCTATGTATTATTGTAATAGAACTTTATCACTTTTATCTGGTAGAATATAGTCAGAGTTAATTGTTCTATTATACATATGTGATAGCCCCAAAGGCCATGAGCTTAATATTACTTATAATTTTAAAACATTCTAATCACTTGATGTAACTTTTTAATGATGCCAAAAGGGGAAGATACTGCGTAATATGATGTTCCATGTATGCTAACCTAACCTGGTCATCTTAGTGGTGTTTGGTTCAAATATTTGTTTGTTGAATGATCAAAATAGAGTTGTATAGTGGCATCACATAAATGGGTTTGTCACATTAAAAATAGGAAATTTGTTGGCAATAGCAAGAATGACAAACATTAGTTTTAATGATTGTAAGATGATTGCACAAGGCAAATGAACAAGGTCCATGGAGGTGTTCTATCATTAAGATAGATGTAGACGAAATAATGGAGGAAGATGTGACTCATCTCAGAGCAAATAAATGATGAATGAAACGAGCATGAAAAATGTTCTACGTCATGGAGTCATTACAAGCAGTGCATGAATGAATCATCTGCAGAAAATGAATGATCATCAAGAGAAGAGGTGAGGAGAGCAATCGAGAAGAAACATATACAGAGCTAAATGAATAAAGTAAAGAAAGCAGTTGAAGAGTTGTAGACCAAGCGTATGAAACAAGTTAGTCAACATGTTCCATATAACATCTCAAAAGTAGGACAGAGTTAGATGTTGCATGTACGAGAAAAGATCTATGGACAAATATGTGAACATGTTCCGGTTCAGAAGACTCAGAGGCTGGAGTAACATGTTGTTGAACCAGGTCCAACAAACATGTTCCAAACAAATCCTGCAGTGACTAGGATTTGTGTATCTTTATGGAAAAGACTTGGTGTCCAAGGGGGTAGGATTCAATACTATACTTATCAGGATTCCGCACCATATATCTCAATATATTTCAAAGTCCTACAAGGAAACTAAATATGCGAAGAGGTGTAAGAATCTCAGTCAACCTCAAACCCTACTTTACCTTGATGGGTTGTATCAAGAAGGGTTTAGGTCAGCCATAGAGAAGAAGTCTTATTGCTATATATACCAAGTCTAAACATGAAGAAAGAGTGCACTCAAAGAGAGTAATCCGAATATATTGAGAGAAAACTCTTTATGCTAAACAAAGAGTCCTAATTCAAGAAGTGTCGCCCTAATACATTGAAGCAAGATTGAAGAAGTTGTGTTACATAGTTTATATTTACAGTTCTCGAGTCTAGATATTTGCATTAAAGATAGATGGAGAATCCGGTGCCACAGATCATGCTAATAGCTTACTATGAATCCTTTGAATGGCCTCTTCAACAACCGGTGTAGTCTTGAGATCCGCTCATGCTAGGAAAAAATCTACATACAAAAGGGTGCAAGAAGTGCAGCGCGAGTATGGGAAACAACTAGCTTAAACGGAGACGACGGTTGGTCTTCTGAATACCACTTCCATACTTAACAGTTATTAGTCTGATATAACGATAAAGAAAATAATCACACGTTTTAAGCCTGGATATAAGAAGAAACTAAGTTCGTTCAAGTAGTCAGTTAAGCACGAAAGTATGATTCATAAGCAATTTAGGCAAGTCATCCAAACAAGAAGCTAATAAGATGATATAATATAAAAATGCTATGTAAGTGCAAGACCTTTCCATCACCGGTATATACACGTTTCAATACAACAAATCGTGACCCATGGGGAATTCGCGAGGTCTATACACCATCCGAAATTATTTCCCTTTGAGTTCTTATCCAATATTAGGCCCCAATCATATCACTTATCCAATTTAGGTTCACATTACATGTCTCTAGCCAATCTGAATCATATCTGATGCATCACTTCATCCGGAACCATTTTCCCTCGAACCCCACATATGTATCCTCAAGTATAATATGCACAGGATACCATATGAAACATGAATATGACATGCTAAACATAAACAATAACCAAGCTAAGCAATAAAGATTCAATCTTTAGCTTCCTCTCCATTTTTCCACGAGTACTTAGGAGTGATGACAACATCTAATCATAGAGAAGACATGTAATAAACATAGAAGCAATACATAAGGGTCTCATGCCAAATCATGAATCCCACTATCAATCTATGTTATCAGCTAGTGCCCAAAGCATGACGTTTAGACTGGACTATACAATTGAAACTACACAAACTCCCTTAGCATGGCATTGGTACCCGTTACAAGTGCTCATCATCTCACAAGTATTGGGACCCCCTTAGTATTCCCATTACTTCCTCTTAATTAGTTCATTTAAACCAACCACGATGCTCTAATCAAGGTAAAAAAAAGGTCTTAACATACCTTATTAGTAGTGCGAGGATCACAAAGAAGCCTTTCCCTTTCATAGAGCCTCTGTATGATCCCAATCTTTTTAAATACAGATTATACGTCAACACATGATTCCATAGACACCCATATCACTGTATGATAGTTTTGAATCCAAAAAGTCACCCAAAAATAGGATCCTGAGCCCCGAAGGGTAAAACGAAAAATCATTCCAAAAATTAGTCTATCTATGATCCATGGAGTCTAAATACTAATAAAATAAATTCCAACATCAATTTAATGATCAATTGAAGAATCTCAATTTTTCTAGCTAGGGTTAATAAGCTCAATTTTCTTAACTCAAATCATAATTTCTAAAACGGAATTCCTTAATGATCCAAGATATAATGACAGAAGGAGGGTTAGAAATTTATCCTTATGAAGAATCTTACAAAACCCCTCCAGAATCTCTTCAATCAGAGGTCTCAAGCTCCAAATATGAGAATGAAATGTTTGAGATCGTTTTTGGGCAATTTTAATCGCTAGAATAGTGCACCCTTCGCGATCGCGGGCCATAGGCCAGAAACGAGCAGCATCTCGCGATCTCACCACGTGGCATCGCAACCGCGAAGAACAACATCAGCAACTGCACACCAAATTTTTCTAGTGTGTTCCAAACTTCAAATTGACCCTCGGAATTCATTCGGGACCCCTAGACACAAACCAAATATTCAAATTAGTCCTAAATATGCAACGGACCTGCTAGCGCAGTCAAAATAATCATATGAGATCTTTTTATCCGGATGTCGACTGTGGTCAACTCCAATTCTCTTAAAAGCTAAATTTTCAACCAAGAGTCCAAAATACTCACGAGTCCCTTGGCAACCAAACCAACAACTCAACTAAGTCATAAATGACATTTCGGACCTAATGGAATCGATGAAACTCGAAAAAGAGTCATTTACCCCTGATGTTGACTTTGGTCAACCCAATTCCTTTCTTTAACTTACAAATTCCTAAAAGTCGTCTTCCCTATCCGAAACTTACCCGAACCATTCGAGATTTGTTCTAACCATCCATTTAAATAAAAAATCACCTTCCGGATCTAACGGAACTATCAAAATTCAATTCTAGATGCATTTACCCAGAAATCAACTATTAGTCAAACTTCTCAAACTTAGAACTTTAAAATTTCAAAACTTAGATATTCTCCTGTTATTTCCATCCGATTACCTCGGGAATTACTCCACCCATCCTCGCGAGTCAAATATACCATCAAGAAGCTATGGTAAGGGTTATTTAGGAAAATATAGGCAAAATAACCAATGCGACCTAACAAGTCGTTACACACCAATATACATTTTAATACTCTTTTATACATTCTTAATAAACATTTTTATATAGTCTTTTATATATTCTTTATACAAATAATATTTTTTCAAGTTACTCTTATATACCGAAATATACATTCTTTATATATACATTTTTACCATTCATTTGTAAACTCAATAATCTTTTGTACATATTTTTCCATTGCACATAATTTTATACTTGCAAAAATGATTTTTACCTCCCCCTCCTTTGATTAAATTATGTAAAGTCGTGAATCACATTTTGTGGATTCTAAAGGGTGCCTAACACCTTTCTTTCTGAATAACTTGAATCCTTACCTGTAATCCAAATATTTTTTTGCAGATACATGTCACCCTAGTATACCTTAATTTACTAAGTGGTGACTCTAAACTTTAATAATCCTTTTAGAGTCTCGTAAGCTGTGCCTTATTCTAACCTTGGTGAAAATAGAAAACACGTGAGACATAGGCGTTTCACTAGTTTGAATAGACGTTGATTTATCAGAGATGAACTCCAAAACAGTATCAACCTTGTGGCTAGTAAACTAAATTTATAATAACCCTAGGATCTCACATTATAATAATGTCAAGAAACTCAACTTGACTTTGTATGATGAAATACTAGGTTGTTATCCCCTCCATAGCTCTCCAAAACTTAGCCAAATATTAAAAATGACACAAAATCGGGTTAAAATGGTGTATATAAGCCTAGGGAAACTATGTGCCACAATCGGGAAACCATGACACATAGTTGGGCCTTGAAATTCAGCCCAAAATCCTCATCTTTTGGAAATGGCCACGGTTCAACCGGTTGCACGGTTGACTCTGCTGAGATGATTGTTCTTCTATCATTTAATAAAAATGTCATAACTCTTTGTAGGAATGTCCAACTGACAAACGGTTTGAGGCATTGAAAACTAAACTCAATTAACTTTAATTTGATAGGTAATACATTACATAGAATTTTATATCGCGGGAGTTGTGATAGTTCTATGTTTAGTCTCACGTATGGTCAAGTGAAAGTTTAGTTTGGTGTGTAGTTTCCAATGTGGTTTTGGCCCTAGGGTTCTCCTTAGATGCTAAATCACTTCCAATACACCTCCTACATTTATTATCATGTTGAAGTGATATGGTACTAGTATGTAGCCTCTTTTGACACACAAAACGTTATTTCTAATCATCGTTAGCGCACGTTAAAATTTTAAAACCATATGAAATTTTACGGGGCTTTATAACATCAATGAGAATTTTGCTCTCTAGATGGATAGTGTCTCGATTAGTTTCACCTTTTATTAGTCTTTGGTTTTTATATCAACAAGTGAGAACCCTAAAATGTTTGGTATTTAAAGGTGGAAAAACTAATTCTCCTTGCTCGTTTGTTTTAATGAGTTTTGTTTCATTTATTGGTTTCTCTTTTATGTCGTTTCAACTTTTAATCAAGCTCAAGTCAGCTTGAGTAATAAAGTCACCTGAACTTGAGCTTGTTGATGTCTATCTCGTCGATTTTACTGGTTCTAATGAGTTCATCAACTTTTCTGGACAACTAAAATGTGTAGAAATAACAAATTATCAACCAACCACTACAAGAAATTATAGAATTGATAACAAAACTTTAACAACAATAAATATATCGCTGCTAAAAACGTAAATGGCAATAAAAATTTAATATATTATTGCTAAAAAACGCAAATGATAATAAATTTAATATGTTGTTGTTGCAAAAACTTTTTGCATCAAAGGTTATTCCAACGGTATGGAACAATTATTGTTGTTGCGAAAAGTACTTTTGGCAACAATATCCAACATATGGTAACAAAAAATATTATTGGCAAATGTCTTTCTTCTGACAGTGAACGCTAGGTTCTCAATTCTCACACTAGCACACTCGTACATAGTAGATTTTTATTGTGGAAAGACTGAGATAACATTTGTCTTGGTAAAAAATATAACTAAAACTTAAAAAGATATTATGCGCTATCATATTAGTGATGGTTAAAAGATTAAAATCAACAAAATGGTCTAAAGTTCTATAAGGTCTCTTAACCCATGGGCGATAATACTCTTCAACATTATTTGCTACGAAATGTATTTTTAAAATAAGTAAGTGTTGGCTATAATTTTTATATATATTTTTCATGTTGTTTGAAATTTATAGAATTGGAGTTAAAAATAAAGTTGTGTTTAATTATTTTTCAGATAATATTTGGAATAATATTCATGTTTGAATATACTTAGTAGGCGTTTGGCCATGAAAATCAAATATTTTTCACTTTATTTGAAATTTAAAGTTGGAGTTAAGGTTAGAGTTGTGTTTGATTATAGTTTTTGCAAATAATATTTGGTTGTTTGAATTTACTGAAAGTGAAAACAACGTTTTAGGTATTTTCAAATTTCAAATACAACTTGTATATTTAGAATTTTCATGACCAAACACTGATTTTCAAATAAAGTGAATTTTTTCCCCCAAAAAAGTGAAAATTCTCATGGTCAAACATATCTTAAATGCAATTTTGTAAAACAGGTTATTTTTCAAATTTAAATTACAACTTTAAGTTAAATTTTCATGGCCAAGAACTAATTTTCAAATAAAATTGGAAAAAAGGTACAATAACTTTTATAGCTAAACGGGTTCATGAATTTCTGAAGTAAAAAATGGTTAAAATGCAAATTTTCGAAATGACAGTACTGTTTGCAAGAAAATGTACAACCGACACAAGTGTTTAGTTTCCAAATAAAACACAAGTACAGGTGTTACCTGCTAAGTAGTTAAGCACATTTAAAAAAAAAAGATAACTAGTTCCATTGAAAATAATAAACAAGTCAAGTCCCCGGCCATAGCTGGATGGCAAAGGATGAATATACAACGGACACACATGTTTAGTTTCTGAAAGAAATAATCACTTGATTATTTTCATTAATTGAAAGAGTATATATACAATTTACATATTTCCATAATAGAAAACGTATTCATATTCTAATCTCAAAATCTTATTCTAGTAGTACAAGACTCCTATAATTATGATAAGTGTACAATACAAATATTTACAATAATTTACTACCTTATATCATGCCTATAACCCGTGATATACACTATATATGGAAAGTGTATATCACGGGTATAAACCCTTACTATACACTGAAACCGAGACCTAATATACATATGATATACACGTGTATATCGTGTATATCATAT